>CM067222.1:69273049-69747703 GCA_034190945.1 Octodonta nipae
ATGTGAAGTATGTTTGAATTATCATAATTTTAATTAAAAATTAACTTACACGTCATATGTTCCTTTGCAGTTACATTTAATTTAAAGAAATAAATTGCACAGAATTAATACTTGAGTCGTAAGAAACGTGTGACAATTGTTTTAATACTCCTGAAATTTATATCCATTACTTAGAATGACACAAAGAAACCGACACAGAGGCCGACAGATAACGAGAGACAGGAAGTATATTTCGTAGGAACCTTTCACTTCCATCGTTCAGTCTCAAATGACTGCCTCATTTTTTCTGATTTATAATATCCAGTTTATAGGCAATGTGATTATCTCAGAAAACAAAGATAAAAACATAGTGCATATACAAACATATATACATAGGAGAGGAACAAATTCTATCGTTTTAAAATATACATTACTATTATGACGTACTCATTAACTGTTTTCTTTTATTATTTGCCCAAAAATGCCAAACATTTGTTTGCCTCCAATAATTTTAATAGATTTTCATACAAATGACCTTTACAAGAATGTAACTCCTTCAGGTATGTATAATTTAACCCATTGTCAAACTATTAAAATTCCATTTGCAAAGTCTCTATCGAGAACTAATGATTTTTGTAATTTCCTCTAGCCAAAAACTAATTTACAATCCATCATAACTGCAACATTGATATATGAATTACTTATCGCCGGTATCAGGTCGAATGCCATTAACTGATGGCAAAAAAAAATCGGTTGAACGTTTTGGCTACGATATCGAAAATCCGATCCCGTATGTCGTTAATCTCTTAATTTAGTGGTTTATTTCAATCGTAGGGTTCGAATACGATGGGATTTCAATCAGTGGTTCAATTTTTAGTTCAATTTCAGAAGTTAATGAAATTGACACAGACTCTACAGTTAGATGGTTTATTTGTTTAGATCGATTTTGTAATTGCGGTGCTTTAACTTCATATATTTTTATAAAAATATTTATTACTCTAAGAAACATTTTATTAAATGGTAATACCTGCAGATCTGGAAGATAGTTACAAATAACTTTAAGCTAAAAAAAGAACAATGGGAGCAAAAGCTTCTTACGAAATATACTTCCCATCTAAGTAACTACGTAAGATACTAAGTAACTAAGTAAGATACTTAGTATCTTCTGAGAAAGCCAAATATGATTTTGGCGAAAAGTCAAGTGATTTTTCAACCGAATACAAGAGACGAACGGATGTACACCGGTATAAATCATCAACCACATCATATTTCCATCCGTGAAACAATATACACAAACATATATATATATATATATATATATATATATATATATATATATATATATATATAACTTATCTTTTTTGAATGAAAACCATAGTTGGCTATGACCTCAAAAAATAGTTATTCATAAAAATAACAGAGTTATGGATGCTTTTCTCTCTTATTTTCACTTTTAACGTAGTTAGCCATGAAAAAGATGGTTTTTACTTTGACGTTCACTCATTTGAGAGTAATTCCATTAGTAGTGCCGAACTGACAGTCGATATTAACAAGTTCTCGTGATAAAATGGAATATTCTAACGAAGAAAAACTGTATATGGTGGAATGTTATATCATATGCCATAAAAATTCAGTTCGTGCAGCTGAGGAATACTTTCATAGATATTTTAATGGTCGTCAACCTGCACTATGTACAATGTACATTTAAGAGGCTTTACGATATTTTACGCAGATATTGATCTTTTACTAAACCACGAAAGGAACGTAATCAAATTAACGAAGCAGCACAAATAAATGTTTTGGCAATGGTTAATCAAAATCCATCAACATCAACTCGTGAGATTGCGGCAGAAGCTGGCACATCTCAACTAACAGTAGTTAAGGTACTGAAAGCGCACAAATTGATAGGCGGTCTGTGAGGAAAGCGGTAATGTCAATCTTAAAAAGATGCAATTTTTGTCTAAATAACAATGGTGGACTTTTCGAACATAAACTGTAACCATTATAATGTACTTTAATTTGTTAAGTTTTTAGTAAGTACCTACTTATTGAATTTTTTCGTTATATCTGATATACCTAATAAAAAACTCGTTCAATGTTTTTTGGAATAGTTACTAATAAATCAATCTATTTCATGGATAACTACGTTAAAAGTGAAAATAAGAGAGAAAACTTCCATAACTCCGTTAATTTTATGAACAACTATATCGAGTATTATATCGTTGAAAAGCTCTAAAAATGTCCGATTTTTTGAGGTCATAGCCAACTATGGTTTTCATTAAAAAAAAAGATAATTTTGTGTCATATCTCGATAACAAAAGCTGTCACGCAAACGAGGACATGACAGTCATATTCGGGATACAATTCCCTTCAATTTTAATATTTACACTTTTTTTATAAAATCAAAAATAAAGGAGCTAGAAGGATTTGACTAAATCGACAGAATTTCGTTCTTTCAAAATATCTAGTAAGCCATGACTCCTTACAAAAATCCGAAAGTGTCATTAAATTAGGCCAGTAAAACTGCAAATCTTTCCCAATTTAACCATTGCTCTATCTCCGCTAGATTCCGAGATTTTCCGAGAGTTTCCGAGATCCCCATACTGATCATCAAAAAAAACTCACCTTGTATATTATATATATATATATATATATATATATATATATATATTTGCAAATTGTCCATATTATTCCTCAAACTAGTTGAGTAACGACAAGTCCCTGGGCGATGAAATGTCGCCCTGGGATTTGAAATTTCACCATTTAGCTATATGTAAACGTATTTTTCATGAGAATATTACTTTTTAAAACCTCCTCTCACTTACCTAAGAAACAATAATTTACTCCCTATGAAATAAAAAGTGTGTGAATTCATACACTTTTTATTTCATCATTCGCACACTCAAACATTATTTCATAAAAAATAAATTTGACAAACAGAGACAAACCTGCAAAGAAACCAACTTTTCGTTTGGTTTCAGATCCAGTATTTTGTCAATACCTAATTCCACAAAAAGATATTTTTTGTTAATGCTCTTAAACTCATATAAAGTATATGCTCGAAGGTACGATATTAATATAGTTTGCAAGCTACATCCACAACTATATGCTCTAACGTTCGATTTTAAACTATTTACTTTATAATATGAACTTCGTCAGCACACAAATGTACTAGCAACTTGCTAACTGGTAACCACAGCTGGCGATCTTGCCCTTTTTTGTGGTGTTCTGACTTATATACGTCAAGTCTCTAATTAAAATTATCGCCAACAATGTTTATTAGAACGAAAATCAAATTTTCTGCTGGTATTGTATATTAATTGGAAGTTTTGTGTGTTTATTTAATAAACTACACACAACCAAAGAAGTGTCTCAGCGAACTCTCAGAACTAAATCGAATTTTTACATTTTACTACCATACTGATCTGTTTCCTTATGTGTAAGTGTAGACCTTCATTAAGATGCTTTTGCGTCAAAAAGTTTATAAAACTTAAAAAATATGTAACAAGAAATACAGTATGTAGAATATTAACATTAAGTGTACTGTATAGAAGCGGTGTATGTACCAAAAAATAAATAACAATGTTAGAGAAAATCATAAATATCATAAATAGATCATTTGTCTCCATTTTTAGAATTCGATATATACGTTGCAAAAACAAACCATATAGTATTATAAAAAACTTTATTAACAACTATTTAACAGGTTTCGATATATCGACAAGGTACATAAATTTTGTATTACTCGTACCCAAAAGCATTTTTTTTTATTTTTTATGTAACAATTTAATACTTTTTCTGAAGTCGGTGGCGAGTTGAACAGCTAAGTTGCAAAGTATAATTCATAAATGTACTTCCCAAATTATATGCACTGTAACATGGCACCGACTTCATAGTATTTAATTGTTGCATAAAACAATTATTTTTCGCATTTTAGTTTATTTACTTTTTTTGACGTAGTTTTTGTTTTCTTTAAATGTATTTATTTTACCATTTTTAAAGATGTAATAACTTAATTGCATGCAGTTTCCAAATCTAATTAACTTTTTCGATATGGCCAAAATAATGAATTTTACGTTTAAGCAACATCTGTTATTTTGACCAATCTCGATTACTGTTGATTGATAACATGTTCTCTAAATATATATGTGTTAAAATAGTTTTGCATATGCTTCCAACTTAGGTATTGTAGACGATTTGAGAAGCTTCGACTTTTTTAGGTCTGATAATTATCAGACATTTTGATTTAACCTGGAACACAGTTTTGCACACTAACATCAAACCTTTATTTTAAACACTCAACGCCGTTTCAACAACTCTAAGTTATCATCATCAAGGACTAACCAAACTAAATCTAAATTACATTTTTCTCTAATTCATACCAACCAGTAAACAATTAGCAACTCACAGTAATTAGTACAAGGGGTTAAATTCCAAGTACCTGAATTCTAAATAACATATTTCACAGATAATGCAGATTTTATACAAAGAAATGATATAAATTAGGATAATCGTTAATAACCCATAATATTTTGAATCACCTCTTTAAAACGGGTGTTGATAGATCTGCGTGTCTGTCCATAATATTTTGAATCACAATCGTTACATTTGATTTCATAAATACCCGACTTCTCGAAATCAGCAAGTTTATCTTTAGGATTGCCCAACAATTTCTGTAGAGTTGTAGTTGTTCTATACACCACCTTCATACCAAGTTCTTTAAAAATTTTCTTAAAACCCCTCGTATAACGACTGTATGGAACAGAAACAAACCTCTGTTCCTGTGACTCATTTCGAAAAGTTCACACTTCATTCATTCGTAACCGAATTAATTTATCTATCAAGCCCGTAACCACCGGGGGGGGTCAGGGGTTCAAACCCTCCCCGAAATTTCGGAATTTGTACTTTCAAGATTCAATTTTAACGAATTATGTGTTTCATAAGAATAAATTTTATATTTATACAATTTTATATATCCTGGAAATACATGAACAAAATTATACATTTTGCAGTTCTAATCAGCCCATCACGGATAACCATTACATGCAGCTATTTATTTGACTGCTAAAACCGAGTGACCGATTGTGTGTTGCGTGTGTTTTGTGGTATGCAAGCCTTTAAGAATTTTTTAATTTTAAAAATTACTTTTTTCGAGGCCATTTTCTAGGCTCGTGCTATCGTAAATTTAATTGATTCACAAGCACGCCGTAACCACACTCTTCCCCGCTGCAAGATTAGACTTATTTTTGTTGTAAATTGAGATATTGCTAAAATACTGAATTTTATTACGAAATTGCTTACGTTAATTTAGCAAGTCAAGAGCTATTTATTAAAAATATATATTAAGCTTATATTGCTTTTCCATAGAAGAGAAGTAATTAGTTATTGTAAAGACTATGCTTTTTGCAATGTGCAAAGCAACAAAAGAAAATTTGTCGATTCTATTCCATAGATTTTGCTGTTACCTAGAATTTTTGTATTCACTTATTGCCATTACAACAGGTCAGTAAAGTTAGCACCGCCATTTTACAGAAACTCAAATTAAAACATATGGGAATTACGAGCTATTTAGGAGCTCTTGATTTTTACCTAAACTGATTTTTGAGCTCAATATTTACTATGGAAAAAGTGTAAAAAACTATTGGCGGTGCTAACTTTACGTAACGTTAGCACCGCCATCTCAGAAAAACAAACAAAAAAAATTGTGAAGCGTCTTAAATTAGGAGCTATTTACCAGCTTTTTATTGACGTATTGAACGTCAACCCCTAAATTTGTCTAACCCCCGAAAAAATATTAAATTTTAATTTTCAATTTAAAATCTATTAAGATTATCTACGATTTACGAGCTCTTTCCTGGTATAATGCACATAAACATCTAAAAAGTCCAAGGGGTAAAAACAACCACCCAATTATGCAGTTTTTTCGAATTTTATGATTAATAAATTTTGAAAAATACCAACATGATCTACGATTTACGAGCTTTCCAACGGTATATTACACGACTACATTAAAATTACTGGAAGGGGTGCAAACAACCCCCTAAATTTACCAGTTTTTCTAAATTATGTGATTTTTTCAGTTTCAAAACTGCCGGCCTCATCTACGATTTACGAGCTTTTCAACCGGATTTTACACGTTTGCATTCAAATTTTTGGAAGGGATGCAAACCACCCCCCAATTATGCAGTTTTTTCAAATTTTATGATTTATACAGTTTGAAAAATACCAGCATGATCTACCATTTCAACGGCATTTTACATTCAAATTACTGGAAGGGGTGCAAGTGTAAACAACACCTTAACACGTTTTTGGAAGCGGTGCAAACCACCCACCAATTATGAGGTTTGTCCAAATTATGTGATTTTCTTCATTTTCAAAACTGACAGCCTCATCCACGATGTATAACAACGATATATAACACGATTATTTTCAAAGTATTGTAACGAATGCAAACAACCTCCATATGCAATTTTTTCCAAATATCTTGCCGCTGTTTGTAATGGGCTTTTCTGTAGCATCAGAAAATAATTTTGAAAACACTGATTATGTGAATATATTGGAAACAGTTCTCTGATAATTGTTTCTAATATTTGATTGGTGCCACTGGTTCTAGTCGAGGCAATATATTTTATTAAAACATTAAAAAATTCGTAATGTCCTATTTTAAATTTTAAATTCTTGAATCACATAAGTAATATACGCCACTCTGTACTCATCCTTTACGTTCAAACTCATATATAATATACTTCATTATATAATTAATCACTATCATTTCATTTAAGAACATTTCTTTTTGAAAATCAAGTGCGTAGAAATTCTCTCAATAAGTAGGTATATTGAAGTAGTTATTCATATATTTACAATCAATAAACATTTCCTCAAAAAATGAGAACCAAACTGTTGCCTTAGAAAATTCGAATAGCAGGTTGCAGATCTATACACACAAAAATCAATGAAACTGTATTTTAACACAAAAATTCTAATTTACCCAAAGCCGACCCTGTTCATCTCAGTACGACAACAAACGCTTTGAAATAAAAAAAAACGGTTCTAGAAAAGACTCGGCAGCGGAAGGAGTGATGATGATTTTTACTGGAGAATTCGACGCTGGTATTATAAAGGAAGCACACCACGATCGCAGTTCAGTTATACCGCGACGACTAGCGTATATGGGATTGTTATTGTATTTGAATCAGCTGTTTTAATGTAAATAAAGTTCTAGAAAAGTGAAAGTGAATATTAGTTTTATAATTTTAAATTGAACCCACGGACTTTATAACAATATTTTATGACATTAACCAGTAATTTCAAATATGAGATCGTCCATCTATGGAAATTTTACTGAGTTATTAGTTACATGTAGGAATATTGGCGGCTAGATGGCGAGGCAACACATTTGTTTAATTCATTCAAGTACCTTTGATTTTTAATGTCTTACTATTTGAATTTTTGGTTTGCTATGAATAATTTGTGGGTACAAAAATAATAGTTGAAACAATATATATTGCATTGACTGGTTTGGCGAGGGTTGGTTGAAGAATGCCGACTGGAATTAGTCTATATATTTCGTAATATATAAAAATATTTCTATTTGAAACAACTCAGTTTTAATACATTAATTAGAAACAAGAAACTTTGAGGTAATTATTAAAACTTCGAGCAACAGATTATGAAGAAGAAGCTAGTAGAATACAAAACCAGAAGAAACGGTAACAAAACGTTGTCCATAAAGATGGTTACAATTTTTCATTAGATTCAATACTCAATTAAAAGAACATAATTCATAAAAAATATTGATCCGAACAGTGCCTTCTAACTGTAGTCGTTTTTTAACAGATTGTTGGAAAGCTTATACATCGTAGATAATTACAACTTACACCATTTCCAAGTTTTTAAATCACAAAATTTGCAAAAAATCCATTTTAAAAATCTTACACTTCCAAATAATTAGTCATTTAGATAGTTACTTGCACCTTTCAGGTGATTTTGAAGTAGTCCTGCCATGTATCATTAAAGAGGTTCTAAATCATAGTTTATGTTGCCAGTTTTCTAAATTTAAGAACTTCAGATTTGGAAAAATTGCATATGGGGGTTGTTTGCATTCGTTACAATAATTTGAAAATAATCGTGTTATTTATCATTGAAGAGCTTCTAAATCGTGGATGAGGCTGTCAGTTTTGAAAATGAACAAAATCACATTATTTGGACAAACTGCATAATTGGGGGGTTGTTTGCACCGCTTCCAAAAACTTTTTAAGGTGTTGTTTGCACTTGCACCCCTTCCAGTAATTTGAATGTGTTCGTGTAAGATACCGTTGAGAAGCTCGTAAATGGTAGATCATGCTGGTATTTTTCAAAATTTATAAATCATAAAATTTAACAAAACTGCATAATTGGGGGAGGGGGTTGCATCCCTTCCAAAAACTTGAATGCAAACGTGTAATATCCCGTTGAAAAGCTCGTAAATCGTAGATGAGGCAGGCAGTTTTGAAAATGAAAAAATACATAATTTAGAAAAACTTTTAAATTTAGGGGGTTGTTTGCACCCCCTCCAGTAATTTGAATGTGGTTGTGTAACATGCCGTTGGAAAGCTCGTAAATCGTAGAACATGCTGTTTTTTTTCAAAATATATAAATCATAAAATTTGAAAAAACTGCATAATTGGGGGGTGGTTTGCATCCCTTCCAAAAATTTGAATGCAAACGTGTAATATCCTGTTGAAAAGCTCGTAAATCGTAGATGAGGCCGGCAGTTTTGAAACTGAAAAAATCACATAATTTAGAAAAACTGGTAAATTTAGGAGATTGTTTGCACCCCTTCCAGTAATTTGAATGTAGTCGTGTAATATACCGTTGGAAAGCTCGTAAATCGTAGATCATGTTGGTATTTTTCAAAATTTATTAATTATAAAATTCGAAAAACTGCATAATTGGGGGGTTTTACCCTTGGGACGTTTTTAAATGTTTATGTGCATTACACCAGGAAAGAGCTCGTAAATCGTAGATAATTTTAATAGATTTTAAATTCAAAATTAAAATTTAATATTTTTTCGGGGGTAGTTTTCACCCCTTAGACAAAATTAGGGGTTGACGTTCAATACGTCAATTAAAAGCTCGTAAATAGCTCCTAATTTAAGACGCTTCACAATTTTTTTTTGTTAGTTTTTCTGAGATGGCGGTGCTAACTTTACGTAAAGTTTGCACCGCCAATAGTTTTTTACACTTTTTCCATAGTAAATATTGAGCTCAAAAATCAGTTTAGATAAAAATCAAGAGCTCCTAAATAGCTCGTAATTCCCATATGTTTTAATTTGAGTTTCTGTAAAATGGCGGTGCTAACTTTACTGACCTTATTACAACTTATTGCCCAAGGAGAAATATTAATTTTTAAGATTTTATCAATTTCTACTTATTTCAAAAAATAAAAACCAGATTTTTTAAAATAATTTCTATTTTTCCATATACATCGTTTTAATAGGCAAGAAAAACAAATCTATAGTTTTTCTTGTCACAGAAAATAATTATCATTATACTATTTAGGTTATAAGAAGGAACGTACTACATTTTTTACTATGATGATTATTTTGTTCACCCAAAATGTTGTATAAAACTTAACATATAATAACGACCATTTTTTGCAACGATACTGTGAAAATATTATTCCTGGAGATAAAAAAAATATTGCGAAATTCAGAGATATATCGTTAGGACTATTGGTTTTTTAATAGTAATAACGTTTCGTTACACCAAAAAGTAAAGTGACATAATACGAGTTTTTTTGTAATCGTGCCTTAAACATTGATTTGTTTTTTCAATTTTTTGTTTCGAATTTAGATGTTTGAAACTACCAGAAATGTCAATAAGTACTTACTTTTAAAGGAAATTTATTACTCTACAAAAAACATTAAATTCACAACTTTTATTATTTATTTCAACTTAAAATAATTTTAATGTTCATAACCTTTTTGTAGAGTATTAAATTTCCTTCAAGAGTAAGTATTTTGATCAATAAAAATATGGATATTTATGGTATAACTAAAATCCAAAATCGAGCACTTGCTGAATGTAAACACGCTCTCTCGCTCGTACTTCCAGTCCTTTGACGAGTATCAGGAAGTATAGTGTTTACATTCTCGCACTGCCGGCTACCCTGCCTAATTCCCTGCTCACTTCGGCAAAATCTAAACGATCCATAACTTCTTTAAAATTAGTTAAACAAGTAAATCATTTTAGGGAACTGGACTCTTACGAAAGCATAATGATTTATAAAAATAATAAACTAATGAATTCAGACAAGGGTTCTATTATATACAGTTCATTGTATAGTTTACTTTCTAAGAATCCATAAAATAGGTATTAAAAATGTAGGGTAACAGTAGGTAGGTTATTAATGATTATCCTAATTTACATCATTTCTTTATATAAAATCTGCATTATCTGTGAAATATGTTATTCAGAACTCAGGTACTTGGGATTTATACCCCTTGTACTAATTACTGTCAGTTGCTAATAGTTTACTGGTAGGTATAAATTAGAGAAAATTGTACTTTAGATTTAGTTCTACAACTGAGGACGAAGAGAAACATCTACGAAGCATCAGTGAAGCCAATCTTCACATATGGAGCCAGCATCTGGGGACAAGCTGCAACAACGCTCATCAAGAAATAAGAGGCAGTACAGAACAACGCACTAAGGAGGATGACGGACGCCTCATGGTACTTGAGGAACAACCAACTAAGAAGAGACCTAGAGATGACTACAACCAAGGGAGAAATAACGAAGAGAACGAAGAAAACCATAGCCAGGATGGAACAGCATAGAAACCCCCTGATGAGAGAGGCAACCAACTACGATGAACATGAGAGACACAGGATGAAAAGACCAAGGCAAGCGCTACTACAAGAGGACGAGACAGTGGTGAAGAGAAGAAAGAGAAGAAGACTGGGAATAGGATAAGAAATTAGGGAATAGGATATATGATATATTAGGTAATGAATATCTTAGGGAATTAGTATTATATCAAATAGGAAAAATAGCGTAGGGAACTAAAATAGAATTAGAGGATAGGAGTAAGGAAATTTATGTAATTTTAGCTCTGAAATAAAGATATGTTAAACTAACTTTACATTTAGTTGGTTCACTCCTTGATGATGACAACTTAGAGTTGTTGAAACGGCATTGAGTGTTTAAAATAAAGGTTTGGTGTTAGGGTGCAAAACGGTGTTTTTGCATTTTGATTTAAACCCAATTACACTCATTTAATAATCTCTGCCCCGCGAAATTTTATAATAAATCAGTTTTTTCATTAAAAAAAGTATTTATTATACAATTTTTAGGGATGTATAATAATTGGATGAAGTTTTCAAGCCAAATAAACTTTGATACAAATTTGAGATATAAAAAATAAAGGTACTTCACTCTTAAACAAAGTTGATTACTTTTGTCAAACCTGGTATACAATTAAAAAAGAGACTTGAATATTTATTATACATTTAGTAGCCATATAGCATAGTGACATGTAGTTTTTAATTGTAATTACTTCTGAATAAAACAACAAAGGTACTTCGCTTTTAAGTAAAATTCATATTACAGTATGCGTTTGAGACAATGCTAAACATTAGAAAAAAGTGGATTTTTTGTTTTAAAAGAGTTGTGAAGTATTAAATGAAGAATATTAATTTTTTTGAAAATATCTACTTGTAGCTAAAATTGATTGCTACTCTTGTAAAAACATGCTAAACTTTTACACTGTAGCTTAATTAAAGTGTTTTACACCACATATCTAAAATTCAATGGATTATCACAAAAAGGAATGAATTAAATTTTGTAAAAGAATCATATCTTGTTTGAAATTGTATAAACCCATATATTTCTTATGAAGTTACATATGAAAACAAATCTTCTATTTATTTGTTACATTCCCTTTTCTCTATCAATTATATTTATAGTATTTGTTACCAGTTAAAATATATTAGATTTAAACTTTTTAGACTGATTCATTGTAAATTTTTATATTTGAATAAACCATGAGTTTTGTAAAATAAAATACATCTCTATCTAGCTGAATCACATCACATCACTATGGCTTGAAGCTTCTCACAATTTCAATCATTATTTGGTCATGTTCAACCTAAAATTATAATTAATAATCACAACCTTTGTAATTATTTAGTGATTATTTAACTTGCTCATTTCTTCTGACCCTGTATTAGGTAATGTATTTCCTAGTTAACGGCATATTTTTTTTGTATATAACCTGCCTGTTAACTTTAAATATTAACGTGTAAATACATTGTGACACTTTGATTCTCAAAATTTTGTACTTGCCAGTATTTTCTCAGCTGCGAATACAGTCATTATAATTGTCCGTGATTTATTAAAGATAAAAAATAAAAAACTATTTAACAATAAATCACTTGAACACACAGATCTGTTCAATTATTTCTAGTGAATTAACAGAGTGAAATTTATGAGCTCATTACGGGCGTGGCTTAAGTTTACTACGACGTTAATGTCAGTTAACGGGTTGCCTGTAAATTGTCAATTAAATAAATGTAAGTTTTTTGGGTTCTGAGGAGCGAGCTCGAATTACATGAGGTTATTTGACCAATATAATAGATATAATGTCTCAAATGTCTGTGTGACATTTTTTATACCATTCACTTTGTACTGCTTTATAATATTAATTTAAATTCACCCTCGCCGTTTATTTCCTTATACGTAGCGCCATCTTTTGGTCATTTACCGTACTATCCACAAATTGTATTCGCTTTTAAAAGCGTCTTTGGTCCGCCTCCTTAATACACTCTTATTCCAACTTATGAAGAAACACTGTATATAGACACCAATTGATGAACTCCATTTGAAGTTGGTTAACTGATTTTTGTTTTGATTCACTTCCAATTTATTTTCAATTTTACACGCCCCAAGTTCCGAATAGAGACATTTGCTTTTTTAATACTATCGCCTCCACCAAAGCTTACTTACAAGAAAGTCGGTTAAAAAGTTTTTACCGATTATATAAAAAACGGTATAAATTATGTAAATGAAAAAAATTTTGGGATCACTTCGGGATACCTCTTAAGAGAATCCAGTTTAAATGATCAGAATTTCTTAAGCCAGTTTCGAGTAATCGCTGAACAGACATAAAAAACATATATACAGACGAATTGAAAACTTTGTTCTTTTTCGGTTAAGAACAGAATAACCCGCCTGTGAATAATCGTTGAAATTTCAAGTACGAAAATCAGCAGGTCATAATTCCATGTACTTTCCTAGTTAAAGGTCTCAAGCACAGAATAAGGTTTGATTATTCTATGTCTCAAGTTAAGTTTAAATTGAGCCAATTGTGTTTCCCGTTGATATTAAAAATTGCATTTTTCTATAACTCTCCATTAAAATATTGTATTATAATTGATTCAATTTTTACAGTCATTTTCTGAAATTAATCCACTATATTTATATCTAAATATATTTACAATTACGACATTATCTGGATTTAGGTGATACGACAAACCCACTGGGTGTGATAATGAATTACATCGTCATTGTCAGCTAATCATAATGGAGCGTCAAAAATAATTCCAACCAAAATGATATCCTTCTAGAAAAGACAAGCGAAATTCATCATAACATGGGAGTGTCAGTATATTTAGATACATTACCTACAGATAACCTATGCAAATATGTTTTTCATACCCTGCCCTATTATTAAATAATTTCCAAGGAAAGTATTATCAATTTCGATAAACAAGTAAGATTTTTAGGGAAAGGATTTAAGCACGATTTGTTCGGAAAACAGAAAAGGGACAAAAAAAGTCATGTAACAATTCAAATATTTTAACACGCAACCCTTGCCGGCGGTTCGGTAAGGGTTGCAACCCCACTTTTATTTAACATTACACTAACCCCCCTTGATATCCAAAAAATAAAATTGCCTCCTCTGACAAATGTACGCCAAGCCAAAAAAAAACTATCATTTCAATGAACTAAACATTCGCTGGCGAATTGGCACTCGAAGAAGGTGAGTTTCGATTCCAACTGTTAAAGGTTGTAAAGGCCAAAACCATCAATTATTAGCCTTCAATAAAGTGTTATCTATTTCGTATTTTTGAGCATTACGGCTATAATGTAACATTTGTCAAATATATTTGTCAACCCTATAATCATTTTCTTCAGTACATTTAAGAAAATTGATCGCTTGACATTCGACCCAGGGGCATATTCCGGGGGGGGGGCTCTCCGAAAGTCTCGTTGTTAGTGATTTTAAAACCATAAACGAGAAAATATAATTTCAGCAACGTGCGTAGGATTAAACCATTTTTAGTTTGTTTAAAAATCATAAAGACGACCCAACCCCTTTATTTGGGACAATTTAGTACGAGATCGTCTCCCTGAAGCATGGGATCCCCTGATCCGATCAAACTGCTAAAACAGTTACAACTTTTAACACAAGTAACAATATCATCATAGCCACTTACGTAATAGTAGGAGAGCTAGTGACCCATTTTTCATGAAGTGTTTAATTCAAGCAAATATTTTACATAGTGGTGTAGTTAGGATAGATGAGTAGGTTGTCATATGTTGGCCTAACCTGCTTGGGGACAGGAGGTACTGCGCATACAAGAAAGATGTAAAAAAATGTTTGCCAAAAAAGTGTTTGAATCAGAGGCCAACAATAATTATTCGACAGTTTAGATGGCTTAGAGTTAAATTACAAATAAGGCAGACACTTTTGGGGGGGTAATATCTAATCATTCCATTTCAAAGTTGAATTTTTTAAAATAAAAATAAAAGTGATTGATTCACGCTGAAATTTTAATATATGCTTTGTTTTATATATTACATAATATTCACAAAAAGGCAGACACTTTTGCCGGGTTTTAATAGTTAGCAAACATCTAAATAAATATTACCAGGAGAACATATGCTATGGTAGTAACAGATACGAGTGAGAAGCAGCATCACAGGTAACTTATATGTTTCTTTGGGGAATAACACCAAAGAAACATATAAGTTATCAAGAATATGCCACAAACAACGTTTAGAAGACAAGCATCACAGGTGTAGTCGTGGTCGTACTCTGCACTACCATTGGCTATAGAGCACGTGATCTATAGCAGCTATAGATTTAGATTTAGCCACAGAATGTTGGGGGGCACATTTAAAAAAAATCATATTTATTATTCAGGAACAATAATAACATAATATAATATTTCATAAATTATCCTTAATTCCATATATAACAGGAAGAAAAGTTCACTAATATTCATTAATTTTATCCATTAAATACATTAATCAACTTGAATTACTTAGTTATCTTAATTGTAGTTGATATCCATTAACTATGTACATCAAGGACACCCACTCAGGAATGCCGGGCTAAAGTAAACTTTACTGCACCACATTTGTTAAAAAAATATGTCTAAATTTTGAGTTAGAAATTTAAAAACAGTATTCGATCTAGAAAATAAGGCACGAAACATACTACCCCAACTTAAATATCAATGTGAAATTATTCCAGATTTTTAAATTAAAATAATTATTATTTACATTGTATTTCCATTATTAATATTCTAACGAAATTTCCCTAAGCCGGTCCTGGTTTCATTCCAGTACGACATCGATCGCTTTTAGGACAAAAAATTGATCTCGAAATGGCTCGGCAGCTGTAGAATTGATAATGGATTGTACGAGAGTTTTCAATGCTGGTTTTAAAGGAGCGACGCATAATCGCGGCAGTTAGTTAGTGCAGCGAAGAGCTTATGCAGAATTATTATCGTGAGATTCGAATCAGCTGTTGTATATATTTGATATAAATAACAGTTCTAGAAAGTGATAGTGAATATTAGTATATAACAACACGGAGCATATTGTATTAGCGTTAAATTAGATTTTCAAAATATCCGCTATTGTTGGAAGGAAAGTGGTAAAGTCGCAGCTCGTTTTACTCTCGCTCTTTATGAGGCGTCTCTGGTGTAATCCGCTCACACTCCTTCACTATTCTACGTCTAAGTTCAGGAATATAGCGAGTTTCCAGTTTTAAGCACCACAGTTTTTAGACGTCGCCATGAAAAAAATCAAGGGGTGTTAGGTTTGGTGATCGTGCTAGACATTCTAAAGCGCCCCTTCTACCAATCCACTTATCTAGAAAAGCTAATTTCGTACAGACAAGGCTTAATGTGGAGGTGCTCCGTCCTTTTTGAAAAAATAGGTTTTCTTCGTCTAGCAACAAAGTTCCATCTTGATCTATTTGGTTTTCTAAAGATTCGATTATAAGGGAATTTATTACATTTTCTAAAAAATTCAAAAACAATTCCCCAATTTAATTTTCTTCCACGAATAATGAATCAATAATTTTATTTCCAAGAATTCAGACCCATACATTAATTTTCTGAGGATGTTGGTTGTGCTCTTGCCGTAAAACTTGTGGATTGCTATTGTCCCAGTATCTACAATTATGTTTATTAAAAAATCCATTAAAACAAAATTCTTTGTCAGAAAAACAAATATTTTTAATAAAATTAGGGTCTGCATTTGCCCTTTGAGTCATTAATTCGTAGATCCTAACCTAACTTGCTGTCATAATGATCTACAGCAAGCTGTTGTAAAAGCTGTATTTTGTACGGAAACAATTTACTTAGGCGTAACGTTTTATGCACAGAGCCTAGAGAAATATTTGTTAACCTGGAGATTTTTGGTATTGATGTTTGAGATTCCATGGCAAAATGACCTAAAATCTCAACCTGGGCAGCTTCAGTTAAAACTCTACTATTCTTGAGAATTTCATTGCACACACTTCCAGTTTCGTGAAATTTATGAAATCCAACTCATACTGATGCCCAATATTTTTATCGGGATGTCTCTGATGAAAAACGTAAGCAGTTCTGCGTGCACAGCGTTGTTCTTCCCCATAAATAAATATTATTTCAATTCTTTCTTGTAAGGAATGAACCAGTGTCGAAATCTGATGGTCAGTATACAACGACCACTACTAATAATGAATTCTTTACATTTACAGACAAAAATATCTTTCGCAAAAACATTTAAAGATTTTTTCTCACTTGTTTATCTTGATATTTATACTCTGCTTTTTTCAGTTACAATTCTGTCTCTCTTAGACTGTAAAAAATAATCTGATTTGGCAAAAAGAGATCTTTAAAAAGATGTATTTCATGATACCCCTTTGTATGTAAACTTTTACAAGTAATATTTACCCCCGCTTAGGGGTTGGAACTGCAGGGTGACCGATACGTGTAAAATGTGTTTTTTTTTTGTCTTTTTCTTTTCAAGATGTTTTAAAAATTGTTTTGGGCGACTAGTTTTGAAATGAAAGCCCTGTATATGTCTGAGATTGTTTGCAGTAAAGTCATTAAAATTGCATACAAAAAGTTCCCCAAAAAATGTATATATGGGAGCCCGTATGCAGTTCCATTAAGAAAATAGACTCCAATGATTTTATTTCGAACACTTTCTACCCAAACACTATATTATCTATGGGTATTGCGTGTGAAGTTTTCTCATCCATTTAGGATTTTGTTTAACCCATTAAATAGGCACATACGTCAGGTTAAGCCGCATCTTATCCCCACTGCCAGTTAATATAACTAATTCAATAAATTTGTTTTATATAGCTATTTAAGTGATAATAGCTTCAAAAGAGTCCATGTCATTAAGTGGTAGATATAGCAGCCTACTGAATACTAAATACTTTTTTACATGTGACAACTTTTTACAATATTGATTCAAAAAATATATTTAGTTACCTACTGATTTTAAAATTATTGTAACTTTAACAATATTTAATTACCAAACACAGGTATCATGTAGTGTTGTAATCACCTTGAAATTTACAATCTAATAAAATGAAATATACAGTGCATCCATTCTACTTAAACAAAATTGATGACGTCACTACAACATATGGTTTACTCTGTATATTTCACTGTCATATAAATATAAATGAAACTAAAATGAAAAAAATAACTGATTTCTCCTGAAAATTGTTTACTTTAAAATTAAATTATACCAAACTTTATGTATAAATATATTAATCTAAAAACGTGATGACAAAGAAATTATGTGGATTTTTTTGATACATCTTTGTATTTTCCCTTTAAACTTGGAAAATTGCCATAGCACTGGCGATAATAGCCTTTTGTAGAAGATATGTTTAATGGTATAACCAGACTATTATATTTTAAATTATTGTCTTGGCGGATTTTTAACGCAATGACATTTTTCTAAAGTGGCTTCTGAAAATGTAATAACTTTGTCATCATTTTTCTTTTCACATATCACACAAGAAACACATTCCATTTTGATTGGTTAATGTTTTTATATTATATTAAACAACAATGTGTTCACAATAACAAAACATATAAATATTAATCTATACCCACTGCAATATTTTGTGATTACATTTTTGGTATAGCAGGTACCGTAGCGCATCTCTCTCTATTCGCGGTAACTTTATTTGTTGTTTGCCAGCTATTAAACCCCAGAAAAAGTGTCTGCCTTTTTGTGAGTATTATGAAATATATACAACAAAGCATCTATTAAAATTTCAGCGTGAATCAAACACTTTTATTTTCATTTATAAAATTCAACTTTGAGGTAGAATGGTTAGATATTAACCCCCTCAAAAGTGTCTGCCTTATTTGTAATTTAACTCTAAGCCAGCTAAACTGTCGAATAATTATTGTTGGCCTCTGATAAAAACACTTATTTTGGCAAACATTTTTTTACATCTTTCTTGTATGCGCAGTACCTCCTGTCCCGAAGCAGGTTAGGCCAACATATGACAACCTACTCATCTATCCTAACTACACCACTATGTAAAATATTTGCTTGAATCAAACACTTCATGAAAAATGGGTCACTAGCTCTTAATCTATAAGACAGTGTAGAAATTTGAAGAAAGTGGAAGCGTCACGAATTGGCAAAAAATCCCAGTAAACAATGTATAAATAATTTGGTCAAGTGCGAGTTGGACTCACATACTTAGGGTTCCGTACCACCTTCAATATTCTAATATTCCAGTTTCAGACAAGCAGGGAATGAGTGCATTTTCTTATATTTACCCTTATATCTTTTAAAGGAAGCGTTTTAAATTTATAAGAAATATACACTTTGATTTTCCACTCATAGACTTTTTATTTTATCTGCTTCAGGATTCGCTTGATTTTTATCAGAATACATATGTATTTAATTTTCTAATTTGGCCCCCAAAAATCAACATTAGAGTTTTATTTTACTAATAAACTTTCAGAGAAGTCTTTTATAATCTACAGGTCTGAGTTTCGAGGCTCTGTAGATTGGAAGATAAAGGGCAAAATAGGTCAAGTTTTAAATTATAAATTATTAAATCTGTTATTCAAATTATTAAAAAATACAAACAAAATATACTTTTCAAAATTTAAATAGTGTTGTTTCTAAAGTGGGAATTAAGTCGATGTTTAATAATTTTGTTAATATCTTTTAAACAAATGATTTAAAAATATGATATATTTGTAATTCACATAATGAGCCTTTTATCTGATATATTACATCTTGCGTTTGAAAATTGAATCTTTATTTTCCATTTAATTGTATAATTTGTCCATAAATTACTATGGGGGTTTACTAATAATTTATTTTGCGTTTAATTCTATTACTTGGGGGCCAAATAATAGAATTAGGGATTTTTTTTTCATATTTTTCCTATAAACAAAAAAATTGAGGTCTTATAGTTTGGGGAATAACGGGGAGAATGGGTAATTTTTTTAAATATTTTTTTAATATGTTTTAAAATATTCATTTTAAAAAAATTAAAAAAATATATCTGTATTCGTCATAATGAGCCCTGTGATTTGATATATTACATGACTCGTTAGAAACAATTATATTTTTTTATTTTCCATTTAATTCTATAATTTGCCCCCAAAATGAATATTAGTGGTTTCTCCTTATTTTTTCAGTAAAGTTCAGGTGAAAAGCTATACTTCCATTTTTTCAAAATTTTCAGCTTATGGTTTCGGAGATAAGGGGGGGAATGGGTCAATTTTTTTATATTTTTGTTAATATCTTTTAATTAATTTATTTTAAAAATATGAAAAAAATATAATTGTTTTCTTCATCATGAGGCCTTTCATTTGATATATAACATGATGGGTTAGAAACAATTTTAATTTTATATTTTCCATTTAATTCTATAATTTGCCCCCCAAAATAAATATTAGGGGTTTCTCCTTATTTTTCCAGTAAAGTTGAGGTGAGGGGCTATACCTCCATTGTTTTTTCAAAATTTTCCAGCTTATGGTTTCGGAAATAGGGGGGGATGGGTAAATTTTAATTAATTAATTTATTTTAAAAATATGAAAAAAATATATTTGTTTTCGTCGTAATGAGCCCTTTCATTTGATATATAACATGATGAGTTAGAAACAATTTTAATTTTATATTTTCCATTAAAAAAAAATTAAAAGTATAGGTTTCTCCTTATTTTTCCAGTAAACTTCAGGTCAGAACCTATACCTCTAATTTTTTTCAAAACTTTACGTTTTATAGTTTCGGAGATAAGGGGGGGGGAATGGGTAAATTTTTAAATATATTTTTTTAAATGTGAAAAAAATGTTTGTGTTCCGCAGAATGAGATCTTTCATTTGATATATTAAATGATGCTTTTGAAATTTTTTTATTTTTAAATTTTTATTTAATTCTATAATTTACCCCCCAAAATTAATATTAATGATTTCTCCTTATTTTTCCTGTAAAGTTCGGGCAACGTTCTATATTTCCTATTTTTTTCAAAATTTTAGGCTCAGTAGTTTCGGAGATCAGGAGGGGGAACGGTCGATTTTTTTAGTTTTCCCCCATAAGTACCCCTAAAATCAAAATTTCTTCATTTACCATATGTACTCCTGATCGCGTCACCAAACTATACATTGATACCAAATTTCAACCTCTCTCCTTCAGTAGTTTAGGAGAAAATTGCTGTGATGTGACAGAGGCAGAAATCCGGAGTGATATTATAACCCTAAAAATGTGGCGGCTGTAAATGAAAGTGTGACTAAAAACCCGACCATTTTTTTGGTAATATTTAAAATTGTTATCAAACGGAATTAATTGGAATCAAAGCCTTCTGCCATATCACTATAAATTAATTCAAAATATTTATGTCACTTTTTCAACAGTATACTAGGTTTGATAAAATGTATCCATTTTGCTAAAAAGTAAAATATCCTTAGTTTTTATATTATCTAAAATTGCAACCAAACAAAATTTATTATCAAAATGTGTGACCTCAAAAAGATGGAGATTCTCAAATCATCTACATCAGTGAGCCCGCCTAAGCTGGAATCATATGCATTTTTTAGGGTTCCGTATATACAGTATACGGATACCCTTATAATATCACTCAGGATTTCTGCCTGTGTCACATCACAGCAATTTTCTCCTAAATTACTGGACGGAAGAGGTTGAAATTTGGTATGAAGGTATAGTTTGGTGACTTGATCAGGAGCACATATCGCAAAAGAACAAATTTTGATTTTAGGGGTACTTCTGGGGGGAAAAACTAAAAAAATCGACCGTTCTGATCTCCGAAACTACTGAACCTAAAATTTTGAAAAAAATAGAAAATATAGAACGTAGCCCGAACTTTACAGGAAAAATAAGGAGAAACCATTAATATTAATTTTGGGGGGAAGGGGGGGATTTTATAGAATTAAATAAAAATTTAAAAATAAAAAAAATTCAAACTTATCATGTAATATATCAATTGAAAGGTCTCATTCTGAGGAACACAAATATATTTTTTTCATATTTAAAAAAATAATTAAAAAGATATTAAAGAAAATATACCAAAATTTACCCATCCCCCCCCTATCTCCGAAACAATAAAACGTAAAATTTTGAAAAAAAAAAGTTTTATATTATAGGTTCTGACCTGAAGTTTACTGGGAAAATAAGGAGAAACCTCTACTTTTCATTTTGGGGGGCAAATTACAGAATTAAATGGAAAATATAAAATTAAAATTGTTTCTAACCCATCATGTTATATATCAGATGAAAGGGCTCATTACGACGAAAACAAAGATATTTTTTTCATATTTTTAAAATAAATAAATTAAAAGATATTAACAAAAATATAAAAAAATTTACCCATCCCCCCGTATCTCCAAAACCATAATCTGGAAAATTTAAAAAAAAAAATTGAGCTATAGCCCCTCACCTGAACTTTACTGGAAAATTAAGGAGAAACCCTTAATATTTATTTTGGGAGGCAAATTATAGAATTAAATGGAAAATAAAAAATTAAACTTGTTTCTAACGCATCATGTAATATTTCAAATCACAGGGCTCATTATGACTAATACAAATATGTTTTTTTATTTTTTTTTTAAATAAATATTTTAAAATATATTAAAAATAATTTTTAAAAAATTACCCATTCCCCCCTTTATTCCCCAAACTATAAGTGCTAATTTTTTTATTTTCAGGAAAAATACCTAGAAATCTTTAATATTAATAATGGGGGGCAATTTATAGAAATAAACGGAAAATAAAAAATATTTTTTTAACGTGTCATGCAATATATCAAATGAAGGGGCTCGTTATGAGGAATACAAATATATATTTTTCATATTTTTAAAATTAATTGTTTACAAGATATTAACATAAGGATATAAAAAATTCTCATTTCTCGCTTTATTTCCGAAACCATACTACCTAAAATTTTGAAAATAATTAAGGGTACTTGGGCTCCCTTGGAATTTATAAGAAAAATTATTAGAAAACCTCCATGGTAATTTTAGGGACAAATTATACAATTAAATGGAAAATAAATATTCAATTTTCAAACGAATCATGTAATATATCAAATAAAAGACTCATTATGTGAATTACAAATATATCATATTTTTAAATCATTTGTTTAAAAGATATTAGCATAGATATTAAACATCGAGTTAATTCCCATTTTAGAAACTATACTATTTAAATTTTGAAAAATATATTTTATTTGTATTTTTAAATAATTTGAATAACAGATTTAATAATTTATAATTTAAAACTTGACCTATTTTGCCCTTTATCTTCCAATCTATAGAGCCTCAAAATTTAGACAATAGATTATAAAAGGCTTCCCTGAAAGTTTATTAGTAAAATAAACCTCTAATGTTAATTTTTGGGGGCCAAATTAGAAAACTAAATACAGCGAATCTTGAAGGTGGTACTGAACCCTTACAATGCGAGTCCAACTCGGACTTGACCAAATTATTTTAATACCTAACAATATTTGGAAAACCAGTTACGTTTTTCTATTCAACAGTAAACAAGATTAGTCAAAGAAATAAATGATGCTTAAAAGTAAAATACCTTATTTTGGGCAATATTGAAAAAATTTTGTCAATTTGAAAACCGCATCAATTTAAGTAATTATTTCTCTAAAACTTGAAAAATAAATGTATTTAAAATAACAAAAATCAACTTCAAAAACATATAAGTGAATAAAGTAAAACGCAAAAAAATAATATTTTTGCATCAATTAAATACTTTGTAATGTCTAAGTGCTTTAAAGATTAAACTGTGGTATTATTTCCCAAGAAGCACTTAGACATTAAAAATATGCCACAAGTGTCATTCAGAAAACAATTAAATATTTTTTCTGAAGTCGATGCCAAGTTAAAATCAAAATAATAAATACATTAATAAGTTCTACTTTGCAGCTTTGCTATTCAACTGGCACCGACTTCAAAAAAAGTATTTAATTGTTGCAGAAAAATTATATTTTTTGGGTTTTAGCTAAATTACTTTTGTTTTCTTTTTAAATCGGTGTTTGTTTTTTTTAATGTATTTAAATATATTAGCACGCTTTTATTTGCTTCACTCGTATCTAACTGTGTATATAACGAAATCTGGAAATTAATTTTGACCCGTCGCATGGAAATAAAACTTTGTATATATAGTTTGATGGCGTGGATTTTTTTGGTTTATTAAATTATAACTATTTATATTCACCCCAGATACGCGATCATGGATAACATTATTTTTTAAAGCTGTATGTGACTTAGGAGCAATTAGGATATGTTGGTAAACTTTATAAAGGAACTGTGTTTGTTAATGTGGTTTCATATGCAGGAGATCAATCCAATAATTCATTTCTTTTGCAGATATTACCGAAAGCCAGTTTCAACATCGATATACAAACGTCCTTCGGCGCTTTGCCTACCGGTAGCATCGCAACCCGATCCGGCTGTACACAGACGGTGCAGAAAACAACCTCCCAGCGATTCTCCTTTCGAAATCCAACAGGTAAGACGCGCTGCTGTTCCTTCTCTTGTGTGTAATCTCCCGCACACATTGGAGTGTCAATTGTATGATGAAATCAAATTGAGATTCGGTGGTAGCTTTAGTAGCATTCCTCTAGCACGAATCCAACTTAATTTGTGAATTTCAAGGTATTATAATAATGTGGATATAATCCGGGGTATTACGAAATCAATTAACGGTGTGTTTAAGTATCTACGTGTAGATGTTGCTTCATTTGAAAATACCCTATGAGTTGCTAAGGAGAAAGTTCATTAGTAGAGTCTTTCAAGACTCACAGATAGGATTTGTTAGTAGTTTTTATGGGTAATTTATTTATTAAACATAACTTTGTGTCTTATTTTACTCCAATTATAATTACAAAGGTGTTCGTTTCCATTCTTTGTCATTTTTGTCTGGAATAATTTTCCAACAGTTTTGCCTGACCCTTGAATTTTAGAATACTTACTTCTAACATCTTCTTCTTGAGATGTATTTGAAAACCTAGTTAGAAATGTATTAGGGAAATTTCTATGTTATTTCGACAAATTGATATAATATTACAAATTATATTCATTTTCTTACACAGCTAATCAAATTTAAATATGGACACAATTATGTAACTAGTCGAACTCTGCTTAACAACCACATATTTTCTATATGAAGGAGATTTGTATAACAAGAATTTGGTATGGCAATGGGTTCTTCTTTGTCACGTACAATCAATATACTATTATAAAATTGTAGTTGTCTGTTTGGGGTTTGTTTGTTTGTTTTTGATGATATTTTTGCTGAAAATCCTATAATTAAACTTAAAATTTGGAATATGTTTCATCTCGCTTGATTGATGGAAGCGGTAGGATATAGCAAACAAATTCCTACGATTTTGGGTAACACACAGTTACCCTGTTGGTTCCACCACACTCACCTAATATTAGAGACTTGCCTTAGCGTGGCTTTTAGTCAAAACTCAGAATATGCCAATGTAACATGTTTCCATTCAAAAACAAATTAACTGATAAATTAAGCGTAATTTTGCAGGGTGTTCCATATATAGTAAAGTTGAAACATAGAACAGAGTAAAATATAAAATAAGATTTATTAATTACTGTATAAATAATCTACTGATGTGAATTCAAGCTTATCGCACTCAAAACATTTTAAATCTAAAGAATTACATGGGTTTAAAAAATCTTTAAAAAAGTTAATTTGGGTCGCGCATAAGCAAATGCATATATACAGTATAGCTGAAATAAGGTAGAGTAGAATTATATTTATCTAGGGTGGATAATAAAATGTTATTATACAGGGTATCCCGCAGTGAAGGTACCTTAGACGTTTACGGAAATCGAAAAATGGGATGTTCCTGAAATTTTGGTTAATTAAGTAATTGCTCTAGATCTATCGATGTAAAATATTTTCAACGATGCGATGTTGCCGCGTATACCAAAATGTAGTAACATTGTTGATATTTTAAATGGGACACCTTGTATATGATAGCATTTTGGGATTCGCAATTACTTTCTGATTATTTTGTCCTAACACTTCCCTTTACCTATCCCTATTGGTTTTCTAGTTATTAATTGTATTCTATATTTTTTGTTCAAAACATCGCTCCAATAATGTTTTTAAATGGGACACTCTGTATATTATCAACTAACCTGAAAGGCAATCAAAATCCCTTTCAAATGGTATGTGATATTCCTATACCTAAATACTAAGGTTTCGGAAATAAAATCAAGTTTGTGTAAGAATTGGATTATTTTGAGATATTTATCCAGATAGCGTTAAAATGTCTTGACAAAAATGTCATTACTAAAATTTTGACGATTAGCTCAATACATTTGCGCGTATCGTAAGGAAAGTGACTCGAAAACGATTAAAGTCGAGGGAAATAACTTTTCAATGGAAGTTTTTCTTATTTTTTTTCTGATTCATGGACAATGTAGCAAAATTGCAGAAAATTCAATAAAATGTACCTCGATCTATAAACAATGAACAAGAGAAAGTTTCTAGAATTGTAAAATAATTTCATTAATTATGGGTAAAAAGTGAAAACAAACCAATTTCAGTACATCAAATAACATAAATACAATAAAATCAACAAATTACAATATAAAACAAAAGCATTTTATACAAAATTAGAAGATTATTTTAATAAATGTTCAAAATGTCCAAACATTTTAGAATCTGGATACACGTAGTTGTAGCCCTCCTTATAACACTTGCATCTAGCTCTCCAATGAAATAGGTCACTCATTGGCGGAGGTCTTGTGTTGTCAGTACAGGTGTCCTAAATATTTTTTTCAATTCTCCTCACAGGTAAAAATCAAGTGGCGTGAGATCAGGTGATCTAGCAGGCCAATCCCACTTCGGTAAACGCCGTTCTGTCAATTTCGGTGTTGACCCATAATTAATGAAATTATTTTAAAATCTTGCGAACTTTCTCTTGTTCATTGGTTTCTCATGAATAACTAATAAATTCATCAAAACTTCGTTTGAATAGTTATTTCCTTCAACACGCAGATGAATGACATTTCTTGTCAAGACATTTTAACGATAACTAAATAAATATCCCAAAATAATCCAATTCGTATATAAACTTGATTTTATTTCCGATTCCTTACCATTAAGTATTGGAATATATATACCATTTAAAAGTGATTTTGATTACCTTTCAGGTTAGTTGATAACATACAGGGTGTTCCATTAAAAAAATCACTATATAACATTTTTGTATCTAGCAATAAGTTACCAATTTTAAGACACCCTGTATAACACAGGACATACTTCTCTCTTCCAGACTAACACATAGGCCAGTGGTAAGCTACTTCCAAAATTTTAAGGTACTATGAATTTAAATACCGCCGTAGCAACCATTTAATTGGAGCGATGTTTTGAACAAAAAATATAGAAAACAATAACTAGAAAACCGTTACTATTAGGAAAAAATAATTAGAAAGTATTTGAGAATCCAAAAATGTTATCATATACAGGGTGTCCCATTTAAAATATAAAAAATGTTACTACTTTTTGGTATAAACGGCAACATCGCATCTTTGAAAATAATTTACATCTATAGATATGGAGCAACTACTTAGGTAACCAAATTTTCAGAAACATCCGATGATCCGCTTTCCGTAAACGTCTAAGGTACCATCGACCGTGAACACCCTGTATATAAGCTAAACTCATAGGTAGTTGCAATGTGGTTAAAATAAAGGTGGGGTCTAATACTTGAAAATTGATATACTGACTTAGCTATTATCAACGAAGGAATTAAGCAAAATGTGAAAGTGAAAACATTATTTACATACATGAATGGGTGTGTAAGCAAACAAAATAGCCGTATTAGACGGGAAATTAAATTGGATTCAGTATAAAAGAAACTAAAAATTAAGTCCAGCATTTTTTACAGGTTATGTTACGTACTATCGACACCCCAAGCACGGCCATGCTGAAAAAGCATTCAAGCACAATGGAAACGTTACACAAAATCACCTCTGAAGGAGATGCTACTTTCAAAATACCAAACTTGGACGAGATGTTTCAACAGTTAGAAGCAAATAGTCCTGAATGTCTACAACACGAAAAGGAAATTTTGAAAATGTCGAAATATTTCAAACCGAAAGTACATATCTTTTTGTTTCCTGAATAATAGTTAAGGCATCTTTACTTAATGTTTATGCACGACATTACTTGAAAACTCTGTATATTTCCAATCGTTTCGAGGTCTGGCGCAGCCCCCGTTGTCAATGGCTATAAAGAAACTATAGTTATGAAAAAAACACAATTGTAAAATTTAAAATTAAAATGTTTGACAATATTATGTGACGTATGACGTAAATAAGAAATTTCAATTTGATAATATAGAGTAGCATAGAAAATTCTAAAGATCATATTCCTTCCAAATTTGAAGAATTTTAAAAAGAATATGTGGCGCACCAAATGCGTTTTTGTTACAAGATAGTGTATTTGCCAAAAATGAGATTCAGTAAAAAATAAATTAAAATCATAAGCGAAAACCCAGGAAAAACCTTATGAATTATTCCGATATTGGGTTGTTCGCAAGAACATGATCATTAGGAATTTCTCATTTAATTATCGGCAAAAAGGAACTATTGAATTCTACGGAGGTAGTAGTGAAGCAATCGTTTCATTTAACAAAATCAAAGCAGACTCTTTTGGTTTTCGTTTCGTGTTGTGTTTTTTTGTAATATAGCTGAATTTTAAAATTATATTTTATTACCAAGGTCCAAGACATATTCACAGATTTTGGACGTTTTTAAATGTAATTTTTGTATATCTTTATTTGAACATTTGAAGGTCTAGAGACACAAGGAATTTTATAAATGCATTTTTTGTATTTTCAGCTGTATATTTTGGTTAATTTGATATTATTAATGTTAGTATATTTCTTGTTTTAAATGCGGTTTTAATTTTAAATCTGTTGTCTACTCTTTTTAGCTTGCAGAGTTTCACTCTTTATTAATAAATTTCTCTAGGCAATTATTGACAGAAAGCTCATTTTTCCGTAAGTTTATTGCTGTCGAAACCATTGGTTTTTGTTCTGTCTTATAGAGAGATATGACGATACCTCTTTTTACTGAATTTGGGTGTAACAGGTAACACACTAACAAGTATCACAACCTCTTAGTGTGGGTCGGTTTTCAGTAACCTTCTGTTTCAAATGTCAATTGTTTTTTTGTTAATAAAATGCCTAAACTTATTAATTTTACATTTGCCATTTTTTCATATAGTTTATTGCCATTGACAACGGGGTCTGACCTAAACCCAGAAACCTCTTTAGAAATATACAGTATTTTAAAGTATTATTTTATTACTCATGCGGGTTAAGTAGTATCTTAGCTCTCGCTGTTGCTGTTGAAAAACAGCTGATTGCTCATTTTAAAATTATCGCACTAGTTGCACAATATACTATAGTATTATTCCCAATAAGTGCAGAAACATTACGTCTCTTTTTTAGGGTTCCGTATATACAATATACGGATACCCTTAGAATATCACTCCTGATTTCTCCCTTTTTACATCACAGCAATTTTCTCCTAAACTACTGGACGGAAAAGGAAAATTTTTATTTTAGGGGTACTTAAAAAAATCGACCGTCCCCCCCTCCTTATTTCCGAAAGTATAAAAGTAAAATGTTGAAAAATATTAGAGGTATAGGGTCTGACCTGAAATTATTTTAAAAATATTAATAAAAATAGAAAAAATTTACCCATTCCCCCTACCTTATCTCCGAAACTATAAGCCGTAAAATTTTGAAAAAAAATTAGGGAAAAATAAGGAGAAACCCCTAATATTTATGTTAGGGGGCAAATTACAGCATTAAATGGAAAACATCAAATTAAAATTATTTCTAACGCATCGTGTAATATATCAAATCAAAGGGCTCATTATGACTAATACAAATATATTTTCCCTTATTTTTAAAATGAATATTTTAAAATATATTAACAAAAATATTTTCAAAAATTACCTATTCCCCTTTTATTCCCCAAACTATAGGACCTAAATTTTTTTTACAGGCAACATACGAAGAAATCCCTACTATTAATATTGGGGCCCAAATTATAGAACTAAACGGAAAATAAAAAAATATTTTTTAACGCATCATGCAATACATCAAATGAAAGGGCTCATTATGAGGTACACAAATATATATTTTTCATATTTTTTAAATAAATTGTTTCCAAGGTATTAACAAAAATATATAAAAAATTCTCATTTCCCGCTTTATTTCCGAAACTATGATACCTAAAATTTTGAAAATAATTAGGGATACTGGGGCTCACTTGAAATTTATAAGAAAAATTAGTAGAAAATCCCCATAGTAATTTTAGGGACAAGTTATAGAATTAAATGTAAAATAAAATTTCAATTTTCTAACGCATCGTGTAATATATCAAACAAAAGGCTCATTATGTGAATTACAAATATATCATATTTTTAAATTATTTGTTTAAAAGATATTAACAAAAATATAAAACATGGACTTAATTCCCACTTTAGAAACTACACTCTAAAATTTTGAAAAATATATTTTATTTGAATTTTTGAATAATTTGTCTAAAAGATTTAATAATTCATTATTTAAAACTTGAGCTATTTTCCCCTTTATTTTCCAATCTTCAGAGCCTCAATATTCAGACAGTAGATTAGTAAAATAAAACTTTAATGTTAATTTTGGGGGCCAAATTAGAAAATTAAATACATATGTATTTTATAAAAATCATGTGAATCATGAAGCAAATAAAATAAAAAGTCTATTTGTGGAAAATGAAAGTGTATTTTTTATAAATTGAAAACGCTTCCTTTAAAAGATATTAGGGTAAATGTAAGAAAATGCACTCATTCCCTGCTTGTCTGAAACTGGAATATTAAAATCTTGAAGGTGGTACGGAATCCTTAGTAAGCTGTCCAACTTGCACTTGACCAAATTATTTAATTTATCAGTCACTATCATATTTTATTGTATTGCCAAACTATCGTTTTTGTTGAACATCATGTTTAGCCATGTGTATAAACTAGAGGGAAAAATACTTCCAATAATTCATCACAATACTTAATAAGTAAAACACACCTATTTTGCAGATACCTCCATCTTTAATTGTTAAGAACAAACAGAGGCCCGTTAAACTCGAAGAGGCCATCGACTATTCTGAAGGTGTCATCATTGATGAGGAAAATCCCACTTTCCATAAAGCCAACACAGAAGATACAGACGGAGGATCTCTTGATAAGCTCCTTCAGCAGCTCAAAAAGTGCGAAATGAACACCGGCAGCAATGAGATCATAAAAGATGCGAAAGTTCAAAGTCAAAGGGCAGGTCAAGTAACGCCGAAAACTCACGGTCAACAAATCGAAGAGATTTCGCAGGGAACTGATGAGGCAGATAATGAGGTAGGTTAGATAACGGCTCACATATTTCTGATGTCGATATCCAACGCGTTCGCATTTGTAGCAGTGTCGAAGGGTTATTGGGGAGATCTATCAGTGTTTGGTGAGCATAAGTTATCCAAGGTATGTGATTAAGAGAATACTACTGGAACTTTGACAAAATACACGGCGACAGTTTAAAATGTCGCAATTATCAATAAATGGGAGTTGGAGTAAATATTTCCAGGAGGTAATGAAAGATACAAATGTAAAGCCCTGCTAAGGATAGTCGGGCACCATCTATTTTGTCTGTATATGCATATTTCTTTACTTACTTTTTCCTGCAACCGATAAAGATTTGAAATTTAAAAGTGGATTCAGATTACTGATTGTTACTACAAAAATTCTTCCTCATCGATATTCTCAATAACATTTCTACCACATGATAAAAAAGCGCTCTAAGCAAACAACACACTAACACCTATACATTTAAGTATACCATTTAACACAACTCAAAACTTCACTATTTATTAGTTTTCTCTACTAACGACGAAATTTGCGTTTGTATAATCTCAAAATGACTGAAGAGGCAAAAGGTGGCAAAGGTTTAGGAAAAGGCGGCGCAAAACGTCATCGTACAGTGCTGCGTGATAATAACCAAGGTATAACAAAACCAGTCATAAGAAGGTTAGCAAGAAGTGGTGATGTTAAAAGTATATCAGGAATGATATACGAGGAAACTACAGGTGTGGTTAAAATGTTCCTTGATGTTATAAGAGTCACAGCTATGGATGTTGTTTATGCATTGAGACAAGGAGGTACCTTGGCGTAAATTAATACGTTGGTGTACAAGCAAAAAAATTGTGTAAAACAGATAAAGATTTGAAATTTAAAAGTGGTATCGTATTACTAATTGTACTTACAAAAATTCTTCCTCATCGATATTCTCAATAAGTGATTTCTACGACTTGATAAAAAGGCGCAGTATGCAAACACACTAAGACCTATCCATTTAACTACGCCATTTAACGCAACGCAAAATTTCAGTATTATATGTGTAGTGTAATTTGTGTTTGTGGTCACAAATATACCGCTGAAACGTCAAGATCATTAGAAGTAAGGCAAAACGAACACCACAAAAATACATGTGGAAAAATGAAATGTGGCCAACTAAGTATTTAGTTCTTTTGCTGTTGAAACGTCTCCAAACACAGACAAGTATCAAAAAATATACAAAACATTATTTATATCTGTGAAGAAGAAAAACATGCGTAGAAACTGATGAGAAACAAGAAGAATATCACTAAAAAGGTAAACAATGGAGAATCTTCTGGTTATGATAATATTGGTTTGAAAATGTAAGTGTGGGCAACACAGATGGTAATGTATAACTTGAAATGTAATATTAAGCTTGTGAATTATGGGGTTTATACCAGATGATTTAGAAATGGCACCAATATACAACAAAAACTGCAAGTGCATCACACTGTTGTGAAAATTAGTTATTTCCTAGAAAAGAATTTAAACGAATTTTGACCATTTGTACCCCTTCACTTTAAAATTTACCGTGATGTGGGAATCAGGACCACATTTGTGATAACTAAATTAGATTTTTACCTGTTGGGTTACGTTAAATCCCAGTTATATTAGACAAAACCATTAACTTGTCCTGACTTGAGCCTGAAAATTGTAGAAGAATGTAATATAGTATTACTAGAGAACGGTTACAAATTGTTAGAGCAGAAACATAAAATATTCCTAGGTAATACTACTGCTAGCAGGTTAATGATGAACATTTCAAAAACCTTGCTTCTTGAATCTTTATTATAATAACTTACAATGTCTCTATTGAATACCTAATACAGCATTATTATTAACCTTTTATAAGCTTCTATTCGTCGTTACAGAATGCATTTTGTATATATATTTAGTTTCAATGACAATACAATAATTTGGAACCATGGAGCTCACCTATTACATAGCACTAACAAGATATAAATTTTTATTTGAGACTGGCAGATTCGCCAAAAATTTGTTTTCTATATCTAACAGTAGGACAGGGAAAGGTAACTACTAATTACTAATGTTTTAATGAATTTTAATGACTAAATTATTTACATCATTGACACTTAAATGTACCATGGAATTATTTGCAGCAAAGGATATCAAAACCGGTGAAAAACTTAAAAAGTTTCAATTATCAGGACATCACTGAACAGTTAACGAGGACACAAGAAGAATCGAAGGGTTATACGGACTCTGCTAGAGAATCGTCAACAACAATTCAAGAAATTACCAAAAAGCTTTCGTCTTCAATATCCAGTAGTTCGGGACGACCCAGGTAATATAATTTCATTTGTAATGACTTAGTTATATTGTTCCACAAACTCCAAATCAAATTATTATGAATCGATATGAAGTGTATCCGAAAATTTTATACAAATGAAGGCTATGTTTCTTTTATATTAGAGAAAAATATGTTCTTCATAAACACACTGTATAACTTGAATTTAAATATTCTTAATTGTTTGCGGTAGTGGGTGGTATTGCTGAAGGAATTGTTTTTCTTAAAGTTGTGAAGATATGTCATAAAAACTGTTTCTCATATATTGTTTCAAACCTGCGTTTTGTGAGTTTAGAATGCTGGTTTTTGCTTTAGGAGATCTTCTTCTGTACCACTAAAGGTGCAGTCTGGTTGATGTTCCTATCTTTAAATGGAGACTGTGCTCTAGATTTGGTTGAAACAATTGATGATGCTGCTGTGGTTTTCGATCCTGAAGACTTCTTTCCCACTGTCAGTTTTCTTGGATTTGCGGATTTAATGCAAACTACTCGTTTTGCATACAACTTTCCTAATCGACAGTTTCTTTCAATGGCTGTTAAGTCATTCAATGAAGATAATGTGGCCAATTTGGGAAATAAAAATTTTAGGAAGGCCAAACTTCTAAGTCTTTAAATGTACGAATAAATGTCCATAAACATTACAAGAATTCCCGAAAAAACAAAGAATTACAGTATATTATTCATTCTTTCCATACTCAATACTTATTTTTCTCAGGTCGGCAGCTCCGAAACCCAGTCTTGATGACCACTGTGCCATAGAGTTACATCGATCGAAAAGCTACATAGTTAACTTGATAGACAGAGCTCTCAGTAGAGAACTGGGGACCGTACCTAAAGATATGTCAAAAAAACAGGTAAAGATTAATTTCATTTGTAATAATGTTACACAAAAATTCTTATGGCTTCTTCTTTATGCAGCCTCATACTTTACCTAGCTTTTACGTGATATATGATTAGCGAAAATACGTTGCGACTGAAATTATTTTAAAAAAATTAATTGAAAATATGAGTGCAAATACTTGCCGTCATATTTTGATAGGCGACTTCTCAGAAAAGTATTTTTCTATTGACAATCATCTCTTGTAATTACATTTCATTTAATTACATATGGAAGTAGAAATTTTATGGACTAATACTCCTAAAGTTCTACATTAAGAACAGAACCAGAAGAGTGACAACCATTTGAACTATTGAAGCGAAAGCTTCTTACGAAATATATTTCCCGTCTCTTGATATCTCCCTATCTCTATTTCTCGTTCTTTGTGTCATTCTTAATAATAGATATAAATTTTAGGGGAATTAAACTAATTGTCAGTATTTTAAATTTATATATAACTGCAAAGAAACATATTACATGTGAATTAATTTTAAATTAAATTATAAAATCTGTTGCACTGTATTAACTCAAACCTACTTCAACTTAATATACTGTCAATATTTAACGAAGTCACTTTAATTATAACACATTAAATCAGACAAAACCGGTGCGATATCATTAACATACTTAGCAATTCACTTCCCACCCTTTTTATACCCCAGCGCCATTGTGTTCACTTCATGAAATTGTTATTTAATTCTTTCAGCTAGACACTTTTTTTAGTTAAATCTTTATTGCTACCATCTATAAACTGACCCTTCTTGAGCTGTTCTGACTTATTACAAGTCTCTAATTTACAATATCACAAACAGAGAACTGAAATGCTTATTAGCACTAAAAGCAAATTATGTGCAGGTATTGTATATTAACTCTTTCAGGTATTCTGGATTACAAATTAAACCACTTTTTTTGACCTTTTTGTTACGGTGGTGTAAAATACGTACCACACAAATTCAAATTATTTTTGTTGTGAACATGGGTATGAAACGTACACCACAGCACCGAAGCATCTCATTGGTGCACTCGCAGACTGTTGACACAAATATATAAATCTCTTATCTATGGGTAGTTGTTTATTCGTTGCACAGCCTGGTATGATGTAAGGTATATAACATATATATATATATATATATATATATATATATATATATATATATATATATATATATATACGTATATATGTTTTTTAAGTTTTCGCGGGCACTAAATGTTTTAGGTGGTTTCCAGGAATTCATCCGAGTAGTTGATAACTGATCTCTGCCGGGATCGATGGTAAAATGACGACGTTTCGGCAGAGTCACATCTGCCCTCTTCAGGTCGGGTCGCATAATTCTCGTAGCCTTCTGCTTTCGCTTCTAGTTACTCGAATACTAAGATTTTCAGAAGCGCTCGCGCTGTTATATAGTCGCGGCTCGGCGCCTATTGGTTGGCACCGTGAACGGCTGAGTGTGATTGGCCCTTGGCGCTCAGTGGGCACGCCTCTCGCCTGCTGATTTGTTATTTCCGGTTGAGTTGTTATTGGACGGTTCCGGGCCGGTACGGTGTTTAATAGAATTTTCCAACAATTCGATAAGTTCTGCATTTCATTGCGTGCGTTTAGACTGTGAGGCCTCTTCGCTATTTCAATTGCCTCTCTTACGAGTCTTGATTTCGAGTGTTCTATATTTGCCACTACTATGGTGTTCTCAAAGTCTATTCGGTATGACATCGTAGTGGCGAGTTCCGCAATGGATGTTGTTCTTTCCTGCTTTCTTACAGCGTTCTGGTGTTCATCACGTCTAGCTTGAATTCTTCTATTAGTTGGCCCCACATAGGTTAGGTTAGGTTAGGTTATCCTACTTGCCAAAATCCAAGCAAGTAGCATCGACAAAAATCTCCAACTGCAACTCATTCCGCGTGAAAAGTCATCGAGAGGTCCGAAATTCTATGGGTTGCCAAAAGTACATAAAGAAGGTGCACCTTTGAGGCCAATAGTAAGCTCAATTGGATCCCCAACACAACACCTAGCCAAATACCTAGCCCAGCAACTTCAACCGTTTGCAGAGGGGGCAGACTCATATGTGAAAAATTCTCTTACGTCTTACAACCAGAGTGTCATCTTGTAAGTTTTGACGTAGTGTCCCTTTTCACCAACATCCCTATCGAGGAAGCCTTGGATAACATAATAGAAAAATACAAACCACCTCAACACCTTGTAGACTTAACAAGACACTGTTTGATGAACACCTATTTTGTTTACGAGAACCAACGATACAAACAAGTTGAAGGAGCTCCAATGGGTTCGCCACTCTCACCAGTTATAGCGAACCTTTTTATGGAGGACTTTGGGGAGTTGGCACTAAGAACAATAACTCTTAAACCCAGTTTATGGTTGCGATATGTGGATGATACATTTGTGATTTGGCCTCATGGGAGGGAACACCTCAATACTTTTTTAGATCACCTTAATGGCATCCATCACAAAATAAAATTTACCATGGGGGTTGAAGCCAACAATCAACTGCCATTCCTTGATGTTCTCATAAATAGGAAGGAAGATGGAACCCTTGGCCATACAGTATATAGGAAAGCAACTCACACCAACAGATACCTTCATGCTAATTCTCATCACCAGCCAGCCCAACTACAAGCCGTCGTCAAGACTTAAGTAACCAGATGACAAAGACTAGCTGACCAGGATAACATAAAACAGGAAATGGACAGTTTAAAAACAGCTCTGAGACAAAACGCATTTACAGACCGAAATATACAAAGAGCCCTGAAGTCAAAATCGAGACAAACAGACGAGGAGCATGAGACGCCAATAACCAACGCTTATTTACCGTATGTTAAGGGGACCACGGACAGTATTGCAAGAATTCTACGGAGACACAATATCGATACTACTTTCAATACAGACAGAAAAATAAGCACGGTATGAGGACTCCGAAGACGAGGATCCCTTTAGAACAACAGGGAGTGCACGAGATTCCATGTGCAGACTGTCATAAAACCTATGTGAGGAAAACTAATAGAAGAATTCAAGCTAGACGTGATGAACACCAGAACGCTGCAAGAAAGCAGGAAAGAACAACATCCATTGCGGAACACGCCACCACGATGTCACACCGAATAGACTTTGAGAACACCAGAGTACTGGCAAATATAGAACACCGGAAATCAAGACTCGTAAGAGAGGCAATTGAAATAGCGAAGAAGCCTCACAGTCTAAACGCACGCAATGAAATTCAGAACTTATCGAATTGTTGGAAAATGCTATTAAACACCGTACCGGCCCGGACCCATCCAATAACAACTCAACCGGAAATAACAAATCAGCAGGCGGGAGGCGTGCCCACTGAACGCCAAGGGCCAATCACACGCAGCAGTTCACGGTGCCAACCAATAAGCGCCGACCCGCGACTATATAACAGCGCGAGCGCGAGTAACTAGAAGCGAAAGCAGAAGGTTACGAGGATTATGCGAACAGACCTGAAGAGGGCAGATGTGAGTCTGTCGAAACGTCGTCATTTTACCATCGATCCCGGCAGAGATCAGTTTTCAACTGCGCGGATGAATTCCCGGAAACCACCTAAAACATAAATATATATATATATATATATATATATATATATATATATAATAATTGTGATCCAATTCCTTCTGATTGGGACTCAGGCAATGATAGTTTGCAAATGAATTTGAGAATAACATGGGATTAATGTATTTCTAATATTAAGAAGCCAGACGTGTTTACTGTACATTTCTGTTTACCAAAGATTATTCAAAGTCGTGCAAACTTAACACCCTATGAAGCCTTTAATCTTCTTTTTACCAATGATCTTTTGCAGTACATTGTTATTCAAACAAATATCTATGCAGAACAAACAAGATGTGCTTACTGTAGCTTAAAAAAGGATATCTGCACAAACTGGCACTGTGTGCCAAGTGCCAAAGCCGTAGCCAGGAATAATAATTGATTTTTTTTATTGGAGATGGGCTGATTATGACTGCAAAATTTATATATAAAATTATATAAAAATAATATTTATTCTTATAAAAACATGATTAATTGGTTAAAATTGAATCTTGAAACCAAAATTTCGGGGGGTTTGAACTCCCAGACCCCCCCCCCAGTGCCTACGGGCTTGCCAAGTGCCATCATGCTAAAAATTAATTTTTATCACTTTTAAAAATATACTAAGAATATCTTATTTTTAAGTTGATATTATAGTATGGTGGGACACAAAATAAATCCAATATATGTCAATATATGTTGTTTTGCGTTTCTTTATTTCTTATTAATATACAAATGTACATTTGAACTGACTTACTAAAACAAAATAAACTTCAAGTTGTTAATTTTTCACAAACTTTTTGTTCTTGTACCGCATCGGCATGAGAGCGGAATTTCTGTACCTGAAAGAGTTAATGGGATGTTATATCTATTTTTAAGTTATTAATTTTATATAACCGAATAATAATACTCTTATTACATTATCTGGTTCATGTTTCTTATACAGAAAAAACTAATTCTGATGGGTATTTAAAGATCAAGGTAGTGTGGTGTCGGTCTTAACATAATGTCGAAACAAATTCAATTTACTTATTTGCATTTCATTACCATCTATTTTTATATGTGTAAGTGCGACTCTCCATTAAAAAGCTTTCGCTTCAAAAAGAGCGGCAGTGATTTGATACTGAACAATGGAAGCGAAAGCTTCTTAAGAAATACTTCCCATCTCTCATTGTTTCCCTGTATCTGTTTCTCTTTCTGTATGTCATCGTTAACAATAAATATAAAGAACCCCACACCAAATTAATGGGAATTGGGTTCCCGCCAGATTGCTTGTTGTCGTTCTCGATGTCCCGATCAGAGTTCCAATGGGAACGAGGACTAAAAATCCATTATTTTTAAGATTCAAAGGGTCAAAGTTACTGTAATTCGTTGTATTCGCCGTTCACCTAGAGAGATTGTGGACGACAAATTCTCTCATTCTCCCGATCTCTCTCTGTTATCCCTCTTAACTTATAACTATAGTTAGCTTACATATATAGGGATGTACAAAATATGTATACTGGGTGGGACATTTATCTTGAGACAAGGTATATCTCGAGTGAGTTCCATTATTTCAAAAAAAAATCAGATAAAAATTGTGGGGTTTCAAGTGGGCTACCAAATGGTCCCTATTGCGACTTTCGGTTTGGATAAGAAGTAGTCGTTTCCGACCGGAACTTGATTTTTAATGGAAATACCTAATTTTTACAGTGAACTTCGATAGCAAAATAAAAAGCAAAGATTTTTGTTATTGTCAGTTTTTGATACGATTCACATTTTGGCCATAAATGAATGGTTATTTGTAGGTTTGTTCCTACCTGATGCGAAAGCGTACATGTGACGAGCACCGTCATGCGCATTCAGGAAAACCTGTTCCAACCAAGTTATGACGGTTCAGCAAACGATGCATCACGGTGTTCCAACCAAATAATGTACCGTTTCTCGCATCATCATTTCAATCCTTGGTGAAGAGCAAGAATCGTTTGGTGATTGTTACTGATCATGCGTAGTAAAAACTGTCAATAAATTAAGGTTATGGAATGCAGGTCGCAGAGTTCAAACAACAAACTTGTCAGAAGACCGTTCCAACTAATATTTTTTGTGACTGTACAATGGTAGTACGTTGATCGGTGCTAAATTCGCAGTTGCGCACAAATTCGATGCAGGCGATTTCGTAACAGTTTCATGGCGGTACGAATAGTGCAGGTAGGAACAAACCTATAGTTTTATTTTGAGAGGTGAAAATATCTCGAATGGATTCCATTATTTAAAAAAAAGGTTTCACATAAGAGTTAGATGGTTTCCAGTGGGCATCAATTGATTCACTTCTGGTACAATACCACTTCAATCCGAAAGTGTTTTTTTAATGGAAGTACCTAATTTTTTCATTGTCATTTTTGCCAAAAGAACATCAATACATGCAGAAGTCGTCATACTTGACACACTAAAACTGCAATCTGTCTTGCGATGTTCGTCGCTGGGATTCACTCTGTCTGTGTAAATTCGCCGTGATCCACTCTACGTCACATCACCACACTGCGAGATATATTTTGGGAGCGGAACTTGATCTTTTTAAAAATCTTTATTTCTCAAAACCTCTTACAATTTGAATATATGTATTTAATGTTCGAAGTCTAATGCAATACTGAACTGAATAACATTAAACGTAAAAAAATAATGCGACAATAAGAAATGCTGAATAATTAGAATTATAACATTGTGTTCTGATATCTTCGCCCACGTGGATGACGCCGAGAGCTGCATGTAACTTGCGCCTCATTTTGCTGCTAGTTTAACTGCAAACGAACATATGACGTGTCATTTAGTTTTTAATTATTTGTTGAGTTATGATAATTCAAACGTACTTCATCTAGTTAATATTATGTCAATATTTAACAGGTCATTTTAATTATAAAAGATTAAATTATGAGATCATTATTTAAGTTGGTATTTTTTAAATAACAATTCATCTTCACAATATTCTTCTAGAAGCTGTGTTAATATACTTTAATATATTACATATTAAAAAAGTGTCCGTCAAGATGTATTTAATTAGGGTGAGGTTGGTGTAGCAACAGCAGGTCAAAAGTTTTTAGAATATCTCATAGATATTTAAGGGAAAAACATATATTCCTTAGTTGAAAAAAAAAAACAAAACCGGTCGCTTAACATTAATATTATTTTATGTTTAGCAATCCACATGGTACTGTCTTTCTACACCAGTGCCACTTTTCGAACTTGTTAATTAGTGTTGTCAGCTGGATACATTTTCAGTGCAATCAGTTTAGGTCTGTCATCCTTTTCTCTACCATCAATAAACTTGGGGTTACCCTTTTTTAACCGATTTCCAAAAAGGTGGAGGTTATTAATTCGTCGGCAAGTTTTTTTTATGTATGCTCAATGATTATTCAAAAAGGGCTTGGAAAATATTGATGATTTAAACGGCATTGTACTAAGGAATACTACAGAACGGTACCATATAATTTTCTATAACGTGACATATACGGTTTTCCAGAAAATCTGAAAAAACGGTAATTAAGGGACTACACTTCAGTGAATTTCAATGAATCTATGCTGTTATCTCTAAAACGGCTCGTTCACTTTGAATATTTTAAATTGTATTCTACAAAGAGATGTTCCAGCTTGATTTTGTATAATTTTCTATTACGTAAAACCTGAAAATCTCAAAAATATGTACAAAAAACGGTCTACATCAATGAAAACGTCAAATTTTCATCAAAAATATCTAGTTCAAATATGCCATGAAAAATTGTTACGTGAGCAATTTTTAATATACAGTGTGTATCTGCATTGAAATTCAAACAGCAAGCAATTTGCCCAGTTGAAATATAGGGCAAAGTAAAATTAATGTTATATAGGTGGGTTCAAAAATCTTACAAATAAATGTGATATTAAGTGGTACATAAGCATATATAGGATGGTTGAGCACATAAGGTGGAATAGAATTAAAGTTATAGAGGGCGGTTCAAGAAACTTTGTATTGGGTGGCATATAAGTAGTTGCGTATACAAGGTGGTTGTGATAGTAGTGAAATAAAACTACAGTTGTACAGAGTGGATCAATAAACGTTAAAAAAATGTTAAATAAGCATATGCAGTAAGGATATTTGAGATATAGGCCGGAGGGCTCAAAAAATGTTAGAAGCAGTTGCATGTACAGGATGGTTGAAATATAAGGTGGAGTGGAATTATAGTTATGCAGAGTGGTTAAAGAAATGATACTCAAATTATTTATATTGTGTGACCAATACACAAACACATACACAGGTTGGTTGCAATATAGGGTGAATACATTTATAGAAAGTGGTTCAATTAATAAAACAAATAAAAAAGTAAGAAGATATTTGAAAAAAATATTTAAAAAAATACAATTTAGAGATTGTACCTTAAATCAGATAAAGTAGAATAGATGTCAGAAAATAGTCGTTTTTTTAAATATAAATTATTGTTCGTCATCCTCTACCATCCACAAACTTAGTGACTTTTAGTGGTGTTCTGACGCAATCAGAAAAGTGGAATGTCTATTGGAACAAAAAGCAGTAAAATCACATAAAAACATCATTTTTACTACTTTATACGTTTAGTACTATAACAATTCGATAGACTGCGCTGAGCAACTTTTGCAACGCTGTATATATATATATATATATATATATATATATATATATATATATATATATATATGAGTCATTCCAACGAATTTCAAAAAATGTCGTTGCACGCAGTTTTAGTGAGATATGGGCATATAAAAGTGAAAATAAGTCGATTTTTTGCCTATTTTCAAAAATCTGACAAAAATAAAGTATTACAATTTTATTCAATTTTGCTGCTCTCACTGTTAGGCAAACTCCCGGTCTTCAAAACAGGAGCATACAAATTAATTTTCATGCAATGACCTACATGACTTCGAATGAAAAGTGACATTTTGTGACATTTTGCAATTTTATACTATTTTCTGCTGAATGCAACTGGCTTCAAAACCCGCTATTCTCAATTTATGAAAATTTTTAAAGCACCACTAGATTGAGCTTATGGTATATCTTTTTTTCAAAAATAACAAAGATTTTCGATTCCAAATTTTCGATAATTCTCAAAAATCGCATTTTGCCTTTATTTCAACCCCCTGTTTCACTAAGAGCAGAAATTTTATAATTTTCTTAAAATCTTTAAGCCTTTAATTTTAATGTATTAATATTATATTTTTTCACATACCGTCAATTATATTTGATTTTAGCTAATAAATTCAGAGCCCAGAAATTTTCATGATTTTACAATTTCTCACCATTTCAACGAGACGCATTTACTGACGCCTAATGTTGACGTCAACAACTGAAATATAAAATGCTGTATATAAGAATGTAATAGTATAATGAAATATTTTCAGTTCAAATGTTTCCAAAAGTATTTAGGTGCACTGAGTATAAACTTATGGAAGTTTTAATATACTTTAAAGTTCTAGGTATCAAATCTGTGAACTCATTTTACCTAAATTCAAAATCGTTAAAAATATTGCAAAATTCAAAATGAAGGTATGTACTGTGCATGGATAGTGTACTATGAAAAAATATATTTGTGTTCGCCATAATGAGCCCTGTCAGCTGATGACATGATGTGTCAGATACAATTTTAATTTTATATTTTCCACTTAATTCTCTAATTTGCCCCCCAATATTAATAGTAGAGGTGTCTCCTTATTTTTCCGGTAAAATTCAGATGAGGCACTATATCTCTATTTTTTTTCAAAATTTGACTTCTTATAGTTTCAGAGATAATATCTGCCTCTTTCACATCAGTCGTCACTCCGGATTTGTCCCTCTCTCATATCACAGCAATTTTCTTCTAAACTACTGGACGCAAAAGGTTGAAATTTGGTACCAGTGTATAGTTTGGTGACCCGATCAGGAGTACATATCGCAAATTATGAAATTTTGATTTTAGGGATACTTCTGGGGGGGGAAATAATAAAAAATTGCCGTTCCCCCCTTATCTCTGAAACTATAAGAAGTCAAATTTAAAAAAAAAATAGAGATATAGTGCCTCACCTGAATTTTACCGGAAAAATAAGGAGACACCTCTACTATTAATATTGGGGGGCAAATTAGAGAATTAAGTGGAAAATATAAAATTAAAATTGTTTCTGACACATCATGTCATCAGCTGACAGGGCTCATTATGGCGAACACAAATATATTTTTTCATAGTACACTATCCATGCACAGTACATACCTTCATTTTGATTTTTGCAATATTTTTAACGATTATGAATTTAGGTAAAATGAGTTCACAGATTTGATACCTAGATCTTTAAAGTATATTAAAACTTCCATAAGTTTATACTCAGTGCACCTAAATACTTTTGGAAACATTTGAACTGAAAATATTTCATTATACTATTACATTCGTTACTTATATACAGTATTTTATATTTCAGTTGTTGACGTCAACATTAGGCGTCAGTAAATGCGTCTCGTTGAAATGGTGAGAAATTGTAAAATCATGAAAATTTCTGGGCTCTGAATTTATTAGCTAAACTCAAATATAATTGACGGTATGTGAAAAAATATAATATTTTACATTAAAATTAAAGGCTTAAAGATTTTAAGAAAATTATAAAATTTCTGCTCTTAGTGAAACAGGGGGTTGAAATAAAGGCAAAATGCGATTTTTGAGAATTATCGAAAATTTGGAATCGAAAATCTTTGTTATTTTTAAACGAAATATATACCATAAGCTCAATCTAGTGGTGCTTTAAAAATTTTCATAAATTGAGAATAGCGGGTTTTGAAGCCAGTTGCATTCAGCAGAAAATAGTATAAAATTGCAAAATGTCACAAAATGTCACTTTTCATTCGAAGTCATGTAGGTCATTGCATGAAAATTAATTTGTATACTCCTGTTTTGAAGACCGGGAGTTTGCCTAACCGTGAGAGCAGCAAAATTGAATAAAATTGTAATACTTTAAAATCGACTTATTTTCACTTTTATATGCCCATATCTCACTGAAACAAAATAATTGAAGCTTAAAATTTGGCTAGCCTTCGTTTCTCGTATTGACCAACAACATACAATTATTTTGTTAGGATTTAGGCCAATTTTGATGAATAAATTAAATAAATATTAAAATTATTATTTCACATCTACACTAATTAATTAAACGAATTCTAATAGCAGATGTTCAAAATGTGCTCCGTCTACTTGCTGTCATAAATACATCCTAACAGTAAATTCTAATAGTACTCGTTCGAATGTGTCAACTGAAACTGCCTGCATTCTTCAATAATGCGTTGTTCTAAAACGATAATTTTGTTGGGTTCTGTAACATTAATCTTGGATTTCAAGTACCTCCACATAAAAAATCGAATGGTGTCAGGTCCGGTGACCGAGCTGTCCATTTGCCTTCCAATCCATCTATCACGAAATTCTTCATCAACGTAACGTCTTACTGCACCATAACAATGCGCTGGAGCACAATCTTGTTGAAATGTTATTTCCAAATCGCCCGATTCATCTGAATTATCATCCAGAATTTCAAGAATTAGCAGCTGAATAGCATTTTGTCATCACCAAATCCACCTCACCGATTGAGTTTGTATTGAAGAAACCAGGTCCAACTTTGTGGTTTCTCAAAATGACTGATCAAATATGCACTTATTTTCAAATATGACTATGTTTTTCACGAAAGATGTGCTGATTTGTGTCACTCCAATACTGTACATTGAGAGAAAAAGTACCTACGTTTATCACTAAAACAAATGGTTTTTATTTAGTGTTAGTTTCTGTTAATTTTAATTGTCACAATTTCATTTTACAAAATCGTTGCAAACTAACAAATACTATAAAGTTAACAAACCTCTTTTTTTTAAGAACTAACCAGAGGCGGACTGAATAATCGTCATTAATTAAATGTCAAGTTAGTACTTGATTTATCCATGAAAATAAGTCTAAACCCAAACAAAATTAATATTGCTGAGTAGGTATTGTCAATACCTATCAAATTAACTATCACTTGCTATAAGGTTCTATTTAAATAGTGACCACAGTGGTCCTGAGGCGTCATGTATTATTGTTAAGTCATCTGTTAACACTAGTAGAGAAGGTTTCAACCCTTTATTTTCACCCTCCAAAATTAATTAGTGTCAGTATAGCCGTGTTTTGCGTGTAATGGATTGCAAAATTTGGAAAAGATAACATTAACATTTAAGTATTTATAAATACTTTTCAACAAATTTCTGGCATGGCGTACATAGAAACACTAATTATAATAAATATTATCTAAAACCTATTTCTGCTGGTGTCGACTTCATTTTGTAACAAAAAATCCCGTAAAAGCTGCCTTAAGTATTCAGCTGAATACACAGAATATCATCTTCGTACGAAATTCGCGTACCATTAGGACATTATGCGATTAGGAATCGAGACCTTAGCACCATCCCCGACTACACCCCCATATTTCGTTAAGAAATATGAGGGTACAATCGATAGAGATGCTATCTGAAAGTCAAATGGTGCAATTATCAGAATATTCCCTTTTGTTCTATTTTAAACTGTTATCTTGTCCGGGATTTGTGTTATTAAATTCTGAACAGCGGCAGATAAAAACGGCGGGATTCTTTCGGAATTGGCTTTTTAGCGCGCGAGCCCTTTTTCTCATTTTTTTTTATTAATAGTTACCTAACTCGTTAGAAAGTTTTTCAATATGCTCTGTCCGTTTATCGAGTGAAAAAGTTCCGTCTAACGGGAATTTCTTAGGTGTGTAAGTTATTAATTTTTCCGTTTGTGTAGGTGGATGTAGGTGAATCGGAATTTTGCTTTGGTGATGAATCAGCTTCATTTCTCCGATATGATTATGTGATTAATGAGGGAATCTCCGTGGTTTTTTGATGAGTTAGTTGCGTCACACATATGTGGTGTACAAAAACATTCACAATACCTCAGATTGTATTCCCAACGAAACAGGGAATAATTTAGATTATTTCAGTTTCAAACTATAAATTTATAAGGAAATATATGAATAAAGTAAGTTTATGGATTTGTCAACCAGTTTTCTTATACAGTGCCAGTCAAATGTCACCCCCCCCCACGCCTCTCTTGTCTTTTGAACGGTTGTATTTACACTAGTACTAGTGGTAACAAATGACGCAACAGTAATAAATTACGTCACAAGGCTACTGTAGCCACTATTTTTTTACAGGATCTTATGGCTCACTTCAAAGATACCTAGTTAACCATATTAATTTTTTTTTGTCTTTATCCAATTTTGATGTATAAACTAGTAAATACTAAAATTATTATTTAATGTATAATTAGTGAAGATCATTCTGTCAATCCATAGCAATGGTTACTTTGCAAAGTTGTAAAAAACTTAATACCCTAAATATTTAGTTTTGTTGTTCTTTAACAAGACATTTAGAAGTTTACATAGACAAAATGGTACATAATGTTTATTTAATGAAAGGTATCCAGATCGTGCATATAGTTTTAAAGATATCAAACGATCTACTCGAACAGTTAAAGATGATAAACAAAATTACATAATTACACACAGGGTATTAAACCTAACGTCTTCTAGTACAGTACATAGAGTGTTGGTAGAAACAAATTTCATCCATACAAATTAAAAATTGCGCACCAAGTTTCAGATGACCACCCCTACAAAAGACTGGAATTCTGTACAATTATAACAAATAAAATTAATCAAAAATATTACTACACAAAAACCATTTGTTTTAGTGATGAAAGAACTTTTTTCCTCAACAGGAAATCTGCAAACACAAAATGTGCGTTATTGGAAAAACATTCACAACAATTGAATGTGTGGGCAGGCATTTTGGGAAACAACCTAGTTGGACCTGTTTCCCCAATATAAATTTAAACGGTGTTTTGTATCTGGAGATGTTACAAAATGGAATTGAGCCGCTAATTTTTGAAATTCTGGAAGATAATCCAGATGAATTCGGCGATGTGGAAATAACATTTCAACAAGATGGTGCTCTTGTGCATTATTATGGTGCACTAAAACATTACCTAGATGAAGAAAATCTTGAAAGTTGGATTGGACGGTGAGGTCACATAGATTGACCAGCTCGGTCACCGTCTTGACACCTTTAGATTTTTTTCTGTAGGTTGTTACTTTAAATCTAAAGTTTACGCTACGGAACACGACGTTAATGTTTTAAAACAACGAATTATTGAATAATTCAGTGCAATTTCAGTTGATACATACGAACGAGTATGACAAGAATTTACTAGTAGGATGCATTCATATGAGCAAGTAGGAGGAGCTCATTTTCAACACTTGCGGTAAGAATTCCTTTCATAAATTACAGAGTAAATGAGAAATAATAATGTTAGTATTCATTTATTTTATCCTTCAAAATTAGTATAAACCCGAACAACATTATAATGGCTGAGTAGATATGTCAATACTGTGATTTCTAGGATAGAAATCACACGAAAAAAGTTGTAGGTTAACTAAAACTTATAAGACAATATATTGTTTCTAGGCGAGGACTTTAATCAGTTGCGTTCCCTTCAACTGATTGAAACGCGGATAATTATTTATGTATTCGTTACATATAATTGAATTTAATAATTTATCAAGTAATCAATTTTTCGACATATAGAAATTTCAGGAAAAACTAGCTCACAAAGACTCCAAATAGGGAGTTGTACTGTGAGTAACGAAAAAAATTCATAGGTTATCTAAAACCTACAAAAGAACCAATTAGATAACCTGAACATTCAGTAATGTGTAGAGAATTGTAATGGAAGTAAAGCTAAGAAAAATCAAAATTCAAAATTTTTGCAATGACAAATTAAGTAATTCAGAATTTGACACTAAATGTTCCTAGTTCCTGGTTACCAATCATCAAGGATGAAATTAATAATGGTAATATTTTTTTTGAACAACACGCTTATGACTTTAATAGGATCCTTGGAATTTCTATGATCTCATTTTGGCGAATGATCTTATAACATAGTCGAACCTCGGAACTCTGAAGATAATTCTTCTAATTTGAAAAAAGATTTGCTATTCACATGATTTTTAGATTTTTTTTGTTCTAGCCTGTATATATCAAATTCGCTGTAAAGTCTATTAGTTACATCAGTGTAATTATACTTACTTTTCGAGATTTTTCAATCCTTTGAACGCAAAACAATATATTGTTTCTAGTCGAGAACCTTCATCAGTTGCGCTTCCCTCAACTGATTGAATTTTCGAATAATTATTTATGTATATAGTACATATAACTGAATTTAATATTTTATGGCGAAATGATGTCGGAATTCATTTCGCTATAAAATTTCAGTGTTATTGTCAAACATTTAAAGCTAGCGGTAAGTTTTGTAGATTCATTACTTTACCAAGTAGCACAGAACTTGCAGAAACAAATGAGCATTTACGAAACATAAGCTTTCATTTATTTATTTATTCAATCCACGGGTAACCCTTTTAATAACAAAAACGACTAAAACAACTATATATAAAAACAATAAAACAATATATCACAATACACATTATACACTGAACAAAAGATAGTAATTGAAATTTACATGGTTTTTAAGAATGTTTACCAATATAAAATAAAATAGACAGAACAGTATTCCAAGATTGATCTTACAAGCGAACAATATAGTAATCGAATCGTATAATAAGGGAAACATTTAGTTGAACGGCAGATAAAACCCAAAACCTTATAGCCTCTGGAGACCATTGATTCTATGTCAGTACGAAAAGATAGAGTATCATCGAAAACTACCCCAAGGCCACGAATTTCGTTTACTCGTTTTATAAGTTGAGAATTAATGAAGTATGACGCTATAATAGGTTGTGATAGTTTTGCAAAAGTAATAATAAAACATTTATTAATATTAAGATCAAAATAACTGCTAATACACCATGCAAACAATGAGTTCAAATCGGATTGGGGTAAAATAACTTCATGCCAATTAGCAACTACTCTAGAAAGTTTTAGGTCGTCCGCGTACATCAACATATTACTATGACTCATAATTTCGTAAATATCATTTAGAAATAAATTAAAAAGATACGGTCCCGAATGTGAACCCTGAGGACCCCCGAAGACACCTCCATAAGTCCATAATCAATGTTTAATGTTCATTAATTATGAAATCTGATAAGATCATTAAAACGATCAATGTAAAACATTTTCAATCACATGTCCCGTTAATTTATCCAACAAAAACAATAAATGATCAATCTTGAAAACTAATGTTTATGCACATTTGATCGCTTTGTATTTTTTAGGTGGTAACACCGATTATGATTAAATAATAAAAACGAATGATCTAGTAGACGCCAAGTTTTATATTTGGGCAATAATGAAGAATATAAGAAATATATTATGTAAACCATAATTTAATTCATGTTATACCAATCGAAATTAACTATGTACTTTTTTCAACAAAATTTCCAACATCTCATAGCTTGTTTCAGTTTGAAGATATGAACCCGAGGAAGGCAGTAGAAGTGATGAATCGTCACAGTTTGTGCAAACCGAATAAAGCCTTGTCTATAGAAATAACCTCCGCTCTGGCCGATTCCATTATTTCTTCGGCCACGGCACCTACGGAGCAAGCTAGCGGTTCAGAAAAGAAAATATGCTGTTGCAACTCAGGTACATGCACACAACCAGACTTATATGTAATCATCCTGTAGGAAAAAATGTAACATAATAAAAAGCGGGTATATTTGTTGAAAAAAGGTGGTCTAAATACGTTGTTCCTTCAATGGCAGTATTACTACCCCGTATTCGTTGCGCTTGAATGCTAATTAATTATTATTTTTGAACATCTGATTAAAAATACCTTATTTGGAGTTATCAGAAGTCCAAAGGGGATGAATTACTGCTCTGTCAGAACATGGGATGACGCAAAGGGAAATTGGACGAATAGTCGGAGTTGTACAACGGGTTGTTTAAAAAACCTATAAAAGGTTTCTAGTGCTGGGAACTCTAAAAAATAGGGCTAGGATAAGTCATGGTAGAGTTTGAGCAGAACGCCAGGACCGCTTCTTAGTTCAAACAGCAAGAACAAATCTCATAACATCCCATCCAGAGCTACAAAGATAAATTTTGCGAGTAAAATCAAATTGCCCGACTTAATTGGTGTTTGGAGCATCAAAACTGGACAACTAAAGATTGGCGAAATGTGCTATTTTCGAATGAGACCAGAATCGGCCCAAAATTAGACTATAATATATTGGTATGGTATCATAAGTGACAAGTCCGAGCTATATGCAATTAGTAATTCAACCTGTGGTCAGCCTTTGGAGAGGTTCTTTCAGCGATTTATGCAAGATAACGCACCTCCACATACAAGCAGAGTTGCGAAATATTGTTGAGACGACGAAAGTGTGACTGTTTTGAATTGGCTTGCTTGTTCCCCTGATCTTAATCCAATTGAATACTTATGTGATATGCTGAAACGAAGGATAAGAACTCCACTGAGCAACTCTGGCAATGTAAAGCAGCTCGTGGAAGCAGTATTAGAGGAATTGACAAATTTTCCCCAAGAAGAAATTATTAAGGTATTAAGAAAGCATGCTACTTCAAATTCGTTCTTGTATGATGCTAGAGGTAGTAATACTGACTATTAAACTACCAAAATCGTATTATTACTCTTCACATTTGTTTTTAGTTAATTTTATTTTGGTTATTATATTTACTTTCAATATTTTTTTTTAATCTAATTTGGTTTGAATAATTTGCTTATGTTTTAAAATCATTTATTATATTAGTAAAATACTGTTTCTGTGTAAGTTTGGTTGTGTTTATTTTTACGCATATGATTCTTGTTATTAGTTGTAGGCTATCAGTACTCAAAATTTCGAATGTAACTAATGGGTTATTTGATAATGTTTACCACCTATTACTACTTATAATTGAAAAAATAGACTTAATAGCATACTTCAACAACTTACATTTGACGTTACTAAACGATAGATAGCACACATACATACATACCGGTTGTTAAATGAATCGTTCAACAATGTCCCATTAGCTTGTTTTAACGTTGAGGATCACTTGTGATTTTTTTTCTAGTTTAAGATATTGTTATATAGTTCAATTAACATTACAAAACTAATATTCACTTTCAGTTTTCTAGAACTTTTATTTACGTCAAATTATACAGAACAGCTGATCACAATAGCATTACAATATACGCTCGCCGTCGCTGTCTAAATAACTTGCGATGGAAGGCTGCTCCCTTTTAAAACCAGCATCAAAAATTCTCGTACAATCAATCATCAATTCTACAACTGCCGAGCCATTTCGAGAACAATTTTTTTCCTAAAAGCGATCGGTGTCGTGCTGGAATGAAACAAGGGCCCGCTTAAAGAATTTTTTTTACAATATCTTTAAAAAATCTACGATTAAAAATAAATTAATAAGATATCAGGTAATTTCTGCATTATAGAGGAGGTAAATATTTATTTTGATTGTAGGAGTAAGTTTTCTTTCTCTCTGAAATGGATGTCAGATAATTTTCCTAAATAAGGTGTGAATGTAGGTATATTTCAAAATACTTGTCTGTTTAATTCGCCGAGACGTTTCAATTCTTTAGTAAGAATCGTTTAAAACAATATTTTCCTGAAGCAATTTGTAGATAAGTTCAATTTGCTTCACTTAATTGTCAATTTTTATGGTATATATATATATATATATATATATATATATATAGACACAAAGACCCCAGATCGGTATGTAACTCTGTCCACCTGTGATTCATATTAAAGAAATTACCAAAAAGATTTCGTGTGTTACCTAAAACTTACCAAAGCTATTATGAAACTAAATTTTCAAGAATTTACAATCCACTGAACATAGAAGAATTATATTGTTTCTAGTCTAGAATTTTTACTCTTAGTTGTCCATATTCAATTTAAGTTAAAATATTAAATTGTCAATTTGTTTGACAATTCTATTATTTCATACTTGACTAATTGATGTTGAAGTTTTCTTTTTGATGTTGATCGTTGGACACGATCTGTTACCATGACACATCTATCTCTATAGGGTGTGTCCTAATTTTTCAATGTTTTTAACAATATGCAAACACTTTCTTTGATTTATCCTTTCTTACTGTGTTCTCTTTTAAGTGACATGTTATGCTTACATGTTTCCCGCTACATTGATTTCCAATTATTTACATTATCTATATTTTAGAGATCACTCGGTTTGTCGGTTTAAATTTCCCTCAAATTGTAGTTAATCATGCAGAGGTTTCACAACTATACAAGTCACTTTCAGCTTTATACCAACTTAAATATTTTATATTTTAGAAGAACCTATTTACATAAAACAGTTAAAGCAGCTACGGTGGGGCCACTTGAAGCACATCCAAAGAGAAGTCAGAAAGCTAGAAGACTTAGAACGTTTCCTAGACTCCTGTTCCATTACCACAATACCAGAATTGTAGCACGTTACGAATAAAAATAATCTGACGATTCTATTTTGTACAATTTTTATTACAAAAAAATATACAAAAAGGGGTATTTTGTGAACTATTTACAGGACTATTTACAGTAACAAAACAATTTACCACTGGGTTAGGTTACATTTTCAACAGATATTAAATAATTTATTAAATCTTATAACAAAAACGTAATTTTATAAAATTAAAAATATGCATTTTGCCATTAATGAATAACATTATAACAACAAAATTTTAAAGAACAAAAATAATGCAACAATAAATAAAGTTATCAGCATGTTAGAATTTTTCCCTCCACACTCCATTTCTGTAACAATGTAACAACTAAATTTTTGAAATTTTGAAGAGAGTTAAAATGAAACACGTCAATTTTGAATAATCGCCATGGTTATTCTTTTCATTTTACAGTAAGTCTTTCTCGCGGATATGCTGTGACAAGTAATTATCTACAATATGATCAACCAAGTGATTTTTCTATATTTATGCGTAAAGAATTTATACTTGAGGTTCAATAACAAGTACAGTCAGTGATAGACTATATCGTAAGAAGAAAACAAATAGTAGATGTTAGAACTTTAAATACAATCAACATTGAGAAACAGCAAGCCCGTAGCCAGCGGGGGGGGGGTCTGGGTTCAAACCCCCCTTCCCGAAATTTTGGAATTTTTTTTTTTTGAAGATTCAATTTTAACCAATTATTCATGTTTTCGATAAGAGTAAATTTTATATTTATACAATTTTATATATCCTGGAAATACATGAACAAAAATATGCATTTTGTAGTCCTAATCATCACATAACCATACTAAAACATTATCCAACCCCCCGAAAACCCATGCCGAAAAAAATTTCTGGCTACGGCCTTGAGAAACAGTATCAAAATTAACAATAATAAATCAATATACGTGAGAAAACACGAAAAAAAATAGACCCAATCGATATGAGGCACAAGTTCTTCCTGACAATACCACGTACAATTAACGCAGCAGAAAATTAATGTATTTAGGGTTTAATAATATTTTTGCATTGGCATACTAGACAACATATACCTTACAAAACACAATCCAGTGAATTATTTATAAAACCATAACATTACAAAAAGGTTTGACACTGTCAAATATGGTAGAGAAATCATAGGAAATATTAAAGAACTAACTATCGAAAAAAAAATAATTGAAGCAGGCGTATGTAAGGTATGTAAGGTTAAGACCCCCAGAAAACCAATGTACATCTCAGACAAAGAAAAAGTTCATAATAGAAGATGTTCTCAAAGACAATCTTATAACCTCTCTTAATAAATGTCCTTACTAAATAAAGAAAGAATAGTTTTTCAGATCAGACTGGTAGTTTTGAAATAAATGCATTCGAATATTTAGCTTCAGCTTTATAATGTTAATATTACAGATCAACAAAACGAATCATGCTGCAGATTAACTATAGCCAAAGTTGAAGGGCAGTATAGGTAAAAAATATTAATGTTGATTTCCCAATATTCAGGTTGGGTACTAAAAACTTTTTATATATAAAACTGTTAAACACACTGTTGATATCTTCATCAAGAATTGAAAAATTCTTTCAATAAACTATGTTTTCTGAATGTGGTAATTTGAAATTTTCGTAAGGTGATTTTTTCTACCTACAAAGTTTCCTCACAATTGGAATCTGTTTTTTGAGTTACAAAAAACCGCGATGTTTACCTATGTATTTTGACAAGTTCTGCCACTTTGTCCGATATGGGCTTTTTGACATAAGCCAGCTGATAAGTTGTATGCAACGTTTATATTTTGTTTTCTTAAAAAAATTACTTGGATTTACCAAAATAAGGTTATTTGGATACGAATAGATCGTGGTATTGATATTTGGAAAAACTTGTCTTAATGCATTCTTGTGTACAAACTTTTAATGAATACTTTTGGGCTAATTTTGTTTTCAATGTTGTATATGAAGTTTTTTGTGTATTAGGAACTTCTAAAAGAATGTTATTAAATTGACAGTAATAGTGTTTAAGGTAGGTTTCTACAGCTGCTCGAATTTCTGTTCTGAATATGGACTTAATAATGTTTTTAGCTAATAGATCATGATAGTGCTAGTGTCTGATGGAGGTATCATTAAATTATTTTGACTATAGACTGTAGTTTGATATTTTTAATTGTATGAACCAGTTCCCCACGCTAAATTTTTAGGCGAAACTTGGAGAAATCTTTGATATCAATTAAAAGTTTTAGATTTTATAAACTAAGGCTCTCCCTTATAGTATAATTCTATTTCTGAATTTCAATCCATTAATATTGTTATGATGGTTGCAGGTTCATTTAAATTTTAAGATATATTCAAAAACATGACAGTAAGTACTTTAGTCACAAATTTCAAATATTTATCCTGTTATAGAAACAGAGTGATATTAGAAATTCCCACAGTAAAACAGATAGCCATAATCAAGAAATTTCTAATATTGTAAAATGTAAAAAAAAACTGTAAAAACTAGCCCGTTTTTTAATACTTTGTATTAACAAAATATATTTATAGATACAAAAGGTAGATCGAAGTCTAACCAGACTTCCCAATGACACGAGAATCGATACCAAAAAAAAATTTATCATACAAAATTCTTTTATAGCACATTTCCAGACGCCACAGCGTCAATTTTTTCTTCAAAAAATAAATTATTTACACAAATTTCTACCGTCCAAGACTACCTCTCCCGCTTAACTTTCTTAGACGATTTCTTTCTGGGGATTTTCTGGATGTTGGTGTACGGCGTTATGGCTTCAGTGACACTTTCACTGCTGACTTCAGGCACTCCTGACTCCGTTTTACTTCCACCTGGTGAAACCGTCGTCTTGACCGTATTATTCTTCTTCGAACGTCTTCGCGGCCTTTTCGACGTTGGAGGAGGATTGAAGTTTTTATTCCTTTTGTTTCTAACATTATTATCCGATTCTAGCTTCACCGTAGAGTTGTCCACCGCATCGTCACTGTGAAACGGAATGTACCTGGGTGGAGGTTTGGGTGCAAATATTTCTGTGAAGAACCTGGGAGTGAAGTTGCTGACTAAAGGTAACACGGTGGTTCTGGTGAAACGTTCTGCCTGCTCGAACACTTTCCCGATGTTCTGGGGTATCACTTGAACGGTGTTGATGATGGCTTCGAAAGCGTCGTTTGACCTGCTCCTTCGTCGAACCTAAAATGATTCTTTATTATTTGAGTTGCGAAAGGAGTGAAGTTTTAGGAGGGTGTTAAAAACGACCCACAGCCACAGAATTCATGCAGGGTTAGTTATTTACAGTGTTAAAATTTTCCAGTCACAGGAATTTAAAGTTAATTCAAATTTAAATAAAGTAGATCTGGTGGTTAAAGATTATGTGCTAAAATTTGGCAAAATATCTTTATCAAACTGACTTTTTGGGAATTTTTAATTTTTGACCTGTCGTTGTTCACTAATTCTATAGTGTGGTCCGAACTAGACATTTGTGATAGGAAACACGAGGAAACTCCAATTTTTACAAGAGCTACAACAAACTAAATTATGTTTAATATATACAAGGTGGTTTTAAATATATGCATTTTTACTCATCCCAATAATTTATTTATCTATACATTTTTGCTTCTGGAAAAATATTCCGTTAAAAGATCCCCCATTGGTGTCCCCAGTTTTTTGTAAAAATGGCTTTAAAGCTGGACATGAACGACTATAAAAAGTTCCCACATATTTTTAGATATTCGTTTTCAAACAAAATGTCTTGCCTGTAGCCTATTTTTCAACTTTAATTTCATTGCTGAATACTATAACGGATCGCAAAAAAGTCTGGAATAGTATGAATAATTCGAAAACTGATCAATTGTGGAAATATCAAAGAAGTGATAAATGGCGCACCCTGTCAGAGTAAAAATGTTACTGCAACTATACAGGATGATTAATAAACAGCAACTTTTTTAAATGGATATTTTGAGACAATCTAATCTTCAATGGTCTATAACTTTATGCATTTTTCTCTATAAATTACATTTTCTTTGTCAAAAATGCAGTAATTAGAAATAGATAGTTCATTCGGATGGATGCGTGTATGATATGCGGTTTAAACTTAATCAAACGCTAATTTCCCTGTTTAAATATACCATGTGCTCCAGATAAAAGCAACTACATGGGGATTTCCGAAACGGCAAGAGATACAAGTTGGCTTAAATGAGAAAAAAGGAGTTGTATTGAAATTCAAATATCTAAATGTGTTTTCAAGGTATCGAGAGAAAACCAAAAAATTGTGATTTTCGAAAAATTGCGATATATTCGTCATCCTGTAAACAAATTTGATAAAATTTAGTGATTTGGTTTTAGCAACTACGGCCAATCGATTGACGTTAACGATTTTTTTCTAGGTTATCTACATTGTTTGCAACCATAGCTAATTTTGATATTTATTATGGATTTATCCGTCATTAAATAGCACATAAAAAAGCTTTTCAACCATGTATAACAGACCTATCTTTGGATAACAGATTATGCAGGCAACCGGAGTTCAATTTCCGGTCCAGTTATTTCCACATTGCTGATTCAAAAAGTCGGTCAGTAGTAATATCTCAAAATATCGAGGAGCAGTCAGATTATCATAAAAAAATAAGTGTTCATTTATGATTCCTAACCTCGCAACTCGTAGTCCTTGGCTAATATGTTCTACTTGTTAGTAGTTTTCTGAGCAGTCAGTCGATCTCGGCACTTCAACATATTTTTCCATTTGGCCAAGGGAGTATTGTCTATAAAACTTAGTAAAACAAGATTTTCAACATTTTCATTATACACTCTATTTCGAGGTTTTTTAAATGAACCATACATAGGCAAGTAAATTATTTTTAAACATAATGAAACAATGACACATATCCGCGATGTAAATACCTTTCCATATTTAATTTAATTAAAAATGTGCTCCAATAATATATCCCATTTATTTTGAAAAATATTAAACTCTTAATAGATAGAACCAAATAAATAATTAAGTTTTGACTGAGAGATACACAGCTATAACAATACACACGGCACTTTGTTTCACAGTCAACTACGTGAAAAACTGAAACTGAATAATTTACATTTTGTGCAATATTTTGGAAAACCACATTTTTGGATTTTTCTCATTTTAAAATCCTTTGTAAATATATTTTTAATTTCGATACAGCACCTGATTGAGATTAGCACAACTTTTTTCTCATTAATGCCACGCTGTATCTCTTGCCGCTTCGAAAATCCCCTTGTAGTTACTTTTATCTGGAAAACATATTTATATTATATTTTTTTTATTTTAACGAATTGATGAGAAACATCATTATCTAAAATCTACACCCATTTGAGTACTAGAAATATAAACTGAGTTTTATATTTAAGGGTTCAATTCTGACAAATTATTTTTATCAAAACAAAGTTTTATGTTTTATATTTTTCTCTATACTAGGAATACATGGGTTTAATGAACCCACTGCCATTCTAAAAAAATGTTACAGTGTTCCATTTATCATAAAAATCTGGTTTCCCGTTTTGACTCACCCTGTAAATTTGCAGTAACATCTTCACTCTTACAAGATGCGCCATGTTTCACTGCATTGATGCGCTAGTTTAAAAAAAATGATGGGCAGTTTTCGAAATATTCGCAATATTCCACCTGTTTTTTGCCACCCGGTATTAGGTAAATAATTACATAATTCGCCATTCTTGAAATATAAAACAAAATACTGTCGAAAATACTAAAAAACAACTATTTCCATTTATTACAATAACGTTCGCCTTACACACTGGCGTCTTTGTACGTATAAGAAAAATTTTATGTTACATTTAGTATGCATGACAACCTTGACAAATTTGACATGAAAAATTGACGACTTCATCTGTTTTTGGAACCTAATCTTTTCTTTTCAATTTCCTGACATCCCTTGGTAAGCCATTTCTAAAATTCCAAGTTGCTTCAAAAAATAATAATAAGTAATGAAATTACGTACTTATGCAAAAGTTACATAAAATGTACAATAAATGTAGAAATTGTTCTCCATTTGGTTGCATATCCTGTCTGATTATTCCCTTTAGTTCAATGATATTTCTTGGTCCATTAGTAGGTATACACTTTAGATTTGTAATAAGTACATGAAGTCTACCGTTTTGAAACTAGTTCTGCTATCTAAATTGTGGTGTATTTGAATATCTTGTCAAGAGGTTCAAGTCAAGTACTTCTACAACACCGACCCTAACATTGATTTATTTGTGGTCTAAGGTAATCGTGCAATCAATGTGACAATCCTAAAACGTATTACCTGATTGTAAAGGAAAACGTTACCAACGAAGTGTTTCCTCTTTCTTTTCTAACAAATTAAAATAGCAAGATCCCTACCTAATCCAATCATTACATTGTATATTGTGGATTTTGTAAGGTCGACAAAATTACGGCTTTCCGTATATTTTTGCCGAAGACGGATCGTGAATTAGGGTCAACATCTGGGTGCATTTGTTGATATAATCTAAACACCTCTTGTGTTACCAAAACTGTTACCAAAACCAGTCAGTTAAACTTATCTCCGTAAAAACATTTTTGAAATATGAATGCTGAGATTTACGCAAGCAAATCTGGCTTAAACCGTTCAAACACTGATGTTCACGTCAAAATGTATGACAGTTTCTATAGTCACGTATAAATAATAGACAAAAAATACCGAATTCGAATTATCTACGGTTGTCTCTATTATAAAGTAACGATGAAATCCGATAAAATGTTTAAAAATATACCTACGGTATTTAGGTTTGGAAAATTTATGATATTATTTGTATAAGTACCTAATTTCATTTATTTTTTATTTGCATCATCCCCCATTTATCTTGCAAAAACATAAAATAATAAATATTAAATTTTTGTATTTTCGTCCACCAGCAAAGGATGTCTTGAAAAATAAATATGTTCCAGTCAAAATAAGGTGCATCATCACTGGCAGGTAGCTCAGGTTGTACATTATATTGTTTTTTGGAAGAACAGTAAATTAAAAGAAAAACCACCTGAATCAAGAATTTTCTTTTAAATTTTATATTTAGTTAATAATAAATTTATTTCATTTTGTACGGAGACATTGAATATAACAGTAGTTAGGCGACAACTGTCTTTATGAAACTTTCCGAAGATTCTGTACCTATTCCCAGTGAAGTTATTGATGTAACAACAACAAAAATAAAATTATAACAAAAAATTTATTTCTACGCTGACAATATACAATTAAAATATATACAAATAAATAAATTACTACAGTCTCTTCTCAAGTATTTAAAGGAATATATTTAATTTTTGTGTCATCTTCATCAAAAACAGGTAGGTTAATATAAATGGCTTTAGAATGTTTATTAATGGAAGCTTTACTAACATTTTCTTCTCTTTTCGGTTTCTTCGTTGTTGTCGTCTGGAACTTGACACTGATGTTAACTTTTGGTGTTGTACTCTTTGTTATAGTTGGTAGATGTGAACTCTCGCTTTCTTGGAGAACTTCGCTCTTGGAGGCAATTTCTCCTTTCTTGTTGATCCTTTGTATGTGACTGTAAGGTGTGATAGGATCGGTAGATGCCTCAACAACTGGTGGTGTCACTACAATACTGTTCATACTTCTCGCTTCATTCTGTCTTTCACTGGGAATTTCAACTGATTCACTACTGGGTTCTTGGTACTGCAAAGGAACATATTTCTTCTCCTCTTTAGGGGTAATTATGTCTGTAATAAATCTCGGTGTGTAAGTACTAACTAGAGGTAATATTGTTTCACGAGCGTACTTTTCTGCCTGCTCAAACATCCTGGCAAGCCTATTAGGTATAAATTGAACAGTAGTAGCAATTTGATCGAGTGGGTTTTCTTGTCTTTTGTGTTGAATCTTTTCTTCGTTCAACTTCCTCTCAGACTTTACGTTTACAGGTATCTCCTTAGGCACCCATTCAGATCCAGATTCTTTTGAATCGTACAAACTGGAATCAACTTCTTTTCTTTCTTTATCAGTTTTGGCAACAGAAGTTTCTGTCCTTACGCTACGAGTATTCTTCGCTGTGGTTGGTCCTAAAATTGGTTCAGTTATCTCGCCCTTTTCCTTGTTTGGATCATGAGATCTAGCGTTTTTTGTAGAATGTGGTTTCAGTATTGGTTCTACAATTTCTTTAACGGAAAAATCATCGCCGTTCTTGTCTTGTAACTTGACAGTTCCAGTGTTAAAAGCTCGACTGGATTCAGTTTCAGCAACGACGTCGTTTTCTTTGTCGTTTCGCCACGGTATGTTGAAAAAACTCAAGGCGTCTTTGAAAGATGTTGCTGATCGCTCAGTTTGATATTCTGAGCTTAATTTCTGAGATTCGCTTGTTTCGTTCGAAATGTTGTTTTCTACATCTTGAATTCTATCTTCGGCTTCTCTATCTGAAGGTATGTTGCAATCTCCCGGGTATAAAGGTAGAGTTATTGGGATTCCAGACTCCAAAATTAAGTCTTTCCGGCAAACTGAAGAGCTGTAAAAGACACATTAAAATGTATCTACATTTTTCCTGAATACCTTACATTTTTCCAAAACTATCCATCAAAGTTACTTTGTCCATTTTCCATTGAGTGAGCCCTGATGACAACCACCCAGTATATGCAGTATACAGAATTTGGATTCTTGTAAGCTGCGCTAAAATGGGATGTGGCACTAGAATTCTTGATATAGACTCCCCCAATTTCATCTCTTCGTCATCCTTCCTGAAATTTATAACATCATATGTGCTAAATATTTGACGAATCTTGTCACTATCAAAACAGTTACCGAGCTTGACCAGTATCATCTACTGACACCCTTCTAGAAACTCGATTACATTAAACTTACTTGGTCATGGTGAATGTTTCATTCAGGAATGACTCGCCAATCAATGTGATTTGAATTCTTCCATAGCTTTTAATAGGAAGCGATGTTGGTATAGTTTCCAGCTTTACATGGTATTGGTGTGCTGAAAGTTTTTCAAAAAGTTGTATTGGACTTCTTACTAATAAAGGTGAACTTTTCGAGTGAAACATAAAGACCAAAAAACAAACAAATTGTTAGTGTCATGTGTTCCAGATAAAGATCACGTTGTTACTGAAACGTGTTTCAAGAATGATAAAATACAAATTTTGATGATAACGTATAAAACAATAAATATTCATTACAAATCCTTTACCGCAAAAAGGTTCCTCTTCTCTGGTAACTAAATACAGTTGTCCTCTACCTCTGGACCTGTCGGCGTAGTAGCCCATGTTGCCACATTGTCTAAAAGAACATATATTTGAATAAAAATAGGTGAGAATCAAATAAAATGAGAAGATTTGGAGTACACAGCAGAAATGATGAAAAAATGGTCTACAGAAAAGATACCTACAAATTGAGAAAAATATCCAATTACTAGAAGCTAAAACAAAAATTCCCCTTTGAAAACTAACTAAAAATAAATAGATATAAAAAAATAAACCAAAGAATCTCACTATGACCGGAAGCAGTTTCACTACCGCATTTCTACAATAAACAAACTCTTAGAGCCAAGGATCATTAGAGGGCAACTATTTTAAACTTAATATTCATCTCATCTTCGGTAACTATCTCTTATAACAAAAACGCTTTCATGAAATTTGTACTTAGTTTCAAAACCACTAGGATTTTTGTATGGAAAGCATTTACTCTCAAATCCTATCTCCCAGTCATCTATCTACTTTAAAAATAAAATATCTCTAGGCTAAATATTTTATTCTGTATCATCAATTATTTTTCCTAGATCGGAAAGTAACTTTTGTAAGCTAAACCATACGTGAATAAAATATCCTCAGGCGACTTCCGCCCCCTTCCAAAACATCTAATCGTGTGGGAGAAGAATATTTAAGACCCCAATTACAATAAGTAGGAGTTAAACATTTATTGATTGACCTATTAATTGGCAGTGTTTTGAAAAATGGCGTAATTCACTCAATCGTTATCTAGATTGTTCACGCTGTTTGTTTTCAACCTACGCACAGAAATGTTCCTCAAAACTTTATACTGGAATCTTAAATACTCCTTAATCAATCTATTGTAATTCGTAGGCGATATTGCCACAGCTTTACAGCTACTTTCTGAAAGTCAATCTGGATTGCAGATGAATTACAAACAAGTAATATTCTAAAAATTTTTGATCGGTTAAATCAGTATAGAGTAGATGGCCCAATTATTAAAAATAAGTATTTATTTTTTTAGATTTTCTAGTTTACCTATTTTTTAGTTTGTTTTTGTTGCTGGTATCATTACTATTACTTTTATAAATGCTAACTAAAAGTGAGGTTGTAGTAGTCATCTAAAATGTTCAGAAATCACCTTTTCAGTTCTAAATAAACTATGCATAATTATCGTTTCTTCTTAAATCAACTTTGCTATGATTTATATAACGATCAGACTTTGTTACTGGGTAAATTGAATTTAGTGCTGATTCAACAGAGTGTTTCAAAATAGCATAACATGTTTGCTAGGACATGCAGAGTAGACAAAAATAAGTGGGGTTTTCTCAGAAAAAATTATTCCTAACTGGCTTTGTTTTCAAATTACATTATTTTATACTCATTTTTGATAATTACTTGGAAACTACTGGCATCATTGTAATAAAATTTGTTGGGAATCCTTTGTTTAAATTGGCATATCTGAACACTCCATTATTTTGGCTGACACTCAATGAGGGCGCTAGTAACATAATTAATGGAAAATACTTAGTACTTGTAACTTTTTTTGAGGTTGTGGTTTTAGTTCGTACTTTTTATTAAAATTATTCTTCATTGAATTTATTGTATTTGTTTTCCGCATATTTGGATTTAAAATGATGGGACCAACAGTACGGAGTATGTCATCATTTTTAAATCCAAATATTCGGAAAACAGTATACAATATCGAATTTCATGAGGAGTACCTTTTTCGTGTAAAATTGAATATCGAATAATTTTATTAAAAACTTGTTATGGGTAACCTAACCTCAGAAAAGTGACAATTACAAGTACTATTAATCTTGTAACTAGCGTTCTCTTTGAGTTTCATATATAACAATGGAGCAATCAAATGTGCCAGCTTTAACAAAAAATTCCCAATATATTACATTCCAATAGTGCCAATAGTTTACAAGTAAATGTCAAAAAAGTGTATAAAATAATATTCTTTAATAACTTCGAAAACAGTGGTAGTTAGGAGTCATTTTTATTGAGTAAATCCCACTTATTTCTGGAAATACTATCTGCCCTAGCAAGTCGCCATGTTTTTTAAACATCCTGTATATCTTCGTCTGATTATAATGTAAGAAAGGGAGAAAAGATATACTCTAACTATAGAGTCATTTCTGTTACAAATACTGTCCGTAGGCTGTAGGAAAGAATATGAAAAAGGTTGCCTACTCCCCAAGGCTTACTAGAACACTAATGCATAAGATATTTTAGAGGCATGACTGAAATTGTATATCGATATTAGACGATCGGAGAATTACTTGGGCATGGAGAAGCGATCAAGGTGCTGCCATGAATCTATAATTAGGCTACGATCTGCTATGCAATCCATAACATTCTCCAAATTTAGTCTATTTCCTATCTGCAAATCTGAACAAATTTGAGTCGAATGAAAAGATCATCACTGAAAGCCTTAAGGAAACCTATTCTTTGGAAGAAATAAAAAAATTGGAAAAACTTTGGACTATATATATCAAGCTAAAAGGAGACCATGCTTAGAAATAAAACGCTTATTAAACAAAAAAAATACTTTTATTCAAAAAGTCACTGACTTATTAAACTGCCCTCGAGCCTACGTAATATATTGTTTATATGATCTAAGTAAAATACACTCATTAATAAAAAATATTCTCCATACCAAAAACCAACTATTTGCTCAGAATATTAAATTAGAAAATACAAAAACATAGATACTGTACCTTATTATTTGGCCACATAGAGCAAGCCATTAATTATTAAGGACGGAATTAAAATTTGTTGGAAATCCAATTCTGCCGTATTCAACCAAGAGAAAAGCTCTTATTTGTGACAGCTACTGGCTGCCGTTCAAAGGAAAAAATAACACCGCACAAGAGAAAAAGATTTCTTTTGAATTCGCGGTTGATTAAACAATATCTTGTCTTACCTGTCATCAGTGCAAGGGAAACATTTTCCGTCGAGAAATGCCTCGTAGGATTCGCATGGAAACGCTGGGAAATGACATCTAGGCGAGATCGAGTCTATGAAGAATTTGTAGGCTCTCCGATGATTGCACAACGATCGACCTTCGACTGAAGAAGCTGTAAGAAAGGATCAGAAATAAAACGTTCTTAATATTGTGTGAAAGGCGAATGGAATTGGTCAATTCATCCGTTTCGTTAATATAATCGCTTGAACATTTATACAGTGCTAGTCAAAAGTTCCCTTCCCCTCGTATCTTTTGAACAGTTATACTTACACTAATACAATCTGGAGGGTAAAAATAAACGATTGTCAACTTCTCTACTAGTGGTAACACGTGACCTAATAGTAATAGATTGTTACTAAATGACGTAACATGGCCACTTTGGTTACTAATTTTAAGTAGGAACTTAAGGCAAGTGATAACTCGTTTATACATAGTCATATTAATTTTGTTTGGGTTTAGGCCAATTTTGATGAATAAATTAAATACTAAAATTATTATGTCACATCTACACTGTAATTAATTAAACAAATTCATGCAGCAAGTGTTCAAAATGTGCTCCGCCTAATTGCTGACATCAATGCATCCTATTAGTAAATCCTTGTCGTACTCGTTCGAATGTGTTTGCAGGAACTACACTGCATTCGTCAATAATAACCTTATTCTTGTAAGGTTTCGTAGCGTAAACTTTGGAATTCAGTACCCAAATTGCGAATTCATCTGGATTATCTTGCAAAATATCAAGAGTTAGCGGCTTAGTAGCATTTTGTAACGTCTCTAACTAGGTGGTTTCCCAAAATACATGTCTAAAGATTCACTTTTTCTGGAAATTGAGTATGTTTTTCACGAAAAATGTGGGGTTTGCATTACTCCAATACCGTACATTTTGTGTGTCCACATTTCCATTGAGGGAAAATGAACTTTCGTCAGTATAACAAATGATTTTCGTGTAGTATTGATTTCCATTAATTTTATTTATCATAAGTTCACAGAATTCCAGTTTTCATTTTTGTTAATGAAATTTGTTTTTTACAAACAGCCTATGTACTGCGCTTTGCCTAACTTCACAGAAAGATGCAACTTTAACTGTGCAATTACGGAAATTTTTTGTCATTACTAACTGTTGGTCCTTCAGATCGTTTGACATCTTTAACACTACCTTTTTCTTCAACCTCTGGAGATGTTTTTCTCAAAACAAGATAAGAAGCATTTCTAGATGGAAATTATAAATGTCAAAATTTCCAGTATATGAAGTTTTTTCAGGTAAAGCATGTACTACTGGTCCAAAAAATTATAATAGGGGAGCTAATAAACATTTTATAGCAGAGAATGTGTAAATTTATGAAGTACTTTTTTATAATGTTAGTTATTAACTAGCCAACCTATGAGTTCGTATCTGGCTGCAAAAATCCTTCAAATATTTTGAATCTTTTGGAAGAAACAGCCTGATCTGTCTTTAAACTTGCGATAAAGACGTTTGTCACAACTTTAGCAGGAATTCTCGACTATGAATGACAGAATAAAAAATGATTATTTTATTGCCCAATATCTATATTCCAGTACCATGACGCTTCTCTATTGGAATGTTCGCGTACCTTCTCAACTATCATCTAAATAAAACAATTTTTAAAAAATATATAACCGACTTCTACCTATAACTAAAAAGGTAAAAATAATTATAACACAATACAACTCTAGCAAATAAATAACACATTCAATGTTGTTAGGTACCTACCCAGAAAGTAAAAAATGTGAACATTAAAAGGTGCTCATTCTGTACAAATTTATTACCTACCAATCTAGTATATTTTTGAAGCCGGTGCCAAGCAAATCTAAAATCCTTCATTATGTACTTATCTACTAATTCATCAAACTTGATAGTTGCTTGGCACCGACTTCAAAAATATACTAGATTGGTAGGTAATAAATTTGTACAGAATGAGCACCTTTTAATGTTTACATTTTTTACTTCCTGGGTAGGTACCTAACAACATTGAATGTGCTATTTATTTGCTAGAGTTGTATTTTCTTATAATTATTTTTAGCTTTTTAGTTATAGGTAGAAGTCGGTTATATTTTTTTAAAAATTGTTCTATTTTCAACTTTTTAGTATTTTTGAACTCAGGTAGTTTTCATTCTTTATTTTTTATTTTGTATATATAACCTTAATAGACAGAACCAGGTAACATCGAAAGCCTCAACATTACACAATTATACTTTCTCATTTAAATGGACAGGTAAATCTTTACGAACAAAATGTACTAGTACGCGTTGACTTAATAAGCCCAAAATATATTTATGCCTTATGGACTACACTATGTAACCTTTTTTCAACTTTTTTTGACAACCCTGTATAACTATAGATAATTCCACTCCAACCTATGTACCAACCATCTTGTACATACGACTGCCCACGGACAAGCATAAATTTGTTAGCTGCCTTCTGTAAACCATAGGACGGAGTAAAATCCATCCCATATTTACGGAGTCAAATCCGTCCTATATTTCAACCATAGTAATAACTCCTTGTGGGCTAGCCCATAAATTAGTTCATTTTTTACATTTTACATTATCGTCCTGTGTAACATTAGTTCCTTTCCACACTTTATGGAACTTCTTATGGGCTATAAAAGAAATATTTTTTTTAATCACACTGTATAAATATAATTCAACTGCAGCATATATTTCAACCATCCTGTATATGATTTGCTTATGTCCACATCATATAACAGTTTTTTATATAATTTTAATTTCACATTTTTTCCAACATTTTTATACCACTAAACGTCCAGTCCACCCTATATTCCAACCATCCTGTATATACGGCTGCCTACGGACCACTATCATTCTAGTCCGTCCTATATTTCAATCTTCATATAAATGCAACTCCTTCTATCACTTTACTTTGTGATTTGGTTTGCTATAACTAAACACCCTGTCTATAAACGTACGAAATAGCAGTTTAAAGTTTGACATGTGTTGTCACTGAATTTTCTATTAGGCCGAGAGAATGTGTAAACTGAAAGCACCGTCTTTGCAAAATGGAAAAATTTTCATTTAAATAGGTATTTGCCTGGTATACAAACAAAACGAGCTTGGTACTCATTGATTTAAGGAGCCGAAAATACTACGCTTTACTACCTATATGCTTGAGATGTACATAGAAAATTTTCAAATTCGCAATTAAAACTTCCAGTGCCTAAAATTACCGCACTATTACGTTAGAATTAAAATATTTATGAGGAAATATCCGTTATGTCATTTCAATAAAATTTTTGATAAGAATTTTGGAATTTTCGGCGATTTTCTGCAAAACTGCAAGTTGCACGTCGCAGAAAAGTATATGAGATCACCTAAGGATCTTCCTTAATCCTTTAATCTATTAAACGTTAAAAAAATATACACATCCATAAGGAGTTATCGAAAAATCGACTAAAATATTAATGATATTGGTCGATTTCCATGCACGCATGTGTTCATTCACAAATTGTATCACTTTACCAATAGAATTCGTTTCCAAAATTTGAAGTTTCACCAATCCGGATATATACTATATTAAACAAGACCATATTCATTCAAAACGGTGCACCACAGGAGAATTAGGTAACATACATACAAAAAAAAGCGAAAAAATACGCGACGAATTGATAACCTCCTCCTTTTTGGAAGTCGGTTAAAAATGGTTTTCTTGATGCAGATGAATCAACTTTTATCCAACTTAAACTAAGTTTACAACGTGAAAACTGACTGTCCTTTACAAGTGAAACTGACATTGGGATGTTCATAAATAAAAATGGTATAGTACGCAATGATCTATTCTTATGCGCAATATTATATTTTTAAGATAAAATTAATTTACAAATATAGGTTTGATTGTAATCCTTCACGAATAGAACAATATGTTGTTTCTGGTGTACTCTGAAAAGAGCAGTTAACCTGAAGTTTTAACAAACTTCCATTTGAATTTTTCAAAGGTGATATTCTGAAACTGGAATGAAAAAATCTTTTATATTCAGTTTTCAAAACCGTAAATAATATAATCGTTTTTTGTGTACAGTCTCATTAACGGTTTTATTGCTTTACCTTGCAATCCCTTTTCATGATTTCCATCCGTCTTGTTGCTTATAGCCTGTAAAATGAATTAAAGGTTTGTCAACAAAAATATTCACCAAGGACCGTAACCAAGGAGGCGGGCGGAGATAACGAAATATGATTAACAGGTAAAGCATTAGAAACGACTAACGACACCTTACCTGAACATCCATTTTATTATTTGCGACCCCGAAAACTGCATATACAAGACAAAGGCAGTTTCTGATTTTTAGATTCCAGATTAGAACTTCACCTTTGAAAATTCCATATGCGAGTTAACTATTCTTTTCAGAAGACAAACCACGAAACGGATGTAGACCGAAAACATAGATGTCTCCTGAGGTAATGGCTGACAAAATGTTGAGCCTACATAAATTTCATAACATTTTCACTATCACATAGACACTAAAGTGAAACTAAAATTATTTACTTACACCAAATGATGTCACTCACTGCTCCAACGAAGAAATGGCTGCACCCCTTTTGCATTCGTCCACCATTGGGATAGAAATCCACGTGCCCCATTGGCTGAGAGGATCCCAAACCTCCAAGAATAAGATTTTCTCCATTACTATGTATAACGTCAACAAAGGCTGCATCTGTTTGATCAAGTCTCGCTCTAGGATCTTGAGATTCAAAGAGTGGACCTGCGGGATCTAGACCTATGGCAAAATAACATGAAGAAAATTATTATTCAAACTTACAATGTCAGATAAATATTAGTGTTTAAAGAGACTATTTACCCTAAAAGTGATGGAAGCTACAAAAAAAATTATGTAGTAATGAGTTATTTGTTTTTAAAGCTAGAAATTTCAAATTTTTGTTGAATTTAGGGACAGTGGTAAGCTAAGATTTTCAAACATTTAAATATCGCTATCAGTATTTTAAACAGGACCATGTACATTTTTTCCATAGCTTCATACACCTGAAAATTCTTTTCTTAATGGCATATTAAATATACAGATTACATTCACACACAGAGAAATAGAGAGAGAGAGAGAGCAAGAAAGCAAGGGAGTCGCATGGAGGGGTCATAACGTGATTTCCTGTAAGTGAAAGTACAGATGTTTAGCTTTGGGACCTATATTGAGCTAACGGATGAAGCATTAATAAGGGCCGATATGAATTCTATACAAAACGCTGAGTATTTAGGAAATTGTATTTTCTTATGATAATATAGTTCATAGCAATTATGTGTCAACCAAAATATCGGCCAAATTCTCTCCACGGCTTCGGCTTCACACCTCTATTGGATGATCTTTTTTGATGTCGTTGAGGTATAATAATTGAGGTTCAATATCATTAATGTGCCGAGTTATCTACTTTTTTTGCTCCAGAATTGTTTTATTCTTATCGGCCTACAACTTTTCTTTCAAATCGCCCCAAAGAAATAATTCAAACGGTGTCAAATCGCATGATCTTGGCCCATTGTTATCACTACTCCATGATATAACACGACCATTGAATTTGACGTGCAAAATAGCCATTGTTTCGTTAGCAGCGTGCCAAGTGGCACAATCTTATTGGAAGCACATATTATAGCCGATTTGCAGCGATCTACCTTTTATAATTGTTCCTAAATGATTTGCACCAAACAGATTCTAGCAGTTTTGGTTAATAACGATAACGACACAAATGCGCTGTTGTACGCACATTTGGTCCATTACGCTACTTAAAAAAATCAGCAAGTCGGCAATATGCATTTTGATTTGAGTGCCAATTTTCATATAAGGCTTCATCCGTGTAGAGTTGTAGATTATCGAAGTTTCGCTGGTTCTAATCTACTACATTTTCTTTTCTTTTTACCGAACGAATACACAGTGTAGCGAAGAATATATATTTGAACGTAAACAACTACACAATGTTACATATGAACGAGAAGTTATATATCAGAACAAAATTGAATGAATATTGAATTAAAAGTCTATTTGACATGTGTAACAGCAAAAACTTTTTTTTCTTGTTTTTTCGTCAACGGCAACCAGTGTCGTCTCATTAGGGAGCAAAACTGAACATGGCCCCGGACTTGAAAGACTTGTCTTTCAATGAAACTGTTATGATGCTTCGTCGCTTGAGACCAGCATATACTGGAGACTGCTCTTCGGATTAGACCCTTGGAGGTGTGTAGGGTGGCTACATGGCAGATCCCATCTGGCCCTGGGTGAAGTTTGACTACTCTGCCCAATTTCCATTGAAGCGGGCTTAAATTTGGATCCTTCACCAGAACCAACGCACCAATAGCCAGCTTTGACTCGTTGTTCTTCCACCTTTGCCGACTCTGAAGCTCAGAGATATATTCTATGGACCACCTTTTCCAAAAGCTTTGTCGCAGACGCTGCAGCCTCTCGAAACGACTGAGGCGACTCTCCTTAAGGTCAATGACAGATGCCTCTATGATAGACATCATTGGACGGTCGATTAGGAAATGGGAAGGTGTGATTGGATAAAGGTCTGAAGGATCTGATGACAATGGGCTCAGAGGCCTTGAATTTAAGATCGCCTCCACCTGTACAAGGGTAGTTTGAAAGTCCTCATAGGTCAAAAGTGTGCCTGACCAAATACGTCTAAGATGGCTCTTCATCGACTTAACTCCTGCCTCCCATATGCCGCCAAAATGGGGTGAGTAGGCAGGGATGAAATGCCATGAAATTTCTTGATTTGCAGCTAAATTTAGAATGTCATTCCTCATATCTTTAAGAAACTTACCTAGCTCTATTAATTTATTATTGGAGCCGACGAAATTGGTTCCATTATCAGAATAAATACAAAGGGGTTTACCTCTCCTTGAGGTGAATCTCTTCAGCGCAGCAATAAAGGACTCTGTTGATAAATCTCTGACAAGTTCCAGATGAATGGCTTTCGTGGCTAGACATATAAAGATGCTCACGTAAGCCTTATATGTTTTAAATCCTCGACCATTACGGTCCCGGAGAGTAAATGGCCCTGCATAGTCAACTCCTGTTTTAAGAAATGGAAAAGTTACACGAAATGCAGGAAGGTCACCCATGAGAGGATTTTGTGATCTAGGGTGAGCCTTAAAACAGGAAATACACTGATGAACAACTTGTCTTGCTAGATTTCTTCCAAGTATAGGCCAATATGTTTCTCTGATTGAATAAAGCAATTGCTGAGGTCCAACGTGCAATAATCTGAGATGCTCGTGTCGAAATAAGAGCTTTGTAAAATGGTGATGACATGAAAGAAGAGCAGGATGCTTCTTGGTATATGGAGAATTTCGAAGCCTGCCCCCTACCCTAAGAACCCCTGTTTCGTCAATGAAAGGGTTGAGTGACAAGACCCGACTCTTGGACGAAACAGGCTTTCCTCTAGATAAATTTTCGATATCAGAGTGAAACGAGTCAGACTGGGAGTGTTTGATTAGATACATGAGGGCTGCCTCTAATTCCTGACAAGATAAAGGACCGGATGTTCGTTTATGCCCTCGAAACTTGGACAAAGAATTATGAATGAACCGCAAAAGGTATGCGTATACGCGTCTTAACCGTGTAAAATTTGAGAAACGTTCAAAAGGAAATTTAAAAACGTTTGTAACTGCTAGTGTCACTAGCGTAATTTTCCTTAATTCAGGTAGTTCCACATTGGAATGAAGATTCGGACTTGGCCAATTTTCACTGGGCTTAAGCAGAAAATCAGGCCCATTCCACCACATTTCAGAACAAAGCAACTCCAAAGGATTTATTCCCCTAGAAAGAAGATCAGCCGGGTTGGCCTTCGTACTGACATGATACCAACATGATATATTGATGCTAGATTGAACCTGCGAAACCCTATTCGCAACAAAGGTCTTTAACAAGTGAGGCAGGGTCTTCAACCACCCTAAAACGATGGTGGAGTCTGACCAGTAGTAAATTTCATTGAAGTTGATGGGACTGGATTCAAGAACCTTTGTGGAAAGTCTGCTGAGAACTAGAGCACCACAGAGTTCCAGTTTCGGGATACTTATCTTCTTAAGCGGAGCCACCTTAGATTTAGCGCACAGAAGTTGAGCCTTTGTATTTCCCAACTCATCAGTGCTGCGAATATAGATACATGCGCCATAGGCAGCTTCAGAAGCATCACAAAATCCATGCAACTCAATAGAAGAGGCCTTGCTCAATTTTACCTTACGAGGAATTTCGAGAGGGCTAATTTGAGAGAGCTGATCTCGAAAGGTAAGCCATTCTTTATGAATATATAAAGGAACAGATTGATCCCACTCTAGTTTTTATAACCAAAGCTGTTGCATTAACATTTTGACTTTGATGACGGAAGCAGCCAGTAAACCCAAAGGGTCGAAGATATGGGCTATCCCAGAGAGGATGGACCTTTTAGTTACGGTTTTGGGAAGAGAAGCTGAATCAATAGAATATAAGAGTGAGTCCGATTTGGGATTCCATTGCAGACCCAAGGTCTTGGTATTTTCATTGGAACCTAGAGAAAACACTGCATCTGAAGAAGGTATGAAATATTGAATACCAGTTACGATTGATGGATCATTTGAAACCCATTTGCGAAGTGGAAAACAGCCTGCAGTTAGGATTTGAGAAATCTGTTGACAATATGCTAGAAGATCTGATGAAGAGTCTGACCCTGTCAACAAGTCATCAACATAAAAATCATTTTGAATCATTTTCGCGGCTTCAGGAAACGTGTTAGCATAATCATATGATAATTGAAGTAAGCATCTTGTAGACAGAAAGCTGGCAGAAGCTGGCCATAAGTAACTGTATTAAGAGAATAAGAGCTTAAAGGTTGAGAAGAATCACGCCTCCATAAAATTCGCTGAAGAGTTCTCTGATTATTTTCGACTAGGACCTGACGATACATTTTTTCGATATCCGCGGACACAACATAAGAATGTTGCCTGAACCTTAACAAAATTGATAACAAGTCATTTTGTAATACTGGACCGACCATTTGAATGTCATTGAGAGACACACCAGAAGTACTGGAACAGGAGCCGTCGAACACCACACGAAGCTTAGTGGTGAGACTGTCCTCCCTCATTACTCCATGGTGTGGAAGGTAGTAGTTGAAAATGCCTTTGGTGTGATTGTAGACCAGTAGCTCGGGATTTGCAAAACGTTCAATTAACCTTTGCCATGCTATCTGGAAGTTGTCTGATGACACGGGTAGATTGTGAATCAACTTTTCTGCCGCGCCGCTAAGAGAAGATTTAAGATTAATTTTTGTATTAAACTGATGTTTGTATTTGAGATAATCATTGACTGAAAGTGATCATGAAATTCGAGCCAACTTTCGTAGTTCCCAGAAAATGTTGGGAGCTGGACAGTTGGTAATTTTATATTTGAAATAGAGATAGGTTCGTGAGTTTCGGTTTCAATAGAACGAGTAGAAGCCGGCTGGCTATCAGACAGCATTGAGACCTGTTGAGTGTGCAATGAAATTTCATTTATATTTGAAGATGATACGCTTGTGATTTTAGTTTTAGCAAGCATATCTTGAGCTTTAGAGATCGCGGAATAATAATCACTTTCAAATTGTTCCCTGTAAACTACCTCATCATCAAAGTTGACGACTAGGCCATCTATTTCATCCTGCTGTTCCTCGTATAAAGATAACAAACATTCAGCTTTAGACAGCCTTAATCTGATTTCAGTTTCAGAAAACAGGTTTTGATCAATATTATCGATACAATTTTTAAATATTGTTAATTTGGATCTTAGGGTTACCCTTTTTCTCTTGTGTTGATCAAGATTAGCTTGCTGTTCATGAAGAGAATTATTAAGTGACATGGTGATGTTAAATATTTAAACTGAAATAATTCTCAATACTGATCCTAATAACAGCATTAGACTTTCTACGCGCACTCACAAAGTTAAAAAATGAGAAGGAATGATCACCTTAAATTAATATAAGTAGGTACAATAAAAAGGTATGTGAAAGCACAACAGTTTATTAATGTATCCTATATTAATTTATGAATATGTTTGATTTATCTCAGAGCAAGCAATAATTAAAGTGTTAAATGAATTGAAATGTGTGATATGCACAGCACTTCTCGCCAATAAGATTTATCTCGAAGAATGTGTGATATGCACAACAAATTTAAATTTGGATGAAATTTTGACAAAACAAAGAACTTTAGCTAATATGAATAGCAAATAATTAAATTGAATTTGTAAGTTAGTAAGAATGATTGTCAGACGCACTTCTTGTTATATGGGAAACTTTGAATGTGTGTTTTATAACCACAGCACTTCAAAGAATTTGAAATAAATGCAAATAAACTGAATTTATAACAATTTGTACCTGACAGAGCACTTCTTACATTACCCAATGTGTACAGGTGAAGAAACCGTTTACTCGGGTAAGACAACAAATGAAAATGAATGAATGATACAGTGGAACAGGTACCTGGAAATCGCGCCGTATGCAGCGACCATAAACCATCAATCCAAAGAGCTTCTCTGTTTCGTCAAGTGTATCACGGGGAGAAGGACCATATGTAGAGTTGTAGATTATCGAAGTTTCGCTGGTTCTAATCTACTATATTTTCTTTTCTTTTTACCGAACGAAGACACAGTGTAGCGAAGAATATATATTTGAACGTAAACAACTACACAATGTTACATATGAACGAGAAGTTATATATCAGAACAAAATTGAATGAATATTGAATTAAAAGTCTATTTGACATGTGTAACAGCAAAAACTTTTTTTTCTTGTTTTTTCGTCAACGGCAACCAGTGTCGTCTCATTAGGAAGCAAAACTGAACAATCCGCCTTAACGCACTGCTCAATGGTGTATCTATCCGTTATTGCATTTGTCGTTCGTTAGAAACGTCACACGAAATGTCTAACCAAATGTTTGATTGTGGTTCACAATTAACAATTAACGCAGGTTCCACTTCTCGACTAATGAATCTTACAGATTCAACACAAAATACCCTGCACAAATCTTAGCAACATTTCGCTGCAATTTTTACTAGAGATTTTTTCTATTTTAGTATAACATAAACACTACAAATTTTAAATATAAATTTGTATCGCTTCTCATCCAGGAACTTTCACTGCTAATGCCTCGTGTTTATACCTCATAAATCACTCGTTATCTAATTCCCTGGTCACTCGCACTCGCCCAAAAAGGATAAGACAGGTTAAAATAGACACTCTACGGCAAAATTACAGTTCCCCGTGACACTCACCTGTTATTCGGCTCAAATTTCCCAAATCCGCTCCGGTAAATCCGGCTATGTGAGCTCCCAAACTGAAACCAATTAAGTGTGTATTCCTTAAGGACAGGCCGTTCCTCTCGACCAAACCTCTCAACAGGATCGAGAGCTGCTTGCCGACCAGTCGCGTATTGGCCGACGCCTTCACGTAATTCGGCAAAGCTGCTCCGTTCGTCCAGTCAACGCAAATTATATTAACTTCTTCCTGAAAGGAAAAATAGAAAAACACAAAGTTAAGAAGCGTTCAGGAAACCTTCCCTGATTAAAACTTTTTCTTGGATTGACGTTAGACGTATTGAATTAAATAAAAAAACTGTGTGTCCAGAATTAGATCAGGATTAAACGGAACTGATGAGATTTTAATAGATTGTTGAAAGAAAATAAAAATTGCCTTGACCTCCAGAAATTCAAAGTGGTGCAGAGTACGATTATAAGGTGTGATCAGGTCGATTTTTTGCGTTATTGTTAACAACAATACATTCTTAATGTTTATGCACTTACTGGGAATAATACCACAATACTTGAAAATGCTTTCTATTTCCAAACGTTTCTTACTCTAGGTCAGACTCCGTTGTCAATGGCAATAAAACAACTATATGAAACTAAGCATAATTGTAATGTTTAAAATAAAAATGTTTTTTAATATTATGAAACGTATGATGTAGCTAACAGAATTTGATTTGATAATATTTACAGGGTAGCACAGAAAATTGAAAACTTCATATAATCTTAAAGTTCGTTTCAAATTAGAAGAATTTGAAAGTGTTCTCTGCAGAATTTCAAATGGCAATCAATGAATTGTGTTGATACAGTGACCCCATAAAAACAGGTATCATTTAATCTCTATATGACTGAGCGAAAACCAACTGTTCGACATCAATCAATTTAATGCAGAATAAACATTTATAAAAACGTTCTTTCTATCAAAAATTATTTATAAACAGTTAGAATCGAATACCAAACAATGGCTAACAAACTCCTCAAAGCATCACTGCCTCCCAAGATAATCACAGTACTTCAATTAGAAATATTCAAACCTCATTTAAAATAAGAAATACACTTACATCAATTATAACAAAAACAAAACCAATATAAGTTTTTTGCGAATCTACTAAATTGTATTATGTTCGAATAAATGAACACAAAAAATATATAAACTACAGTTTGAAAAGTTCAGAATTTGTGAACATGCCTGGGACCTTGGCTCAAAATACAATTTCAAAATTCTACTATATTACACACAGACGAATACAACACGAAAGGAATTTTGTTTCCAGTTTGCAAACTACCCTGCATATTATCAAATTAAATTCCCTTTGTTTCGTCATACTTAACATAATATATTTAAACATGTTAGTTTTAAATTTTACAATTGTGAGTTTATCATATAGTTGTAAATGGTAAAAAAGACTTGTTATTGACAACGGGGTCTGATCTAAACCCCGAAACGTTTACAAATATAACAGCATTTTGAAGTGTTGTAGAGTTATTCCCGATAATTTCATAAACATTTAATAAAGATGCCAAAAATATCACTTAGGTAACATTAAGTTGCTATTCACGAAAGTCCAAATTATCTAGAAAGAAGATCTCCAGCTAACTAACATTTTTTCGATTGAACCCAGTATGTGAAGAGTATATACACCAGTCAATAGAGATTTTTTTTAGTGTCATACATTTCAGCAAACCGCTGTTGCTATCACCTAAATAATTAGTTCATAAGCAGATGTCTTGATATGAAAAAAGTATTTTAGTTTATAGCAATAAACAATAAACAGATAACTATTAACTTATCAAACCATTAGAAACTGGACATATTTTTTATGCACAGATAATAGCATGTAAGTAAAAACATAATAAACTTTGGAAAAAAAACATATAATAATAATATTCATCATAATTTTCATCTTGTCCCCTACCTCAAAAAAAAACCTGGATCCACCATGTGCCTTGACAGTTATCGTTAGTGACCACTGGATTACTAACATTTTAAACATATTTTTAATCACATATTTAGTTAACAACCTATCATTTTGACGTAGATTAATGTTCCACTTTTAGTTACTAAGAAGTAATGTACCCGTTTTTCTGACTTTTTTTCGATGAAAAATGATACAATCGGAATTTGCAGACCCTCAATACAAACTATTTCTGATTATTTACTACTTTTCAATTGACTATACGCTTATTCTTTTCATAATATGGACAAAAAAACAAAAAAAAAACATAATTTTGAATTTTCTTTCTATAATTTCAATAATTTACTTTGCTGTTAAAACCAAGGAAGACAAAAAAAAAACAAAATGAAATTCCATACAGAAATAACAACACCAGTATTAACGTTTAGAACTAGAGCTTGAACAGTGATAAAAATTATGAACTAAAAATACAACTAGTAGAAATGAAAAGCTAAAATGAAGATATAATAACCGAATTAAATAATAACAAAATAAAGAAGGACAAATACAATGGAGATAACCAACCGAAATACGTGAGACTACCTAAACAAGTTAAAAATATAGATCACAAGAAAAATGAGATGATATACAGAAAAAGATAGCTCCAAGAGAATCAAACATTATTATGTACCAGTATTTAATTTAGTAATCGAAAGGTAGATTTTGGCAAGATCTCATTTGCCAGGAAACAAATCTCATGGCTTTGTAACACCATACAACAGACAAGGTTGAGGACACGGACCGTCAGGAATAAACAACAAATAGTTAAGTGATACAAAGTGGCAGAAGAGGAGGAAGACTTTGTGTTTCAAAAAGATCGTAGGTAAACCCACAACCTAACAAAAATATCGTCACAAGAATGTTTATTTATTTCAAGTTTAGTTCCACCATACCAAAAAGCCTAAGCCTTAGAAAAATTATGATGTCTCCCTAAAATCAATACTTTTCCAATAATAGATAACACTTACCACAGCCATCAGAGCACTCCTAATTTCGTACGCCCAAACGTAGCTGCAATGGCTGCCGAATCCATGTATCAACACTTTGGTAGGTAGGCTGCTATTGAATCCTTGCTTAGCCCATTCGAAGGCTTCTTCTATTTTTTCGAACGGTACTTCGGCTGGTGGTGATCCGCTTTTCCTGCGGTTCCTACCAGGATAGAGCATAAACTTCGTACCTATCTCTTCTGGTTTAGCTGGGAGTGTGTCCAAGTAACCGAAAGGACCAGACGCGTCGAAACATCCTAGTTGTGGATAACAAATGCTTGGAATGTCCTCTCGTTTTGACCTAAAATTACATTAGCCGTACAATATATGTAAATACCCAATAAAATCAAATATATACACATAGCCCTAATGTCTAGTTTCTATATGAATTCTGTTAAAATTTATTTAGGAATATTAAAGATATTTATTAAGTATCCTAAATTAGCTTAATTCAAAACGCTACCAACCAAACCATTTTGATATTAATATTAACTAAACAGCGATCGCATTAAAATGGAGGTAGAAAATCGACCATTAAAGAGAAAAAATACAACAAAAAAATTAAATTCAGTTCATGTTGACTTTTAGAGAAGATCCACCGGAATATGAAGACTTGAAAGAATAACAACAATGAAAATAAAGACAACAAAAACAGGAGTGGTCCAAAAATTCAAGTTAAGATTAAGATTAAGATTATTAACAAATCTAAGTAAATCAATAGGTAACACAAAAAATAACGCCCATCGTAGATTTACACCGACAGGGCTACCTTGCGGTTAGAAAAGCTGACATCTGGCAGTTGGCATTCGGGAGTTAACAAACTGTATAACAGAATTAAAATTAACATAAAATGACTCCAGACTCCTTTTAAAAAATCTGGTAGTTTTTAAATTCGAAATTATCATTCGAACAGAAATTATTTAAAATCATCTAAAAACCAAAACATGAATAGTATTTGAAATGGAAGTCTATGAACTGCCGTACACGTACGTGTAATTCTGCTACCTTATAGTTGCTAGGGGATATGTTTGCTTAAAAGTGGCGTAGTTATTTGGATTGTTATTGAGAATAGCCAGTAAATTTTCAAATAATGTTCCAGTGTATACAGGGTGGGCCAAGAGTGTGTGGACAGAAAATTGTACTATACTTTCAGAGGAATTCGGAGACATTGTGAGTGATTCATTTTGAAGTTACATTTTTAAAATAGAACACCTTGTATATTCTAACATATTTCGATTCTTCTCTCAATTTTACTAAGACCTTATTCATCACAAATGTTACCTAAAATGCATGGTTTAGGGCGTATTCCATATTTTGCCAAAATGTTTACATCTAGAAACAGATGATTTTTTTAAATGGAACCCACAATTTTTTCAAGTTATCTGATAACACATTTAATTTCCTTTCGTTCGATATCAGCTTATGTTTATTTGTTTTTAACAGTTTCTTCAGAAACCAATAAATCAAAATGATTCATGCTTTTTGTGATTTCTTATTATTCACAAAATATTTTTGATCTTCGAAAGCCTTGGAGTTTAATTTCCATGCTATCTAATATGAAATTTCATTACCTCTCCAACGTTGTAATAAAATCTATTTCTAATACTTTCCTTTTAGTCCTCAATTCCATATGACGTTATTCAAACACTCAGAAGTGAAGTTGGCTGTGGAAAACAAACATAGGGTTCATTATAAACCTTAATGAAACAGTCAAATAAATAAACACGAATTAGCAATAATCTCGCTAGGAACAAAATGGTTCTGTAAATAAATAATACATCACAACATAACTTCAAAGTAAGTGTTCAAAATGGTGATCTCCTTGTTAAACGCAAATATAAATAATTCGCCGAAAAGAATTATGAGCCTTGAACTGCCAGTTGCGAAAACATTCCTTATTCTCATTTGTCTCAGCGGTCGATGGTTGTTTAGTATATACTTTTTGTTTAACATATCCCCACGAAAAAAAATTAAGGGGAGTTATTTCTGGCGATGTCCGAACGTATTGGCCCATCCTTTTATGTCCAGTTTTGATAAAATGCTTTATTAATCCATGCCATCACAACACGGACTCGGTGAGGAGGTGGCTCATCTTTTAGGAGTTCAAATAAATGGTTATTTCAGAATTTTATATACATGTTCGAATTCAAAATATCGCCAAAGAAAAATGCACCAACAACACGGCTATCGAATACTCCTATCCAAACATTAACTGTTCATCTCTTCTGGTTTCGGTTCGAGTAATAATGAAAAGTTCGCTTGTTCACGCGATTATAATTACACTCCTCGGCGAATGAAATTTCATTCAAGAAATTCAAATTTCCATTAAATTGTTGCTCTGCCGAATTGCTAAAATTAATTTTGTTATGAAAGTCCTCCTTTTGAAGCTCTTGGACATGATAAGGTCGGAACTTATTCTTTGAAATTATTTTCCTAATGGAGGTTCTACTTATATCAAAATCCCTCTCAAGTTGCTAGGTACTCACATGGGAATTTTCTATGGAATCAGCGAAAATACAGAATTCGTTTACTTCGTTATCAGTGATTTAGTCCTTTCTTGTTTCTGAGAGTAGCAAACACTTCCTGTAGCACTGAATCTTTACAAAAGATTTTTAAAAGATTAGATAACTCTCACGATCAGGATATCTTGCGTTGTATGTTCGACTTGCCAAAAACGGATTTTTATAGCATTCTCCAAACCATATCGATCATTTCAATTTGAGCAAAATTCGCCATTTCACATTAGATGTTATGGAAATTAATATCCACGGCCTTCTAAGAACAAAAATATTTTAAGAATAATAATAAGAAGAAAACACATAAAATGCATGGATCATTTTGATTTCGTGGTTTTTAAAAAAAACTGTTAGAAACAGATACACATAACCTTATATGGGCCGAAAGGAAATTAAATGAGTTATCAGATAACGTGAAAAAAATTGGGGGTTCCATTTAAAAAATCCATTTATCCATGGTAATCTTTGCAAAATTGGAGTGACGACAATAAAATGAGTTGATCATTGTCATCCTGGCTTTTGGGTGTCTGGAGGGTAGTCAATAGCTTCTCCCAATTAAAGCCTCTTATGATAATAGATAGCTCTAATATTTCTGTTTCTAGATGTCAACATTTTGACAAAATATCGAATAAACCCCAAACGATGCATTTTAGGTAACAGGTAACTACAACACGAATCACCTTGTACATGTCTCGCGATTCCCGTGAAAGTATTTTTAGTGCGTGTCTCTCACTACCCGTCATCCTCCCCTAGTGACAGTTTTTTTAAATATATATCAGTATAACCACAATCTTCCTCCCACGCACTATTGGCACACCCTGTAAATTATCAGAGCAGCTGGTGACCACATGTACTCAAAATGATGGAAATGCTTGAAGGCTGTGGTTACAACATTTAGAGTTCAAAGTTGTTACCTTCTCGGATTAAAATTTTGTTTAACTCTGCTTTGTGTTTTAGTTACATGAAAAAAAATAAGGAAAGGAAAAATCCTAGAAGCAAGAGATATGAATGAAAAATAGATCTGAAGGACTCCCGTGGCCTTGGCACCAAGATCGGGACAAATGATAAATATGAGGGAAGCCTAGTTCCAGATATGGACCAAAGGTGTTCTGTTGTGCTGTGAATCAGTTAACAAACACAACTTGGTCTAGATGTTTTTTAATAGAGTACATACTATAGTATGTATCTTTATTTCTCTCGAAATTCGCAGAAATTCGAACAGCTAAAGGAATAATACCACACCTAGTGTTGAAGCTTAAATGAATTACAGACCTCACTGCTATAAGGAAGTTGTCAGTAATGAAACTGAGTTTTACCACTTTCTGTGCACCAAACTAATATTACTTTTTTCGCTGTGTAGTATAGGTATAATCGTAATTGTCGTAAGTTTTGGTAATCCGACTCACCACCCCACACCACATTAGGTTGCACAATCAAAACTCTATTGCATTCTAAACGCATGCTCTAGATAATTTTATGTTCATTCCCAAATTCTATTCATTCCTGTCACAACTTTTCCAAGATGTGATGAAGCTAAGCGAAAAGTTAAATTTGCGATCTCTTCCCAAGTGTTGAGTCACCACCATTTCACGCCATTTTTCTTCGTCTGTGTAGACTTCGCCGCATATACAAATGGATTCAGTTTAATTGAAAATCGATAGAGTCAACCTATAAACCGACTAATGTAATAAATTAGTGTCCGTGAATCTGAATCTGTTTTAATTCTAACAGTCCTCACATAATTTAATTTTCCTGATAATTAGTTCATGAAAGTTAACAGCTGATGGTGGATATACATATTAATAAATTAGTTAAGAGTAATAATAATTAAATCCTCTGAAGTGATACCATTAATTTTATTTTTGAATTGCAGATATTAAAAACTGCTTAATATTTATAGTTAGCTTCTTCTGAAATTAGATCTTTTGACAAGCGGACAAGCATATCAAATGAAATACCTATGATATAGTCTTCGTTGTACTTGTTTTTTCTGCCAATCACTGACAGATGTGACAATCGCTCTGAATACATCTATGTCATTGGGTTCACCTGGGTAGTTGTGATCTTGTACATTTGCATAGGATAATACTGAAACAAAAATTCATATTGTCAATAAACATTCTCTTATATAATACTATTAAAAAAATTTCTTACAAAACAAACAAAAATCTGTTACTTTGTCAATCTTCAAAAGAAAATGCCTAATAACTTAAAAGATGTAGATCATCCTGATTAAAAGATTCGTATTATTATGTTGACTAAATAAGAAATTCTGACTAAACTTGTAAAACCTACAGCACTTATGTTTTCACAAATGGGCCAGATTAAATCGTTACAGCATCTCACTAGTATCAAATCAACTTGTGGAGCAGATGGTGTACACCTACAATTTTGTGTTGCCCATTTCTTTTGCCTTACTTAATTCCCATGATCTTGGCAAAATGTTAATATTCCATTTTCCCAATTCTACAAATACATACTACCAACTCTTTGTAAAGCTATGTAATTAGAAGGTAATGCTCAACTCCTAAGGTTCTTAGATTAAAATTTTAAAATTGCTGGCACCAAGTCAACAAAATGTATGGAGAAACTCTAGTTATTCTACTGTACTATCAAATGTTTCTAATGATATAATAAGAGCTCAGATAGAATTTAATGATTCTTGTCCTTTTTGCCTATTCAAAGGGACTTGATTTTACATTTTTATATATACCAAAATATAGGTCTAAAGATTTTTTTAGCCACTACTTAAGTCAGAGAATCCAGGTACTGTAAGTATTAGACAATTTAGTGTAATAGAAATAACAAGAGGTGTACCCAAGGTGCCATATTAGGACCATTATTGTTCAACATATGAACTCCTCACTTAACTAAGTGTACTCAGTACTGTGAAAATATACATTCTCATGAATATTGATATGATTCCTAAGTCCTTGGCTAATATCTGCTGGCAAATTTGCTCCACCATTATATAGATTATTAAATGTAATCCTGAACATAAGGAACTTCCACACCTGGTGGAAACTGTCAAAATCTGATTTGTACACAAATCTGGTAACAAGGAAGTAAATAATAAGTTATTGGCTTACCGCCATTATTCCTAACTTGTAAAAGCATTAAAGACCGACATATATATTACCAAAGAATAAGACATTATGCACAACAGATAACAGCAATAAACCAATTTCGTCCAGTTCACAGTAACAGCCAGAATTTTTAAAAGACCCAATATTAATATTAGCAAGACTTGGAAACTTGCGTCACACAACCATCAAAAAACTATCACTGGTTTCAGTGGCTCGCCAGCAGAGCTCTATTTTTACTCTTTTTAACAAACTTCCAAGAGTTTGTCAGCAATAATTGTTTAAAATCTTTTTTTCTGTAATTTGAGAGGTACTACAGGGTTCCATTCTTGGTGCTCTGTTGTTTCTGATATGCACTACAATAAATCCAGTGCTACTTATTTTCTTAATAATCAGAATAGTCAATGATGCATAATCTTAGTGTATATTTTTATCACAAATTTTCTGTTAGTGAACATATTTCCATAACATATATGTCATACAACAGCTCTTAAAATGCATATGCCGTGAAGTTATAAACATGCCTAGCGCGCTCAAAATCTAATTATTGGAATCTCATTTGGCATCCTTTCCAAAACAATTTTTAAAATATTTACCTTTTAAATATATTTCAACTCATCCGATTTTCTATCACGATTCCGAAACACTTGCCAAGATTTAACCCAAGCGATATCCACCATTTTGTCTGTTTAATAGTACAAAGTGCTTATTCAATCTTCATTATCTATTAATTATGTGCAGAATTGCTAGACTCATAATATCTATTATGGCAACTAATCACAAAACTGTTATATTTTAGCTACTGGCACACTTATTCAGCTAAATTTATTATTTTTTTATCCCCTTTTTGGAAAGAGACTTTATGGTGAAATAATATTTTTTTGTCTCTGTTATTTTGTTTTATAAGGATTTTATTTATTTAAATTAACATTATTTTCTATAAGAATATTATAACTCTGCTCTGTAACTATTTTTATCTTATTGTAAGATTTGTCCTGTAATACAAGACACTGAGATTAACGATAAGGACATGCAAATGGTTACAGACTTGTGTTAGAATCAAAGAGCAAAACTACGCGTGGAAGGATACTAATCAAATCTTGTAAATATAATCAAATGAGTAAGAGAGGTGTGTATATTGTCTCCCTGCTCTTCGACATATATTTCGATACGATATTTACCAAAGTACTGGATGTAACTAACGCAGGTATATTAGTCAATGGTATCCGCATTAATAACATAAGATCCGCGCAGATGGCACCACAGTTTTTGCAGACAGCGCAAAGAGTCTTCAGGAAATTATTAATAGGCTCATGGCTAGAAATAAATGAGGACTAAACTAATTACATTTGTAAAAATTCAAAACTTCAAATAATAGTAAACAACAGAAGAATGAAATTTTTAACTTTTTAGTATTTTTGATGCGAAACTGACAACGGCGTAGTTCGGAGTAGCCCCAAAATATGTTGTTGTTTTGAGCACTTAAATGCTGAATGTATTTTATATTTTTCACTATACATATCAATTAGTTATGTAATTACTGATTTGTTGTTTCTAACATTTCTCATTCCAGCCATTTCATTTAATGCGTCAATATTACAAGGTTTCATCGAAGTCAACTTGGAGCAGTCAAGTTCTTCGATTTTAAAATCCGCTCAAGACCGAACCAGGCTTAAAGCCACAAAAGCTTGACCTGCAGCAAACAATTTGGAACCAAGATAAATAACAAAATAATGTACATTAGTTCCCCACATTTTATGCACAGTTGAAGCCCAAGAAAAGATAAAGTCTACGCGAACAGATGATATATCGCTATCGTATAGTTGAGCACGTCTGTAATATGTCCATATAAATTCAGCAACGTCAACTTTTGACCTCAACCTGGCTTTAGCACGAACAGAAATCAATTAATTGGACTGTTATTTTGAACAATTGTGTATTTTTTGTTCTTAAAATTTACAGGAACGGCTGCTTTATGAATTCTCCAGATGCTCAGTAACAATCACTATTCCGCAGTTATCTACAGATCTAGCAACATATGTAGATTTTGGACAAAAAGTACTGCTACAGAAAGAAGGTGCTTTTTTGTTTGTGACAATCGTGGCATAACGTCAGGCATAAGCTCATCTCTTCAGGCAAATAGTACACACTTTATCGCAAAAGGAATTTATCGCGTTATTAAAGTACTCAACGCTACCACGTTGCATATTCCTCTGATTAGTCTTTTTCTGCCGTCCAATCTCTGCTGTTACAATGCGGTTCTCTGCCGTTTATTGCTTGCCTGGGCATTCTGTTCCTATCGATTCTGACCAAGTGTCTTCTTATATTTCATTTTTTCTTCTCTCTTGTGAACGTATTCTAACGTTATCTATCTTGAGAGCACGTGGTTCAGATGATTCATTTTTCCTTTTCTCTTGTGTCTGTATTCTACCAATTTCTTGCTTATTAGTGCATTGGTCTAACGATTAATTTTCTCTATGTTTAGCTACTGCAGAACATTTTTGTCGTAGCGGTTTCGCTTTTGGACATCGCTTTCATTAACAATCTTCTCTTGCCGCTTCAATTTCACATTCTCTAAACATCTCTTTCTTTGTATAGTAGTTGCTTTTTGTTCATGTCGTTCCCTCGAGTATAGGACAAAAAAGGTTCATCCCGCAGTGGTCCATTGTAGGGGGATGAGGGCTTTAGTACAACAGGGTTCGCCTGGTATCCTGAGGCGCAACGTTAGCGATATAACATGTTTATAGACCCTCATACCATTCAGCTCTCACCCCTAATCGAAGACAGAACCCACATTCATAACAAACGTCCACCAAACCACCACCCCACTCACCACCCATAAAAAACGGTCCACCCATAAAAACGAATCAAACTCGACGTTGTTGTTCCACATCTCCAACATCAGACCTTTGTTACCATTTAGCACCAAAAACTAGTTAAGAGGAATCAAATGAGCCCAAATTCGACGGCGGTATATCGTTTAAATACCGAATTTCTATAGCCATCTTCCAGCTCTATCATCAAACCCTGGTTACCATCTAGCACCAAAGTACTCGTCTAGACGGATCAAATGAGTCCAAACTCGAGTTCCTAAGGCCACCTTCCGGTTCGATTATGAGATTATTTCCACGTCATAACAATATTGTATTGTCATCCGATTTACACACGCATGCAAAATTTCAGCTCAATCGGTAACCGGGAAGTGGATCAAATTTATCTTGCAAGATTTGATTTTGTGTCGTTTAACTACCGAGTTCCTATGGCCTTACGATTCCATCATCAGATCCGCTCCATGTGATAATAATTTTGCATTGTCACCCGATTTACACATGCATGCAAAATTTCAGCTCAATCGGTAACCGGGAGTGGATCACATTTATCTTGCAAGATTTGATTACAGACAAACATCGGGCAGGTGAAACTAAATAAAAGCTTTTAAAAACCAGAAACTTTTGAGAAGAGGCTGCATCGTAAAAATACCCTAGACTCAACAAGTCACTAACGCGGATGTGGTGGATAGAACAGGCAAGAACAAAGAGATAAACTATACTATCAAAATGCGGAAACTAGAATATCTCGGACATGTTAAAGTATTGGATAGAACCGGGCCGAGAATAAGCAGAATCTCTTGGCACTCAAAAAGATGAAGAATTGGGATTTTGAATGTTCATTTGGGATTTTCACTCCTCAGAATGGTTTCTCAAAAATATAGATAAGTTAAGTAATGAGAATCAAGGTAGAGAACATAGGGGCAGTTTGTGGTACCTGCTCGGGACACAATTGACATTGGCAGAAACTCAAGCTACAAAATCATTTCAAAATACATTGTTCGACAACGATTCCTGATAAGGAATCGAAACGTCACACCAAACAGATAAGTATAACACAAAATACATCCTAACATATTATACAGGAAAACTAGTTGACAAATCCGTAGACCTACTGCGAGAGAGTATTTTCTATAAGAAGGCAACTAGTGTTCCGGGCAGTTTCCACAAACTGCTCCTAGATACTACACCTGAGGAGTGAAAATCCCAAATGAACATTCAAAATAACTATTTGCATCCTCAATAATTGGAATACTACTTAAGAATTGGGATGAAAATGTTAAGGAAAATACGACTCATGTACCATAATACAACTTTAACTGATTTTTGGTTGAAAACTAGGTCCTCACATGTGGTATTTTAATTTTTAAACAAGAAGGTAGATTACACATTTTCATATCAAAATATATCTGCCTTAATCTCCTTAAATTTTCATAAACAAGAAAAAGATGCAATTAACTAAAGAATTTTAAAGAAAAATCTTCGCTAATGAAATTTACAGGGTAACAACTGTTAATTTACGTCAGCAAGTTTCTCATAAATTTCTTCCCGAACAAGGCAAAACATGTATAATTTAATTGAATTAATTGTAGACGAGAAAAAGCTAAACTTTAATTCCGGAATTGTTGGGAATTCTCAACAAATTACGTTGTTTCAGTATACAAATTGAACTGAATTGTATTCTGTCGAAAATGTATTTAGAATTTGTACGGAAAAACTTTAATCGAATTCCATTATTTTTGTTCTCCATGGGTGAGTATATGTCGATGAAAATTACATTTTGATGTTTCAGTACATATTTTCCTATAAGTAAGTATAAGTGTGTAACACTAGTATTACTAATACATGATGAATGTCTACATTAACCAACTAACGGCCAAATTCAGTAAATGATGTTGCTATTTTCCAGATATTTTTGTATATTACTAGTAAATTAGCTAAGAAGATCAAGGATTGGTTACAGAAATAAAAGTTGACTTGACTTGCTATAACAGTAATGGAAAACCTGTGTCACAAATGTTTAAACACAAAGTTTTAAAGTGTACCAAAAAAGTATTAAGGACAAATTACAATATAATAAATTGTTAAATTTGCTCTAATGTACCTAATGTCATCCGGATCTCCAGGTAGAAAAAAATATGTTTGCAGGTTAAACATATACCGTCTACACATTGAGAGTAAACATTATTTCTTTTTATCACAATGAAAAATAAGAAATTAAACAAACATGCCTTAATAGTAAATGGAACTAACAAGTACAAAAAAAGAGCGGCAGTTATTTGGGAATAACCGATGTAAGAAAAAGCTTCTTACGAAATATACTTCTCGTCTGTCGTTAAATCCCCGTCTCTGCCTCTCTGCCTTTGTGTCATTCTTAGTAATGGATATAACTTTCAAGAGAATTATAATAATTGTCACTATTTTGTTACGACTCAAGTATTAATCCTAATGTGTAATTTGGTTCTAAATTTAATAAGAACTGCAGTGCAGTGTACGTTAATGTTATATAAAATTAAAAATTTGTTAAATTATAATAACTCATACCTACTTCACCTATTTAATATTCTGGCAATATATAACAAGCTCCCTTCAATTATAACAGACAAAATTATGAAAACATTATTTACGTAGATATTTTTTAAATATCAAACCATCTCCAGACTATTCTTCAAAATAGCTGTTGTATTATAGGACTAAAAATTGATTAAAAAAAAGAAAATTAAAACACTAATATGACTGCCCATTACGGTGTATTATAATATTCTCCTGTCCTCTTTACATTATTTGGTTCTGCAAGCAAAAAATCCACCAACACAATTGCATACTGATAACGATTTAACGAGTTCCAGTTAATCATCATACCAGATGATTTTGTGCATCTAAGCAGCTAGATTTGTTCCGTATTTTGTCCCGTATAACCAACGGGACTTTCATAATCATATCCAACAGTATTAAACCATCTTCGTCAGTGACTGTAACAAAGGACACGGTTGACGGTTATAGTTTTAATAACAGCAGCGTTATTGGATAAAATTCGTCAAGTTTGTTTTCCAGTCAGTTGTGAAATTGTATTTTAATTGCGCTTCAGATGAGGTTGACACGCAAGGTCAAGATGTAGTTCAAGTCGTGACTATGATAATAATTACAACGAAACCGTATTTTTCTTTGCAAATCTTTTAAGAATCACAGGGTCAGGATTAACAATAGCAAAAGTATTTCTGTTGTGTATTACTCTGCTATTTCTGATGATCACTGTTCTATGTCAAGTGCTACTTGATAATCAGACTATCAAATGATTGTAAATGACTGGCCTAACAAATTTAGTAATCACTGGCTCAGGGGTAACAGTAGTACAAGTACCTGCGAAACTGAAAGAATATTAAAAAATATGGAAAAAGGCAGATAAGATTCATCGCATAAACGTTCAAAACCTAAACAAAATATATTAATTCACTTATTTCACAATCAATTAAAAAAGCAATACGATATGATTCTTTGGAGGCTGCTTTTGTAAAACTATGTAGAGAGGGATAAATGATATATTACACGATCTTCATCTTAGCATCATTTGTTCCGCAAAAAGCTGCGTAGCCTTCTTTCTATGTTAAGCTCTGAATGACGACCTGTAAGAGCTGATATTTTTCTCATTACATGTTGTGGATCAGGACATATAATTTTTGGGAATTTTAAATCTTTTATCAGTTCCATCTGTTTTGCGAGTGGTATGTCTTCTTCATTACTCGCTCAGCATACGCTTTTCTGGATATTCTTAACTGTAACCTCATTTCACAGACTTCTAGTTTTCTATATTGCTCGCTGATCATGAAATCAGAATTGCTCTATCACCACTTAGTCTTTTGTAAAGTGTGGCTTCCGTGTTTCCCTGCCATGATCAGAATAATATATATATATATATATATATATATATATATATATATATATATATATATATAGTTTTGCCGTGCCGTTATTATTTTAAGCTTTTCATTTAAAAATTAAGCAAAAGCAATGTTTTATCTTACTTCCATCTTTCTTTGAAGAAACATTCTTGAAATCAGTTATGGTTTCTAGATGTTTACCCATATGAATTATGAACTCTTGGAACTGATAGAAAGATGGCTCCGCGTATCAGTATGGCGCTATTGTTTTTCCGGAGTACCAACTGTCAAAAGGTAATTCGATCGTAATTTAAAGTAGCTAGAGATAGCTGACATCCTAAAGATAATGCACCGGGTTCAAAATTGAGCATGCAAATTTGGGAATAAAAAACCATTTCTTTTTTAGTGGAACAGAAACAACAAGGAACTGATCAGTTGGAGCGTTGTTTGTAGTTGTATATTTCTGACAAAAAAGATAATCTCCGTCAGTATTTAACAAAGGATGAAACACAGATCAAAACTATATGCCGGAGTCAAAAAGAATGTTACCCAGGTGAAGAGGAGAGGGTGAAAACTGGACAAAACGCCCGAAGACATAATAGTCATCGACTTTCTTCCAAAGGGCCAGAAGATTAACAGCGACTACTGCATTACGCTATTGGATATGTTGGATTACCCAACCAACCATACAAAGCCACACATGACAAAGAACAAACCACTGTTTCAATAAGACAAAGCACCGATTCACAAGTCGATGATGACAATGTTAAATTTAAAGGATTTACGTTCTGATTTGTCTCCACACCCTCATAGTAACCAGATCTGGCCTTATCTGATTTCTTCCTGTTAGCATATCTCAAAAAGATGCTCCAGGGAATATGATTTGGCTTCGACGATGACTTAATAGCCGCAACTGAAGCATATTTTGAGAGAAAATATAAATCTTTGTATCGCTAAGGATGAAAAACCTGCTAGGCTCGGAAATTAATAACAACAGTTATTGCTATAAGCTCCCTCCACAACTGGGGTGAGCATAGTTAGTCGTATGTATTTATATTCTCTGAGCAGACAAAAAACTGTTTTATTTTCGATATTCTTAACTTATATTTCATACATTCTAAACAATTATGGTAATAAATAAATACACTGTGGATTTCTGAGATGTTTCACCTTCGGTCTATTGATTGTTCTGAACGTTTCATTTGCAATTACGGCAGACATCTTCAGGGCATAGGCGTAGGTGATACCTCGTAGAATGCTCGAGAAAACCTTAGGATCTATAATGGGACCATTACTGCATTTTGTTTTGTCTATTAATAATGTATTAAATATTATCGCAAATAATGATGATTTCTCATATTTCCTGAGGCCGATACTATTATGAGTCGCGCTGAACAGGGTAAGGAGCAGAAAACAAGATGAATCAACTGCCGAATCTAAGATCGCATTTACACAGCACAGACTCACTACGACTTCCTATGGATTAAGTCTGTTCAATTTGGCATTTCAGACAACTGTCGGTTCGATTAGAAAAGTCCGCGGTTTACAAGCAAGTTTGAAGGATTTCGGGCTATATCGTAGTTAGATTAGTTTTTCCCAATGATATAGCCCAGGATGCAATCCTGCAACGAACGAAATCATTTAAAGTCATTTGATTCTTATTGAAATTTGTTCCTTTTGGGTAAATTGTTGACACCTAACTCTATCTCCAGGGCTAATATTATTAATAAACTTAAAAGTATGAACTAAAATTTGAACAGACTTTCGTTAACCTTTTGTAAATCTGCACAGATGTCTCCAGAAACAAAAGTATGTCCTGTGTAAAAGAACAATAAGATTGAGTGATTATCTAAAATTCAATCAATTAATGTCTAATGCTGAATAGAGTAAAATAGTATTTCGGCAACATAATTAACTCATAAAAATAATATAATTTAATATAAATACTGGGAAAATACTGGCAAAATATCTGAAAAAATATATTTATTGATTAGGGTTTCAAAGTTAAGCAAAATAGAACATGCAAGTACTCCCATTTGTTTGTATAATTACCTGAGGTAGAGCATATGAAAATGTAATGAGACCCTGAATAAACATTTCTTTTCATACAATACCTTTAATAGAAAATAGTGCAACGAACTATTTATTATAAAAACGGATTGCAAATATTATGTTGCTGTTAATTCTGTTGATAAGATCCGATTAATTAATGTGAGAAAGTCCACTAATAGAACGGCCTCATTAGTTTTAATTTTCTTATGTTTGATTTGTGCTGTAATGTCTTTCATTGGAATTTTGAAACGTCTAATTAATATTACAAAACATCATTATCATTAAGAGATATAATTGTATGCGAAATTCGCACCTATTGTTGATGTAATATCAATTTGAAGTGAATATATAAACAATATTGATTAAATGTTTTTGTTGTTAAGTGACATAAATGGCTAATAACAGAGGTCAACTCTGGCAATTTTCATCTCCTTAAACGCAGTAATCGCCAAAAGAATTAAGGATTGCCCTTGTTACCGAAATACATATCCTACTTACCCAATAAAAATGTCACTATGGCTATTATGTGGGAAATTCAATGTTCAACCTGACTCTGTAGTTGGGATTTTTGAAAACGTTTGGCCCCATTGTCTGACAATTACTGAACCAGTTCAAATTTATAAAATTGAGAAGGGCAATGCTGACGAAGAAGAAGATAAAGAAATGAAATTAAACTTAAAAGTCTAGGACTTCCCATAGCGATTTCGAGACAGAAGATCCTAAATCGGAGATAATTAACTAATCTTATATAAGATCTTGGCTTGTCAATGGACAAGGCTGGGATCAAAATTAAATGAAGAGCATCAACTCTGTCATCGTATATTTTTGCCGTAGTTACTCGGTAGAGATGGAGTTTAGGAGCCGTGAAAATGTTAGTTTTATTCATCTGTCTGGTTAGCGATTGATTTTGCCGTATATTGTATTTCTTTTTCATTTATTTTTAAATGATGCACGAGTCGAAATAGCTATGCGGCATTCTTCGGTGTGGCCATGGTATTTGGGGCCACTCTTACAACGAACCCCTTTGGTTTATAGGGTAAGTAATCTTCGTTTGTAACACTAGACGATTTCTCGTAGTGTTACATATTTTCTTCTTTTTAAGGTTTTTCGTTCTTCGTTCTTTCTTTCTTCTTTCTTTTCCCTACGTAAACGGTATGGAGATTTTACGAATGTTCTCCGCCCAGTGTGATTATAGATGTATTTTACTGTTCGATTACGACTCCAGATCCCAGAATTAGTTTGGCATTCTGATATCATGCCGATCATGGACTTAGCTTGAAGATGAAATAGTTAATGGTGCATACATGAATACTGTATTATAGCCTACTGATATGTCGATCATCAGAATTTCAATAGTGGAGGGAGTGCAAGGACCTCTAAATTCAGCTTCAGCTGAGGAATTCAGATAAGTGACCATTTGTGTATCTGGTTACTGTTTTTCTATCAGTTATTTTCTTAATAATATAAGCCTTAGTATTTGATTTGAAATTAGTAAAATGGAATCTCTTAGCCTAAAGTAAAGTTCGCTAGCCTATTATGGGTATATTATTATTCTCATCGATTCCACTTAACCTCGAGCTCTAGTGTCGTATACAAGAGACATTACAACGTTTGAATTCTGGAGGTTATTGAATGGTGAATATCATGGAATTATTATCGGTTTCCCATTAATGATATTGAATATGTATTTAAATATTTAAATTGTTTAGAATTATGGCATTAGAGGATTTATTTAAATATTTGTATGAGGGCTATTTTAGTAATATTTGCAAGTCCATCCGATTGGAAGCCTTGTGATCTCGCATGTGATTATGTACAATTCAAAATTGCCGTCTGTATGTGTTATATTTGTTTCTTTTCATTTTTCTTAAGTATACGTTGCAGACCGGCTAGCGTTATTTTGTGTATACATAGCACTTATTCTCAAACTACTTTTGTATTAGTAAGAGCGCCTTATGGCATATATTTATTATTCTTTTCACAACAGATATTTTAGGATTGGTAGGGTTCCTTATTATGTGTATTTAGAAGGTATAGGGGAATCTACCTGGTGTCCTTATTTCTCTCTTTATTTACGTTATAAAGCGAACCTCCCTGTCTTCACTGACAGTACCGGACATACCTTCTTGCCGCCCTTAACACAACATTAGTGGTAGCAACCTCAACCCGGAGAAGATGCAGACTATAGGACTCGTCAGAAAAATCTTCTTCATTTATTTGAGAAGATAGAATATTCTGTTGTTTATATTGAATTCCCTGACGGAAATCTTACTACAAAATGGTAATCTTTTTCCTTGTATCTTCTTTAGTCATGACATTCACAAGAAGGAAACTTGCGTGAATATGAAATTTCTAGAGAAAACCAAATACGAGGATACAAATGGTAAATCTGTTATGACATAGAAGTTGTTGCTATATCAATCCCTGCTGTAAATGTAAATACGTGGAAGAAAAGTCCTAATTGAAATTCTCATAATCCCACATTCTGCTTCCTCGTTTGCAAATAGGGTTGAGGTTAACAAAGAACTTTGTGAAATTCATGAACCAGGATGGAGAGGATGTTAAATACCATACAGCGAAAATCCCAAAATTTAGAACAGCAAAGTTTAAACAGAGAATGTTCCCCTTAAATAAACGTTTAAGAAAATTTACGAGACGAAAGAGCCACAGAAAAACCGTCAAGTACCAGCAACAGTAGCCACATGTATAGCCTAAAATCAACCACTCCTTTCTGTCAACTAAACTTTATTTAACGAAACATAAGCTACTACTTTTAACTCTTAAATTATTGTTGGATTATCGGCGGAAACCTTTTCTTTCAAATAACCCCAACGGTGTCAAATCGCATGATACTGGCGGTCAATTGGCATTACCACTCCGTAAGATAACACAGGTCAGTAAAGTTAGCACCGCTATTTTACAGAAACTCAAATTAAAACATATGGGAATTACGAGCTATTTAGGAGCTCTTGATTTTTACCTAAATTGATTTTTGAGCTCAATATTTACTATGCAAAAAGTGCAAAAAACTATTGGCGGTGCTAACTTTACGTAAAGTTAGCACCGCCATCTCAGAAAAACAAACAAAAAAATTTTGTGAGGCGTCTCAAATTAGGAGCTATTTACGAGCTTTTAATTGACGTATTGAACGTCAACCCCTAAATTTGTCTAAGGGGTAAAAACCACCCCCGAAAAAATATTGAATTTTAATTTTAAATTTAAAATCTATTAAAATTATCTACGATTTACGAGCTCTTCCATGGTGTAATGCACATAAACATCTAAAAATGTCTAAGGGGTGAAAACAACCCCCCAAGTATGCAGTTTTTTCGAATTTTATGATTATTAAATTTTGAAAAATACCAGCATGATCTACGATTTACGAGCCTTCCAACGGTATATTACACGACAACATTCAAATTACTGGAAGGGGTGCAAACCACCCCCCAAATTATGCAGTTTTTTCAAATTTTATGATTTATAAATTTTAAAATATACCAGCATGATCTACGATTTACGAGCTTTCCAATGGTATATTACACGACTACATTCAAATTACTGGAAGGGGTGCAAACCACCCTCCAATTATGCAGTTTTTTCAAATTTTATGATTTATAAATTTTAAAAAATACCAGTATAATCTACGATTTACGAGCTTTCCAGCGGTATGTTACACGACCACATTCAAATTACTGGGAGAGGTTCAAACAACCCACTAAATTTACCAGTTATTCCATATTATGTAATTTTTTCATTTCAAAAACTGCCGGCCTCATCTACGATTTACGAGCTTTTCAACGGGATATTATACGTTTGCATTCAAGATTTTGGAAAGAATGCAAGCCGCCGCCCCTCTCCCCAATTATGCAGTTTTTTCAAATTTTATGATTTATAAATTTTGAAAAATATCAGCATGATCTACGATTTACGAGCTTTAAAATACTACATTCAAATTTTTGGAAAGGGTGCAAACAATCCCCTTAATTTCCCAGTCTATATTATGTGATTTTGTTCATTTTCAAAACTGACAGCCTAATCTACGATTTAGAAGCTCTTCAAGGATATATAACACTTACTTTCAAATTATTGTAACGAATGCAAACAACCCCCAAATTATGCAATTTTTTCCAAATTTGTAGTTCTTAAATTTAGAAAACTAGCAACATAAATTATGATTTAGTACCTCTTCAATGATACATTGCAGGACCACTTCAAAATCACCTGAAAGGTGCAAGTAACTACCTAAATGACTAATTATTTCAAACTGTCAGAGTTTTGAAATGGATGAAAATATTAAATATTATCCTTACTAGGGCAAAGGTTTAGAAATCTATATTTTACAAATTTTGTAAATGGTGTAAGGTGTAATTATCTACCATGTATAAGCTTTCCAACAATATGTTAAAAAACGACTACTGTTGGTAGTCATTGTTCGGATAAATAATTGTATTATGAATTATGATCTTTTAATTAAGTATTGAATCTAACGAAAAATTGTAACCATCTTTATGGACCACGTGTTTTTTGTTTCTAATTAACATATTAAAACAGTTGTTTCAAATAGAAATAGCAATATTTTTATGTATTACGAAATGCACAGATTAATTCCAGTCGGCATTTTTTAACCAACCTTCAGAAAATATAAGTCAAATAATATTCTTATTTTTGTCTAACCTTTACCATTTGAAAATGGGCTGAAACTATAATCTATACAAGAAATATAAAACAGGAGTTTGGTATCTGAGAGGGCAATGTATTTCGTTCTTATTCTTTCAACTATTATTTTTGTACCCACAATAATCAAATTATTCATAGCAAACCAAAAATACAAATAGGAAGACATAAAAGATCAAAGGTACTTGAATGAATTAAACAAATGTGTTGTCTCGCCATCTAGGTGCCAATATTCCTACCTGTAACTAAGAATTCAGTAAAATTTCCATAGATGGACGATTTCACATTTGAAATTACTGGTTAATGTCATAAAATATATTAGATTTTTTTGTTAAAATGTTTATTGATAATAAATATATAAATAACTACTTCAATATACCTACTTATTGAGAGAAATTCAACGTACTTGAATTTCAAAAAGAAATGTTCTTAACTCAAATGATAGCGATTAATTGTATAATGAAGTATATTATATATGAGTTTGAACGTAAAGGATGAGTATAGAATGGCGTATATTACTTATGTGATTCAAGAATTTAAGTAACCCCTGCAATGGAAAATACCACATTACGAATTTTTTACTGCTTTAATAAAATATATTGCCTCGACTAGAACCAGTGGCACCAGTCAAATATTAGATAACAATTATCAGAGAACTCTTTTCAATATGTTCACATAATCAGTGTATTCAAATTTATTTTTTCATGCTACAGAAAAGGCCATTACAAACAGCGGCAAGAAGGCTTTTTCGAATGTTTCATCGAAATCTAAAATGAAAATTCTTTAATAGGCCAAAAAATAACGTTCTAAATTTAGATATTTGAAAATGGACTAAAATAATTATGCAAAAATATTGGGGATGGACTAATAAGATGGTAATATCGTTTTCATTACTGAGTATCCTTATTGGCAAAACTACATTACTAGTGTACAAACCGCATAATGAATGAATTAATTGAGAAAAAATATTTTGTGAGTTAATCCAGCACTGAAAAATTTAGTTTCCTCAAGTTCTTGTTTTTTTCTTAAGTATAGGAACTTACAATCTTATTATAATTTGAAAAAACTGCATAATTAGAGGGTGGTTTGCACCTCTTCCAGTAATTTGAATGTAGTCGTGTAATATACCGTTGGAAAGCTCCTAAATCGTAGATCATGCTCGTATTTTTCAAAATTTATAAATCACAAAATTTGAAAAAACTGCATAATTGGGGGGGGGGGTAATTTGCACCCCTTCCAGTAATTTGAATGTTGTCATGTAATATACCGTTGGAAAGCTCGTAAATCGTAGATCATGCTGGTATTTTTCAAAATTTATAAATCATAAAATTTGAAAAAACTGCATAATTGGGGGGTGGTTTGCATCCCTTCCAGTAATTTGAATGTTGTCGTGTAATATACCGTTGGAAAGCTCGTAAATCGTAGATCATGCTGGTATTTTTAAAAATTTATAAATCATAAAATTTGAAAAAACTGCATAATTCGAGGGTGGTTTGCACCCCTTCCAGTAATTTGAATGTAGTCGTGTAATATACCGTTGGAAAGCTCGTAAATCGTAGATCATGCTGTTATTTTTGTAAATTTATAAATCATAAAATTTGAAAAAACTGCATAATTTGGGGGTGGTTTGCACCCCTTCCAGTTATTTGAGTGTTGTCGTGTAATATACCGTTGGAAAGCTCGTAAATGGTAGATCATGCTGGTATTTTTCCAAATTTAATAATCATAAAATTCGAAAAAACTGCATCCTTGGGGGGTTGTTTTCACCCCTTAGACATTTTTAGATGTTTATGTGCATTACACCAGGAAAGAGCTCGTAAATCGTAGATAATTTTAATAGATTTTAAATTTAAAATTAAAATTCAATATTTTTTCGGGGGTAGTTTTTGCCCCTTAGACAAATTTAGGGGTTGACGTTCAATACGTCAATTAAAAGCTCGTAAATAGCTCCTAATTTGAGACGCCTCACAAAATTTTTTTGTTTGTTTTTCTGAGATGGCGGTGCTAACTTTACGTAAAGTTAGCACCGCCACTAGTTTTTTGCACTTTTTCCATAGTAAATATTGAGCTCAAAAATCAATTTAGGTAAAAATCCAGAGCTCCTAAATAGCTCGTAATTCCCATATGTTTTAATTTGAGTTTCTGTAAAATGGCGGTGCTAACTTTACTGACCTAGATAACACGCCCACTGATAATTCACATGTTTCCTTAGCTGTGTGGAAAGTGGCACCATGTTATTGGGACCACATATCGTCCAGATCCATACCTTCCAAAGTTGATCAAAGGCACTTTTGGGTTCGCATTTGCCCAAATGCGGCAATTCTGGTTGTTAACGAAACCACTGAGATGAAAGTGTGCCTTATCGCTAAGATGATTTTCTTCGTAAAGTCAAAATCCACTTCAGTATATTCGAGCAACCATACGGCATATTCAAATGGCCCGTAGACTTTGGTTCTTTATATAATCGTGAAGATTCAAGTTTTTTCTCAAAATTCCAATCAGTGACGTCTGTGAGATGTGGAATTTTTGAGCGTAACGGAGAGTCGAGGTTGAAAGCTGGTCTACCACACAGCAATGTTTTCCGGAGTACGAATACTACAACATGCATAGGTGTTTTCACATCTCCTACAGACCCAGTTTGCTAAAATTTAAAGACAATTTTCCTGATTGTACGCACGTTTGGTTGATTATGCTGCCTAAATGAATTTCATGCATTTCTATACGTTTGCTTTTATATTTATTAAAAATGGCAAGGTTTTTTTTGCAAGTTCAGTTAATCTTTAAATCAATGTCTCCAGTGTGCTGTTGCACATGATAGAAATAACAACTAGTAAAATAATGTATCCCGATATTCATTTTCAGGGTTCCGTATATACAATATACGGATACCCTTATAATTTCACTCAGGATTTCTGCCTCTGTCACATCACAGCCATTTTCTCCTAAACTACTGGACGAAAGAGGTTGAAATTTGGTATCAATGTATAGTTTGGTGACCCGATCAGGAGTACATATCGTAAAAGAAAAAAATTTGATTTTATGGGTACTTCTGGGGGGAAAAACTAAAAAAATCGGCCGTTCCCCCTCCTGATCTCCGAAACTACTGAGTCTAAAATTTTGAAAAAAATAGGAAATATAGAGCGTTGCCCGAACTTTACAGGAAAATTAAGGAGAAACCATTAATGTTAATTTTGCGGGGCAAATTATAAAATTAAATAAAAATTTAAAAATAAAGAAAATTTTCAAACGCATCATGTAATATATAAAATGAAAGGTCTCATTCTTAGGAACACAAATATATTTTTTTCATATTTAAAAAAAAATTATTTAAAAAGATATTAACGAAAATATACCAAATTTACCCATCCCCCCCACCTTATCGCCGAAACTATAAAACGTAAAGTTTTGAAAAAAAAATAGATTTATAGGTTCTGACCTGAAGTTTACTGGAAAAATAAGGAGAAACATCTACTTTTAATTTTGGGGGGCCAATTACAGAATTAAATGGAAAATATAAAAACAAAACAGTGTGCTTTAATTCTTTTGAATGAAGACGATTGTATAGCTTCTACTTCTGTAGAATTTAATCGTATATGGTTACCGACAATTAAGGAAGAAATGATTAATGGTAACCTCCTTTTGAACAACCCAGTATCGGGATAGTTCATAAGGTTTTTCCTAGGTTTTCCCTTATAACGTTAATGGGATCACTGAAACAATAGAATTCTTTGACGGCATTTCTGGCGAATGCGCTATCTCATAACAAAGTCGTACCTAGGAACGCCACTTATGAATTCTAAAGACAACTCTTTCAAATTCTTCTAATTTGAAAGCTTTTTAACTATAATCTTAGATCATTTACGATCTAGATATAGCCTGTCAAGCATAAAATCGTGGCAACGCTAGAAAGAGAGGACAATAGAGACAGTAAGAGGCTATTTCGCTTAGTGGGTGGAAGCAGCCAATGAACAACATGCTGGACGTATTTCATTGGAAGCAGCTCCCAACCGAATGAAATAGCCTCTTGCAATGCAGGTTATCTCCAGAAAGTACATACTCTAAGACTATAATACATGATCTTTAGAATTTTTTGTGCTACCTGTATATCTAAAAACAACAAATGTTCTAAAGTCAATTTAAATGTCATAAATCAAATTTTCATTTTGCAATTTACATCAATAAATATAAAGCCATTGACAACGAAGTCAGAATAGACTTTGAAACGTTTTGGTTTTCCTTCAATAAACGTCGTTTTATTTCGATTGTGGTGTTATCGCCTAAAAAACATAAAAGGTACCTTAAGTACTCCTCAAAGCACTGGTTTTTCCATCAATGTTTAGGAGCCATACTGATATTTAAGGATGGTTACAGCAAGGGTGGTAGGATTATAGAAGCATGATCTTACTAAACAATGCACTTAAGCTGTACTAGCAGTAGTAATGCCCAAGTCTTCAGGATTATGGGTTTGGTTAAAGAGTAGCATCACAGGTGGTCGGCCGTACCGAACAGACGTCGAAAATGCTTTCATTAGTCATGAGAGAATTATTGCAATTGGAAACGCAGCAGATAGAATACCAGTTGGTAACGAAAGTACTAGGTGCACAAAGGGATTTTATGAGTGAAGAAAGAGGTTTTTGACGCAAGTAGTTCCACAGGAATTAATTCTAGGGTCCAGCTATGACTCGCTATCGAACTACCTATGCGTTGCCTTCGCAGAAGACTTTTCCTTATTTATCACAGTTGAATATCAGAAGGGTTATCACCCCGAACTTAATATACATAATATAATGTTTTTATTTTCACACTCTGGTTCAGTTCAGTTCTTGGATTTATTTAAAAACACAGTCCAACTCACTCTAATTTGTTTCCACTATTTTAATACAATTTATATTCACAGGAACAACTATTTACAATTTATCTTAACTATACAATACCACCGTCGAAAACTGAATACCTTCTATCGCCTGCTGTCCATATTTATATATTTCTCTTCGAATTGTCTGGTAAGTCCACGAACCATCGGGAAACTCTTTCATGTTCTGGAGGCTTTAAGGGAATTCACAGTAACGGCAGCGGTCGGCCTGTTGAGAGACAAAACATCTCGCATTCCCAGAAGTGTCGGAATAACGTCCCTTCCACGAATTGGTTGGTGGCCGATTGCACCAGCTGCCGGATGACTTCTCGTAACATTGCCCCCTCCCTAAGACCATTTCATCCCGGAATGTCCCAGAATCCTTCCTGGTGTGACGATATTTGCAGGACTCTCCATTTCGACAACGGGAAGTTTGGTGGAAGCAACAGTCAACGGTCTTCGAATCTGAGCTGTGAGTATTGAGACAGCATACCAGGATGTCGATGCCACTGAATCGAAAGATTGTTTCCATCATACTTCTTACCATCCTCCAATTCAGTCCATCCAACCCGCAGGCTGTCTTTGGGACCGCCAATTTCATCAGATTCTTCTCCATCATCACATTCCTCAATTCCACCAGAGTCTTCCAAAGATCGCTGTATGTTGGCTTGTCCTGCGAGAATGTTTTCGTTATCAAATAAAAGATGTCTCTGGTACCCATTGGTTGTTTATCTTCGAGATGAAGGACCTTCCCTACCGCTGGATCTTGCTCCCGTAGCTTTTGGAACTGGTCGTACTTTTTGGCAAACACCTTGGCTATTCCTCTGAACATCCTGAGATCTCGAGCCACACAATGAGCCAGGGTATATTGTAAGGGCACCTCAAACAGGTCTCGATGTTCCTCTCTCGTTACGTCGTGCTACACTTTCTGCCCATCAGAGTACAGTGCCACAAACTGCTCGAAGGTCATCTCGTCATCGGGTGGTTGGATGCTGCGGACTTGGGCTTGGTCAACTTCGCTGTCATGACTTCCGGCATAAGGTGCTAACCTGTTGAAATGTACCACCTTTGCTTTTCCTCGAGGTAGCTTCTTTATTCTGTAGACAACATCGTTGATCTTCTTTACAATTTGCTAAAGCCCCTCAAACAAGATCATGAGCTTGGGATTCCCCGCCCTCGGCTTTGATGTCGTAGGCTTCCTTCATTCGGGCACTGGCATTCTCGATGTTTAACCGTACCCATTCATGGATGCTGTTTATCTTTTGACGTAGCTGGCTGACATAGTCTTCACCTACGGTTTCTTCTCCTGGGGGACATCCAAACTTCAAATGGCATGGTAGTCTTAATTCTCGTCCCATGATAATACTGGCCGGGGTCTGACCCGTGGACCCGTGCACAGACGAACGATATGCTATTAAAAACAAGTGCATATACTGGTCCCAGTCTCTTTGGTGGTCAGAGACTACCTTTGACAAATGGCGGTTAATGGTTCTAATCATCCGTTCTACCATTCCAACGGATTGCGGGTGTAATGCTGTCGTCCGTGTTTTATTGATCTTCAAGAGCTTGCAGACGTCTTGGAAAAGAGTAGACTCGAAATTTCTACCTTGGTCTGAGTTCAACTCCAAGGGAACACCAAAACGACTAATCCATTCCTTGACAAGGACATCAGCAACGGTCAAGGCTTCTTGATTCGGCAAGGCATACGCTTCGGCCCATTTACTAAAATAGTCCATTACCACCACAATGCATTTATTTCCAGAATCGGATTCAGGAAATGGACCGGCAACATCAATGGCTACTCTTTCGAATGGACTGCCCACGTTATATTGCTACATGGGAGCTTTTGGTCACTTCTGAGGCCCATTACTTGCTGCACAAACCGTACATTTCCGGCACCACTCGTTAACATCTACTTGGCAGTTTACCCAATAGAAGCGTTCTCTCAACTTCCCCAGGGTTTTCGTTACTCCCAGATATCCTCCAGTTGTACCAGCATGTAGTTCTCGTAAAACCTCTGGTCTCCTATTTCTGGGAACTACAATCTGTTTCCTGTCGTTTCCCTCCTCTGGAGTTTCCAAGACGTACTTGAGAAGTCCATTTTCGAGTATGAGGGACTTCCACTGAGCCCAGTACGACTTTATGGTGGGTGAGTATCGGGAAATCTCCTGCCACGTAGGTTTGCGGGCTTCTTCCTTCCACCGGATAACTTCTTTCAAATCTGGTTCTAATCTCTGGTCTTTTCGCATCTCCTCAAATTGCCAATGCTAATCTACAACGGTAGTTCTACAGAAACAGGTTCTTTTGCTTTCTGTTTGCTGACCATGTTTACAATTATCAGGGCCTGGTCTCTTTGATAAGACATCAGCGTTCTTATAGCTCGTTCTAACGCGATGTTCTGACGAGGAAGTCGGTACGCCGTTGCTCTCCTTGCAACGACTCTGGATATGGCCTACCTTACAACACTTCCGACATCTCATTGGTCTTTGTTTTGTGAGGACTTCCTCTACTATCTTCCTTACAGCGACTTCAACATTTCCGCCATCCTCTGATTCTCTTTCTCTGCCCTGACCTTTACAGGTATTTTTCCCAGCCTCAAATTCCAGAGCTCGAGTCAGTGCATCCACTAATTGAGTCGGTCGAGCTAGTATCAATGCTTGTCTGGCTTCTTGGTCTCGGAGTCCATCCAAAAACGCTTGGACTGCTAACCTTTCCATTACGTTTTTCGGTGTGGCTGGATAGGCAAGGCGAACGAGACCGGCAACATCAGCTCCAAATTCTTGTAAGGATTCATTCGCTTTCTGGTGGCGATGTTTCAATTGGGAGTGGTAGACGTGCTCCAAATGTGTCTGGCCATACCTCAATTCTAAGTGTTTCACCAGCTGTTCGTAGTCTTCTTGCGCCGAGGAATTCAACGTTTGCAAAATATCTGTAGCATCTCCTCTTAAGGTTAGAGTTAATGTGATTGCCTTCTCCTCAGCCGACCATCCGTTTAGCTTAGCTGCAGGCTCGAATTGTTGATGATAATTAGTCCATGATGATTTTCCATCAAATTGGGGAGGTTTCATTTTGTGTCTTGTCCCTCGAGGCCAATTTTTGAATCCACTACCTCTTTCGGTTTTTGATTGTTTTTCTGACTACCTGTTCTTTTATTTTGCTGATCTCACCCTCCATTATATGCTTTAGCTCCTCTATCCGCATTTAATTTTTGTCTGTCGTCTGTATCAGTTCTTCGACCATTGTCTGCTTTAGCTCCATTATCCGCGTTTCATTTTTGACTGACTCTTCGACCATTGTTTGTTTTAGCTCTTCCATCCGAGCCTGATTCTAGAATATTTTCTCTTCCAGCATTTCTGAGTTTTTCTGTACCATGTTTTTCAAATTTTCTTCTAGAGATTTAGAATTTTCTGCGTATTTATCGTCTAACGCCTCTTTCAAGTTTTTAAAATTTCCTAGCAATTTCTTTTCTAGAGTTTTAGAATTTTCTTGTAACAATTGTAACTTATCTTCTAAAGTCTGAATTTTCTTCCATTTTCTTTAATAGCATACTCATGTTCCCGTTACCAGAAACTTCAAACAAATATGTATCGGGATCGTTACTTTCATTTATTAGGGCATCTCGTAGCCGTTTTATTAATTCACTTTTCTTCCCACTAATTTCTAAATCTCTTTCTTCAAGTTCTTTTTTTAAGTCCGTCACTTTCAATTCACTCACCGCTTTGAACATTCTTAGTCTATTTATTTATCACTTCAAAAGTTCCACAAATACACCTCACACCTGACACCACTGTAATGTTTTTATTTTCACACTCGGGTTCAGTTCAGTTTGAAGACGCGATATGTAAGACCGACATCTAGGTTTTTCAAGAGTCTTACATCTCGCGTCTTCAAATTTAACGAAATGCATCAAATGCATAAAGAAGTGTTCGAGAGGACATTCAATTGTGGGAAGCGCAACTGATAAAGGTTCCCGACCAGAAACAATATATATTATATTTATATATAATATATATTTTCTTGCGTACAAAGGAATGACACCTCCAAGAGAGTATTCAGTTCAGTTCTTGGATATATTTAAAAACACAGTCCAACTCACTCTAATTTATTTCCACTATTTTAACACAATTTATATTCACAGAAATACTATGTACAATTTATCTTAACTATACAATACGAATGCCTCCTATCACCAGCTGTCCATATTTATATATTTGTCTTCGAATTGTCTGGTAAGTCCACGAACCATCGGGAAACTCTTTCATGTTCTGGAAGCTTTAAGGAAATTCCCAGTAACGGCAGCGGTCGGCCTGTTGAGAGACAAAACATTTCACAGTCCTAGAAGTGTCGGAATAACGTCTCTTCCACGAATTGGTTGATGGCCGATTGCACCAGCTGTCGGATGAATTCTCATAACAATAATAACAAAACTGAGTATATTCTTGAAGGATCTATTCACGGGTAGGTATATATTGGGGTGGGCCAGGAATGATCGAATGAGACTATTGTGTGGGGTGGTGACCTTTGTATTTTCTGATGGTACTCTAATATAGAAAAAAGTAATGCTAGTAATAACGTATGAGAGTAGATTGTTAGTCAGATCTTACACTGGGTGGCCCACGTCTATAGCAGTGCGTTCTTTGTTCCTTTGTGCTTCTTGATAAAATACTGGCCCTTTGGAATGGAGGTAACGAAAGGAAAACAGCGTATGGAAGAAGTCAAGTAAGAGAATAAAGGAATGTGCCAAAGGCATATAAATTCCTGTCAGTGCGCAAAGGAGTTCATAACCGAAATAAAAAGTTCCAATTCTTATCGCTGCCCAGGTTGGAAAACAAGATACAATTAAAAATTTAAATAACTTCTAAATAGTAACAAAGACTCATATTCCAGACTTGTTATGATTGGAATTTTATAACTAAGACTAGTACTCATATTTGTGAAATTTTTAACTTTTTAGTATTTTTGATACGAAATTGACTAAGGCGTAGTTTGGAGCTCGTAGCAGTATTTTGCCCTTATGTAGTTCTCAGTACGCTCACAATGTGTTGTTTTGAGCACTTAAAGCTGAATTTTCTTTATATTTTAATAACTATACATATCAATTAGTTATGTAATTACTTATTAGTTCTTTGTAACATTTCTCATTCTATCCATTTCATTTAATGCGTCAAAATTACAAGGTTTCATCGTAGTCAACTTGGAGCAGTCAGGTTCTTCGATTTGAAGATCCGCTCAAGACCGAACTAGGCTTAAAGCCACATAAGCAGCAAATAATTTGGAACCAAGATAAATAACAAAATGGTTCCCTGCATTTTATGCACTGTTGAAGCGCAAGATAAGACAATCAGGAACATTCTTCTGTCAGTTGTGCCGTGATATACCAAAGTCTACGCGAACCGATGGTATATCGCTATCGTATAGCGATATCTGACCTATCGCTCCAATCCCAAGTCCCTAAGCAATGTCAACGTTAGACCTCAACATGACTTTAACACGAACAAAAATTTCTAGTTCCTTCGGAAGACCTCCTGATTTGTTAATGTCCGCGTGTACTATTAATATCAATCTTCTTTTTTTTTCTTCCTCAAAATGTACAAGAACGACTGCATTATGTTTTGAACAAGGGATTATTAGGCACCAACCATTATCGCCTCGAACACATTGTCGCGAGACACTGAAAATTCTCGAGTATACTCACGAGTAATATTTAAGTGCTCCAGAAGCTCAGTAACAATCACTATTCCACAGTTATCTACAGATCTAGGCAACATATGTAGCAGTTTTTCAGTTAACTCGAAAAGATCTTGGGCAAAAAGTACTGCTTTGTCACCAAATCCATATTGTCCAAATAATCCATTAAATTTTACATTTTTTATAAATAGTGTTATTCCAGACAGAAGTAGCTTTTCAGTTTGTGACAATCGTAGTATAACGTCAGGCATAAACTCATCTCTTCATGAAAATAGTACACACTTTATGGCAAAAGGTATTTATCACGTTATTAAAGTACTCAACGCTACCATGTTGCATAGTCCTCTAATTAGTCTTTTTCTGCCGTCCATTCTCTGCTGTTCGATTCTGGCAAAGTGTTCTTCTTATAATTCATTTTTTGTTCTCTCTTGTTTACCTATTCTAACGTTATCTATCCTGAGAGCACGTTGTTCAGGTGATTCATTTTGCCTTTTCTCTTCTGTCTGTATTCTACCGATTTGCCTACTAGTGCATTGGTCTAACGATTCGTTTTTTCTATGTTTAGAAGCAGCTAACATTCCAAGGTTGTGGACATCGCTTTCAATAACAATCTTCTCTTGTCGCTTCAGTTTCACATTCTACATCTCTTTCTTTGTATAGTAGTTTCTTCTTTGTTCATGTCGTTCCTACGAGTATAGGACAAAAAAGGTGCATCCCCCCAGAGGTCCATTGTAGTGGGATGAGGACAACAGGGTTCGCCCTGGTATCCTGCGGCGCAACGTTAGCGATATGACATGTTTTTAGACCCTTATACTACTGAGCCCTCAGCACGTTCTTACCTTGGCATTGGGTCAATCATTTAATCCATCTAATCGAAGACAGAATCCACATTCATAACAAAAACTCCACGCTGTTGTACCACAGCTCCAACATCAGACCCTGGTTACCATCAAGCACCAAAAACTAGTTAAGACGAGCCCAAACTCGGTGGAGTTATATCGTTTAAATAAAGAATTCCTATTGCCATCTTACCAGCTCCATCATCAGACACTGGTTACCATCTAGCACCAAAGTACTCGTCAAGACGGATCAAATAAGTCCAAACTCGAGTTCTTATGGCTACTTTTCGGTACGATTATCAGATCAGCTCCACAATTTTGCATTGTCATCCGATTTACACATGCATGCAAAATTTCAGCCCAATCGGTAACCGGGAAGTGGATCAAATTTAACTTGCAAGATTTGATTACAGACAAACATCTGGACAGGTGAAACTAAATAAAAGCTTTTAAAAAATCTAAACATAATAGCGGAAGCCCCAGGGATAATGTTTAAGCCCTTTCGGGAAATAACAGCACAAATCACGAAATTACTGTATATTTCCAAACGTTTCGGCTTCTAGGTCAGACCCCGTGTCAATGGCAAAGAAACTGTAAAAAAATGCGCAATTCTAAAATTTAAAATTACAATGTTTGACAATATTATTTTTGAAGATCTCATATGAGTTAAAACAAAAACTTGAAATTGGTCTGTGTATATTCAAATTTCTAAGGAATACAAAAACTCTTAGACTAGATCAAAAGAATGTCAATCGCAATGTATCAAACCATTACATTATACTTCTTCGTCATACATTTCAATTAATATCTACATTCACTTTCAGGGTCATAAAACTGAAGGGCGTGTTTATCGGACCACATAAATTCCTTTCGATTCAAGATAATAAATGTTATGGTTAATGCAGCAGAGAAAGTTTTCACAGAAATGCAGAAAACGATAAAATACAATCTTGCCCGCAAATAAAAGTGTAGTAACAAGACGTGTCGTGTGGATTGGCATCTGCATGTATGAATGTCTAAACGTGTTTTTATTTGGTAAATTAATATTGCGACGGGTAATTATTTTGTGAGGCGAAAGTGTGGATGCGATAGGCCATAGACGTATTAGGCGGTAGTTTGTTTGTTTTTGCAGTTTGGCTGTATGTGAAGAAAGTGAAAATATGATTTACATATCAAGTCGGTTGTGATAATTGTTTTTGTAAATATATATAAAGTGTGTAGATATAATTTAATTAAGAGAAACTGCGGAGTATATGCATGTTTGTCTGTGAGATCGGAATGATATTTAAATGCAACAATGTATGAAAATAGTTTTTTCGTGATGTTTTCAATTTTTCAGCAGGCACCATTGTTTTGTTTATTTATTGGTAAGGTATTACACAGTGTGTTTTAAGAAGCCAAAGGGTACCAAAATATAAAAGGTATTATGTATCAATAAAAAATTATAAATTGTTATAGAAAATGGTCTTCCTATTTACTAATATATAGACAACAAAAGTATATTTTAGAGTTAACTACTTGGCACATTAAACATTTATACAATGAAGTTACTTCCTTGTTTTAAAAGATAATTTTTCATTCTTACGTTAAAATGATCTAACAGTATTAAACAATTTTGTCATAATAGTAGTAATCTCGTTCGCTGCAATCTGTAGTACTCGTAGCTGAGAACTAAGTCTCCTCCTTTCCTGGTTGAATAGGAGTGAATACAATTGTGTGTTCTGTAGCTGTCTTGGTTCTGTTTCATATTGACTAGACACTGAAAGATAAAAGTGCAAGGTAGGATAAACAGTAGTCTTTTCTACAAAACTTTATTTCTGCAATAATTCTAACACAGCGACGTTGTAACTTAATTTCATAGGACATATTAGAGCTAATTTGATACGCCGTCAGTAATGTGTATTAGATACAAACTATAGGGCTATATCTCTATTGCCAATAATCTCCAAAATTCTCGAATCCTTATTGAAGAACCAAATGATTGACAACTTTAAAGTAATTAATATCTTTATACCGAACCAATTTGGTTTCCTTAAGACTAAAGCACAAATCTGACTATTAATTTTTTGGCAGAAGGCTTTGCAAATCAGCATAATACATATGCTAAATTCCTGGACATAACGATCCCATCTGAAATTCTTTAGAAAAAGTTATGTCAAGGCAACTTTGGCACGAGCAGTAATACTCTTGTACATACAGTCCTACTAAAAAACAGAAAACATTAGGTATTTATTTTTGAAAATGAGCAGTCGGTGAAATGAATCGAATGGTTTAGCATGGTGTCCCTCAGGGCTCTGTACTGGATAACCCGCTATTCCACATATAAATAAAAGTATTGCCAAACTTTTACTATCTATTGAACCTAATGATAATCCTGTATGCTGATGATACTTTCAAACCCAATATTGCAATGCACTCAAAAACATTACATTGCAATCTTCACCATTGCCGTCGAACTTTCATGAGTAGACATGTTAAGGCATCTATATTATAGACCAGGGTTGAAGCCTTTGAAAATGGTAAAAACTGAAAAAAAACCTTTGAAAACGCAAGAGAATACACCAAAAATAAAATGAAAAATAATTTACGGTCGATCTGAGGTCGGGAAGTGGGAGGGTGTGAGTTTTAAGCGTAAAAAATTGTTTAAGTCCTATGGAAAAAAGTTCAATGGCAAAGATGTAGGTAATAAAAATATCGATCTACAACTTTCGTGTTTACACATAACCTCAAAATTTATGTGAAAAATTAAGAAAAACAAGTTTTTGTTTTTTATTTTTATCTTTTACAAAAAAAAATACGAGATTTAGTGAAAACTTACCTTTTTATGTCCCAAACACATTGTAATTTTTTTTATTTAAGTTTTTTATTTTTTCACTTTGTTTTGACTTAATATCGATAAAGAATCGAAAATTCTCACGTCAAAATATCTGCTTTTTTAAAAATGTCGATTCGTCGAAATCTCTTTCTGTTGGTGTAAAAATATATTATTGTGATAAATGTTCTCAGAAAATGCAAAGGAAGAAAAAAACTCAAATCCGAATATTTTTTAATAATTATGTACAATTTTGAGCTATTTATTAAAATTTTAACTTTAATTACAGAAGATTCTATGTTATATTGATAAACAAAATAATTACAAGCCGAAATATACTACCTATATTTAACAACCAAATAAGAGAATAAAGTTAATATTTAATAAGGCATCTACAATATTTTGAGAAAGCTATAGAATCTTCTTTAAATTATATGCCTAGATACCTATTTATTGCTATTTTAAGATTATACTTATATTGTACGGAAAATCTTAACCCATCAAAAGGTATTTCATAGGGAAGTAGGGAACGGGCTAGGAGGGTCTGGGCCTTACTATTAAATATTCGGATTCGAGTTCTTTTCGATTCTTTGAATTTTCTGATAACATTTACTACAGCAATGTATACATTTTTCACCATTAGAAATTTTTAAAAATGCAGATATTTTGACGTGAGAATTTTCGATTGAAAATTAGGGTGCTTTTTCTATATTCAGTCAAAGTAAGGTTAACAAATAAATATTTGGAATAAAAAAAATTATAGTGTGTTTGGGGCATACAAACGTAAGTTTTCACCACATTGTGTGAAATTTTGTTAAGATAAAAATAAAAAACAAAAAAAAGGGTAAACACTAAAGTTGTAGATCTTTTTATTACCTAAAACTTTGCAATTTAAGTTTTTTCCATGGGACTTATAGTTTTGCCGGAAATCAAGTTAAACCGTTTTTAACCCTTAAAACGCATTGTACATGAAGAAGACTTATATAAACAGCTCATAAGTTCGTAAATTTCTCAACCAAGAGATTCTTCTTTTTCCCGGACCTCTTCTACTAAATACTTTATCTTGCAAAACATGTTCGTATCTTTCTTTATTTCTCATAACATGCACCAGATATTCTTTTTATTTGTTCTTGTCAATTCTATTCAAAACATTCTCGTTAGTATCGTATTGGGTCTAGAGTTTCTTTAGACGCCTGTACAGCCACATCTGATTTTTGTTTTTAAATTGAGATCATGGTTTCTTGATTCTACACTTGACTCTTGGGAATTTCTCCATTGATCATTTGTATTTGTTCCCAGGGACGTGAAAGCTTCAAGCCGTTTCATCATCCTCTTATTTGCTATTATTTGATTTGAAGTTGTTCTATTCTTACTACTGACCATGGAATTAGTTTTATCCTCATTTATTTCCGGACCGTATTGCTTACTATTCGCCACGAGGCTATTAACGATTTCCTGGAAACCCTCTGCGCTATCTTCAAAAACTATCGCATCATCCGCGAATCGTATGTTGTTAATTCGTATACCTTTTACTAATATCCCTGCGTTTGTCCCATTCAGTGCTTTCTTCGGTAAGTATCTTTTCGGGGTATACGACGAAGAGCAGGGAGACAATATAGACTATAGACACCTGTATTAATCCTCACTTTTATGTTTACCGGATTTGAGTAGTCTCCCTTCAAGCGTATTTTTGCTGTGCAATTCCAATACAGGTCAATAACAATTGTATATATTTATCACTAATCCCAATTTCTTGTATACATTTTATAAGTTTTTCATGTTGTACAGTATCGAATGCTTTCTTGTAATCTTTATAGCATACATATATTTCACAGTTTACATCTCTACACCTCGGAAATAGAACCTCTATGTAGAATGACACCTCTCTCGTTTTGAAGCCGAACTGCGTTTGACTTTCTTCGTTTTCTCACTTTGTCAATGAACAATTTCGAGAAAAATTTTCAGTAAGTGGGTCATAAGACTCTGAACATTTTATGGCACCTGTATTTTTTGGCAACGTTATAAGAATACACTCTTTCCATGAACTGGGTATTTATAGTTATAGATATAGTTAAATATTTTCGTGAACCAATCTATTCATTCTTTATCAAATAACTTCAAAAACTCTCCTTGGATATCATTGGCGCCTGCAGATTTTCTTTCTTTTATTAATGAGATAGTTTTCTCCACTTCTGTTAGTGTTATATGTGGACCGGTAGTTGAGTTCACTTGTGGAGGGTTTTCCTATGTATCATCTTGGAAAAGCTTGTCAATATATTATCCTATTTCTATTTTTTCTTTCTCATCTATAATTACTTCCCCCTAATTAACTGTATAATTTCAACCCTATTTATAAATGCCTTAAGCTTACATAGATACTTCCCGCATGACAAAATTTGATTAATTTATATTAGTAGTGTGGTTATGGCAGGAGAATAGTTTGTAGTATTTTGCCAAAGCTTACTTAAGGTTTGAAATTAAAATATTCTTGGTCTATGAACGAAACTGAAGGTGTAGCAACATAAACATATACGTGAGTAGATTTGTAGGTCATTTCTGTAACAAACCCTTAATTTCACGTTCGTTGACTTTGACTTTCAGGAAGCCGGTAATGCTTGTCGCATCCTCTTCACTGAAACACTGATTAGTCATTAGTCATTAACGAAAATTAATACTGGCTCGCAGAACGCCACTTATAAAAAAGAAACTCCGACGCGCATTCAATATTTGAAGAGTCTAGGTCAGTAAAAGAAAGTTATAACGTAAAACCAATCGAACCTGTTCGAGAGCGAATCACTTTAGAACGAAACGATTCATACGAAGTGATTTCTTTGGAAGTTCACTGCACCTTTCATACCATATTTGCGGTTGGTATTCGATTGATATTAAATTGCCAAATCCGATTTGGTCAATTCAAGTTGTTTTTTTTAACCTTCTGCGACCAGAGTTAGAATGTGTGATTTATTGGATTAACCACTTTAAAAATGACAAATCTGCATTTCAAATGATAGAAGCGTTCTGAATAACAAATGTGTTTCTATTGAAACTGGATTGTATAAAACTATATGTGATTTGCCTACAACAGAGCCTGGGGATTCCCTGTTTGTATATACGTGTGAGCGTTATATAATTGGTTGATTTTGTCAATTGAATATTTTCCAATATAAATGAAATATTGAAGAGAAGGCTTCTTAACGGAGGCCCACACTCACACATAAGAATATAAATCAGTTTGGTAGTGAAATGCAAAATTTGTCCTTCGTTGCTATACTTTTTTGATCAATACAAATTAGATTTCTGTGCAGGAAACAGGGACCAGGTTCTAAATTAAGAGCCTCTTCGTTTACAGAAAATGAATAAATTTGCTTCTCGTTGTAATAAACATTGTAATTCTCTGTTTGCAATATTTTAAATTAGAGACTTGATGTAGGTCAGAAGAACACCACAAAAACTCCGATATTACAGCTGTGGTTACCAGTTACCAAGTTGCCATTACATTTATGTGTTGACTAAATTAATATTATAAAGTTAACATTTTTTTACATTAACACTTTTGAATAATATTTCTATTCCTGAATATCGGACTTTGGAGCATATAGTTCTGTAGGTAGCGTTCAATCGTCATTAATATCGTACCTTAGGGCATGTAGTTCATAAGAGTATAAACAAAAATTATCGTTTTATGGTATTACATATTGTCAAAAAATAGTCTGAGTTTGAAACCAATCGAAAAGTTAGTTTCTTTGCAGATTTGGCTCTGTTGTGAGTAGAAATTGTTTTTTATGAACTAATGTTTCAGTGCATTGTAAATTTACACACTTAATATCATAATTATAACAAAATATTTCATAGCAATTGAATTATTTTCTGTAAGGGCACGTGTGGTTTAGAAAGGAAATGTACATTTATATACAGTGTGGAACAGCCAAATGAAATAAATTTGATAACGAATAAAGAATGGCTTGTAGGGAAAAACGCTTGGACACGTCGATTTGTATTTTTAAATGGGCATTTTTTCAACAATATATGAACAAGGCAAGGTTCCAGGTGAGAACCGCGTCTGAATTTATTATATGCTCGACGTTTCTACTCCTGCTTTGGAGCCATTATCAAGAAGAGACAAAGGTGAAAAAAAGTTTTAGAGACTAGATCGAACTCGGCGCCTTAATCTGCCTGCTCCCCAAGAGTCACTAGATAACTGAACTGAATTTGAGTCTGCTCTGCTTCTTTTATTTATAGTTCGCGACAGTAGCCAATACCAACTTTCTTATTTTAAGTGCAAGGCCCTATATATTACTTATTTTTTTAATTACCCAGACAATTCTAGAAATTAACTCAATACTTAATTTTAATTTCCATTTAACTCTTGATATTGAGATAGTACTGATTTGGAAAAAAACAGTTTTGTTTATTTTCGTCAAAACTCATAGCCTTAGCATCTTGTTGTCTGCCTGCATGACAGTAGTGATCAGTGTCAGTGCTATTGTCTTTTGAATTTCTTTTCAATATCAGAAAAATGGTTCATTTAACAGAAATGCACAAAATAACGATTCTACAAATGGAAGTTTCTCGCTTATTTCACAAAAATTTCCAGATTTGTCGCCTGTATCCCAAGGAACAATTAACAAAATAGAAAAGCAGTTTCATGAACTTGGTCATGTTAGACAGATAAAAAAAGTAACTGCCAATGCTGTAGTGATAATACGAAATTGAATATTATGCTTGAGTTTCTAGAAAACCCTCATAATTTTGGTCGAAAAGCAGCCCCATTGTTTAACTTTATCTACACATCAATTTTTCGAGTATTACAGGAAAGTAAAATACATCCCTATAAAATGATACCGACTCAGGAGCTCATGGGACACGAATTCGATAGGAAAACGTATTTGTGTGAAAAAATGATGGTAAGATTAGATAACAATGATCAGATCACATTTACACTTCATAGTCATGTTAATCGTAAAAATTGCCGCCATTGGTCTATTGAGAATCCTCACTGGATGACAGAGAAACATACGCTATATCCTGAAAAAGTTAATGTTTGGGCAGGAATTGTTGGAAATCATATCGTAGGTCCCTTTTTCATTGATGGCAACTTCAATGGAACTGCTCCAAAATAATATCGTACCAACTTTGACAAAGTTATATCCTGACCCAGTAAACCCACAAGTTCCTGCCAATACAATATGGTTTCACCAAGATGGAGCACCAAACGTCATTTGTTTTGTAATTTTAAGTAGTTATTTCAGTAAAAATTTCAAGTATCTATTTAATAACGCTGATTTTTGGAAGCATTTTAAGTAAAGTTATAAATTTCAAAAAATTGTCATTTTCAAAAATTCGCCAAAAATCGAATTATAATCCAATTTTAGTTTTTTCGACAGCATTTGAGAAGTTTCAAAGTGCTGTTACTTGGTCTGGTAAACTTTAAATTACAAAAAAAAATTTGGAGATATTTTAAAAAAAATAATAATAACGTCCTATTGGAGATATTCCTGGCCCGATCCTCTATCTACCTCATTTAACCCTCTAAAAAATAAGTATTTTGCTACTGAAGTAAGCCAATTTATTAAAAACTTACGGCTTATTTCTATCAATCAGAGAGCCTGAAGACATTTATATATTACAGGTTATAAAAGTAGAGATTAAAACCTTTGATTTGAGGGTTCTATAAACCTCTAGGTAGCCTAGAACTACAGTTATGATAATTCAAAGGCTTAACTAAAATCAAAGTATCAATTCTGTGAACGCTAATTTTACCTAATTGTGAAGTTACTTCTCAAAATCTTCTATCTCTGTTCTAGACAACCTAGAACTTTCTTTAGCCTTTCAAATTACAAGTATTTTGATGTTGTTTGCTAACCTTTTACAGTTTGCATTAATTTTTGGAAACTCAGAGCTTACGCTTTGTACTGTAGAAATTTTAGTTTGAATCGCATTGATTCCAATTTATTAGAATTAATCAATCCATTAGATTTTTTGTACGATTACATCGACCCTCTAGGACAAATATATGACTTATAAAAAGTAAAAATATTGAGAAAAAGTAAAATATAAAGGGATTCAAAAAGTAAATTAAAAATAAAATGAAAAATGATTCTAACAAAATTTAAAATAAAATATAACTTAAAAAATTAAACAAGATAACGTAGAAATATCTGTACCTCTTCAGTTTTAAGATTCATTTTCAATTTACTTTTATCAATTCCTTTATATTTTTACTTTTATACTATTTCTGTTAAGTTACATTACTCACTTTTGTTCCAAAAATAATGTTTATTTTATGTTAATACTATAACGCAGTGTTGAGGTTATGGATACTATCATAAAATCTTAAACGCTTGTAGGGTGGTAGCAACATCAAAGCAACTAGGCAAGAATTTGTATGTCTAGACCGTAAGAGCAATAGGCCTTTTCATTTTCAAAAATTTTTTGTTCACGTGCGTCAGTTTTTTCGAGCAGTTTTCACACCATTGGCATATAAGTACAATGTTTTTTTGCCCGAAAAAATTAACATAAGTTGACGAATGCCCACTAAAAATTTTCGAATATTTTCTACATTGATGGTATAAGTCGCGACATGACACGACAAAACAGAGACAACTATCGATCAACGAACGCATGTACCAAAACAAGGTCAGCCATCTATGGATTTCCAGCTAGCCTTGTTTTAAACTAAGGCCCGGGACAGACAGAGATACGAGATACGAATGGGGATAAGAAGCTTAAAAACATGCGCTAAGAAAAATTGTGCTGCGCGCATGCTCCTTGTCTTACGAAGTTTTCAGTCTTTGGGATGGTTTCAAAATAATGTAATGTGGGCACTTCTAGATTGAAGTTGCTTCAACTGCTCGCAGTTACTAGTCTATAAAGTTTGTAAGCCATGGAGCATGCGTGCGGCAAATTTTTTTTTAGCGCGGTGCTAACTTTCTTGTCCCCATTTTTTTTAAATTCTTATCATTCGTATCTCTATGTCTGTCTCGGGCCTTAGTTTAAAACAATGCTAGCTGTGAACATTTAGTTAATGAATTCATAGATGACTGACCTTGCCTTGTTACATGCGTCCGTTTCTTGACAAAGACCATCACGTATAAACATAGATCGATAGTTGACTCTATTTTGTCGTGTCGTCCCGACCAGTTAGTAACTATACATTACTCACTGGTCGCCATTTATACCATCAATGTAGAATTGCTCCCAGGGTCTGGACATACAAATTTTTGCTTTGTTACTTTGATGTTGCTACCACGCTACAAGCTACTAAGATACTATGATAGTACCCATAACCTCAACACTGCGTTATATTATTAACATAAAATAAACATTATTTTCGGAGCAAAAGTGAGTAATGTAACTTGAAAGTGTAAAGAAATAGTCTAAAATTAAAAATATAAAGAAATTTTTAAAAGTTAATTGAAAATGGATCTTAAAACTGAAGAGGTACAAGTTTTTCTGTGTTACCTTATTTAATTTTTTAATTTGTATTTAATTTTAAATTTTGTTAAAATACGTTTTCATTTTATTTTTAATTAACTGTTTGAATCCCTTTATACTTTTACTGTTCCCCAATATTTCGACTTTTTTTAAGTCAAATATTTGTCCTTAGAGGGTCAATGTAATCGTACAAAAAATCTAATGGATTAATTAGTTCTAATTAATTGGAATCAATGCCATTCAAACTAATATTTCTGCATTACATAGCCTGAGCTCTAAGTTTCCAAAAATATAATGCAAAACTGTAAAAGATTAGCGAACTACATCAAAATACTTTTAATTTGAAAGGTTAAACAAAGTTCTAGGTTGTCTAGAACGGAGATAGAAGATTTTGAGAAGTAACTTCACAATTAGGTAAAATTAGCATTCACAGAATTGATACTTTGATTTTAGTATAGCCTTTGAATTATCATAACTGTAGTTCTAGGCTACCTAGAAGTTTGTAAGAACCCTCAAATCAAAGGTTTTAATCTCTACTTTTATAATCTGTAATATATAAATGTCTTCAGGGTCTCTGGTTGATAGACATAAGCCGTAAGTTTTTATTAAATTGGCTTACTTCAGCAGCAAAATACTCATTTTTTAGAGGGTTAAATGAGGTACATAGAGGCTCGGGCGAAGAAAATTTCCAATAGGACGTTATTATATTTCTAAAAAAATACCTCCAAAAAAATTTTGGTGCAAATTAAATTTTACCAGACCAAGTACCAGCACTTTGAAAATGCGTAAAAACGCGATATTTACAAAAATTACAATTTTCAATCTGCTGTATCTCCGAATCTACTGAACGGATTTTAACTCACCACATGTCGTTTTGAAGTTGTTTTTTTTAACTTTTCAAATGACGTCGAGAAAACTAAAATCCGATTCAAATTCGATTTTTGGGAAATTTTTGAAAATGACTAATTTTTAAAATTTTTAACTTTACTTAAGATGCTCCCAAAAATCAGCGTTATTAACTAGAGACTGAAAATCTTTACAGCAACTGCTTAAAATTACAAAACAGATGGTGAGTTAAAATCGGTTAACTGGGCTCCGAGAATACAGCCTGTCAAATATAGGGTAAAAACGGCCTTTTTTGTCTTTGACGGGCCCTATCTAGGGCCCTAAGGGCTCTAGAGGGCTGTAACTCTCAGAATAACGTTGTTTCAGTAACATACTAAAATTTTAAGAAAATCCGAGGACACCCCCCCCCCTACAAAATTCCTTTAAAAGTAGAAATATTTGAGAAAGAAACAAAATGATGACCAAGACTACGTAGCCCACGTAAGCTTACCATACATTAGAGGTACAACGGACAGAATAGGGAGGTTTCTGAGTAAACACAAAATTCGAACTACATACAAACCCCAAACAACAATCGGAAAATTGCTAGGGAACCCAAAGGATAAAATGCCTTTAGAGAACCATGGAGTTTACAGCATTTCATGTGGAGACTGTTCCAAGTTATCCGTCGGCCAAACAAACAGGCGAATATCCGCCCGTCGAGACGAACACAAACTATACATAAAGAACAAACAGACCACCTCTACTTTATTCAGACACGAACAAGAAACGGGGCATAAAATAGAGTTTAATACTTGTAAAGAAATCGCAAATGTCGAAAACTACAAAATCAGAACAATACGAGAAGCGATTGAAATTGAAACCCGAGATACCATAAACAAGAGAGACGAAGCTTTAAAATTATCACCATTTTGGAAAGCAGTAATCCCATATCAAAATAACAATACAACAAAACCAGCAATAAACCCAAATAATCGGATTACCCAAATTACCGACAAAAGCCATAAACACCGTAATTGCACTTTAATTGACCATCAGTTAACCCAACCTAATAAACAAGATAAAGTACCTGAGAGATTAAGTACTAATGAGGGCCCACAGGGCAGGTATAAATTGAGATCAAGAACAAGAAATTCTTCAGTTACTTAGTATCTTTTGAGAAAGCCAAATATGATTTTGGCGAAACGTCAAGTCATTTTTCAAACGAATACAGACGAACGGATGTACACCGGAATAAATCATCAACCATATATATATATATATATATATATATATATATATATATATTATAAAAACTTTACTAGTTGATGCCGAAATGGCGAAAAAATTACTTCGAATCTGACTTCAATAACCCAGTTTCGAATTATTAACTGTGCGAGCAGAATATTAAGTATTCACATTTTCGCTTTTCATCAAATCGAATATTTTTATTTCGTCATCACAATCGCTTCACTTTCCAAACACGTAGCGCTTACAAAAAAGAACGTTATAACGAGTCCTTAACATTACTTTTCCATCAGAGAGGATATTAAAATATTTAGAAATAACTGAGTTTATCGGCACAGTATTTACCTATTTTTTTACAGATAATTTAATATAAAAAGCTTTTCGAATTTGTATGTTCTAATAAAATTATGAAAATTAATTCCGTCATTCTTTCACTTGCTTTCTTTTCCATTAACTTGTTAAAATAGACTCTGAATCTGACATTGTTACTAAAACAATTGATATTAAGTAATATTATACTTTTGTAAAGAATAAATGCCAACTTTCTTTGTTTTTCTTTGGTAATAATATAAATATTTGGCACAAATGTGTCAAAAAGCAATTCGATCTACTAATATATTGTTCTCTTAATATTGAAGCTAATTTCAAACTGAGGCTACTAAAATTTTCTGAAAAAAAAAACAAAGACTATAGAGAATTGTTTTGATTCTTAGATAAATTTCTCGTAGTGGCTTTTTGCATTTTTAGTTGTTGGTTGGTTTAACTTCTATTTTTTTAAGGAAACTAATATATAAATCATAGTATTATAAGCTGAAAGGTATTATTGGATGTAAAGAATAACAAGGGATCATAATATTGTGTGGGATAGAATATGAAATATTAATTATATATATATAATTAAGTCCGTCACCAAAACCAAGAACGTCCAGATCGCCCAAAAGATCATGTCAGAAATTGTCGAGAAAAATTCACGAGATAATACCGGACTATCAGAGAATGAGGTGAAAGAAAATACTCGGCCTGACGTGAGGAGGTCGGGCAGGCTTGGGACAGCACAGGCATGATCACAGTATTCATTGAAGCTGGAACGTGCCTATATATTATTGAGTAGACGAGTGAAATTATTATTCAGTTCATTAGTTTATATGAAAATGAATGAATGAAACTTGGTAAAACACCTACAACAACCCACAAAAACAGGAACGACCAATATGATACGTGGACTCGAATCCATGAGAAATTAAAAGTTATTGTAGGTGACGTCACCATTAAAGAATTAAAAAAGAAAAGGGAGACTTTCAAAGGCAATATACAGAAAATTAAGCAGTAAAATTAAGGAGCTATAAACACTGTCAGTGATGCAGACGAAATTTTTAAATCAAAAAGTCCTTTTTACAACTTTACGCCTACATTTTTAGATAAATGTATATAATCCAAGAAAAACAAGATATTGTCCACTAATATGACAGGGGCTGCTGCCAGAATTTGTTTTTCTGGCTGTATTTTGAGTGACTAGCGCACGCTAGTAAAGTTAGCCCGGATCCCCGAGTTGGCTCAAGCCGGCGCGGCGAGGCCCGGCTTGTGCTATGACGAACCATGGGAAGTCAACATAAGGCTGTATGCATCTCAGTTAAGCAGGCACATCACATTTTATATACATAGTTAAACAGTATTTGTTGAAGGAAATGATACTGATCCATCAAGTCAATGTAGGAGTGCACACGTGTGTAGTCACCCATCCAACATAATGTCCAGATTTAGTCCCCGTAAACCTGAATCGATGGGTTGCAGGTAAAAGATTTGGGTCGAATGACGGGTCAACACTAAAATAAATGCCTAATTTAAGCATCTTGAAACAATCTATTATTTCGAAGGAATAAAACAAATTGCGGAACTGTAAACTAAAGATAAGCGCTATCAAAATGGATGATACCAAAGTCGTGGTAAAAGTAAAATCTGCCACTCTATGTCTTCAGTTCAACAATGTTCTTTAATTGTAATTCTGATAGCTTTGTATATAACAATAATCAAACAAGAATAAAACAGCGAACCAAACCAAGTTTTATTTATTATAACCATTATCCCTTTATAACGCAAACGCAGTTTCGATAAGTATCTCTGATTTAATTTTATTCTGTTTGGTTGATTCTAGTCTGGGTTTAAATTTTATCTATTCTTTTTTGATGATAAAACAGTTGTTTTGTTAAATTATCTTTAATAATTTGATTATTTTCCGGTTTACTCCTTTATTATCTAATATTTCCCACATCCTAAATAGATTCCCATCCCTCGCATGCCATATTCAAACAAAAAACCTCATTTTACAACTTATAAATCATAAACTCTTCAAACCATTTATATACCGAGAAATTTTGACAGAAAATTTAATGACACTCAAAAAATTACTCAACTAGGATTAAAAATACAAATTATCACCAACGATTTTCATATAATTTAAATTAATTTTGTTGCAAGATATGCAATAAACTACCCGTTTTACTTTAGCGGGCTCGACGGACTTTTGAATGCATTACGTGACTTTATTTCCATGTTTCATAAGCGAGGAATTATGCCAGTGTGATAAAGTCTACAATTATTTCTGTCGGTTCGAATGCATTGCATTTAACCCTGAATAAAACGACCAACACTGTGATATAATGAGAAATAACACGGTGTAGATCGTAACAGCTTGTTTTTGTGTCGTTGTAATTCTTTTACACTCATATCAATTCCTTTAAGTAGAACGCGAAGTATTTTTGCAGGACACAATACATGATATTATATCACCGAGTAAAATATCTTCCTGTATAAGAAATGGTCGTATTTATTTAAAGAAAACCAATACATGTTAAAATGGAATTCAATTCTAAATGTAGAATATTTGGACTGAACAAAAAGTGACAAAAAAATGTTTGAAAAAGTTTTTTGTATTATCATATAGTAAAAATTAGTTCATAAATTGTGGATTGGATTGTCCATTTATAGAGAACCCAACGAAGCCCGCTCTATCTGACTGTAATTTAATGTAGGAGCAGGCGTCAAATTGAACCACACAAAAGTGCAGGCATATAGTTTTGGTCAGAACTGACACTACCAAATAGAGTCTTACAATGCGTTTGATATTAGGGAAGTCCATCCTTCCCTGATATCAAACGCAAAGAAAGAATAATAAACTCGGGAGCAAGCATTTAATATACAGAAGGAAGCAAAAAGCGGTCAAAATGAGAATGGCAAAAATAGGAACGATTTGAAAAGACCACAATATCAAAGGAAGACAAATCACTAGTTTTCCTAGTAGCCACATACCGATCCGACTCATGGACAATAAACTGCTACAGAAAAATGTTAAGGATATCCAGAACAAAGGTTTCAATCCAACAAAAACTGAATATATCAGATACGAAAAACTTTAGCCAGTAATACTAAGATACAGCTTTTTTTCGGCCATATCCTACGACCTGTTGAAAATATTCATAGTCCAAATACAAACAACAAACCTACTGCAGGAGGAATTAATGTTTATTCTGAGAAAATCAGCTAATTAATTATTAGCCAAAATGATTCAGTCAATTACAATAAATATTAATAGAAAGAGAATTGATGGAAGGCAAAAAACCGAAACGATTTTTTTAACAGTTGCTGCATAATAATAATTGGTTAAATGTCCATGGCCCCGCCTCCACCAAAATCGTACAAGCCACCTTGACAAATCTTTTAAAATAAACAATACGAAAACCAAATCAAAAATATGTAAATAAAATTAATAAGATTGTTGAGGAGATCTTTGATTATTTTGCTTGTATTAAAATAATCAAAAACTACTATTAAAAATTAATTTGAAAAATGCGCGACCTCCCCTGATTTTTGGCTGCGTCCCCTCCTGGACTGGACTTCGTTTGTGTAAAAAAGGATTTGTTTGAATTCAAACTGCTCCAAATCTTAAATCTTAAGAGTTCAACTAAGAATTTTGATACAAAGTATACATAACCCTAATCAAAAAAAAACATAAACATAACCTTCACGCGATTCAGCTCACACCACAACAAATGCGAAAAACTTTAAGGAGCCACTCCCTGTTAAAAATAAATGATTTAGGGAAACATCGCGATTCAAAGATGGCGGAAAACATTTATTTTATTTTTATCTTAAAAGCAAAAAGTAGTAGAGTAATAACAATTATTATAAGTTTTAACACTATAAAAACAGATGATCTGAATATTTTTCACTTTTTTAAAACAAATGAAAGGGTTTAAAATAAACCACTCCTATTATTCCTGTCAACTAAATTTAAGGAAAAACTTACGCAACGACTTGGAAAAAATAAATTGAGATAGCCCGATTTATTTAGAAACTTTTTAATCTCTTGTATTTTTTATATAAAACTTACCGATTTGAAATTAAAACAAAATATAAATTATTATTTGACGGGGTGAGAAAATGTATTTTAGAAAAATAATCTAGTAGGCCATTTTCAAATCGAATCAATTTTAAAAAATAGTTAATGAACTATGGAATAAAATCATTCTATAAAAAAATATTAACACAATGCAACTCAAATAAAAACACAACGTCCTACATTTTTTATAGCCAGTGTTGAAAATGCCTGCCTTGCCATGCTATTCATGAATTTATTCTTCGTTTCACTGAGCCTCTCATATGCTGAACTATACCAGAATTATTTCTGATAACATCACATGATGTAATTACGAAATTTTTCAGGTCTTCAAAATTCTGTACTGGGGTAGTGTAAACTAATTCTTTCAGATATCCCCGGACACAATAATCCAAAAGAATAAAAACTGGGGATCAGTGCGGCTCACTTCTTCCTATCCAGCGGTTTTCTTAGGTAAGATTTAGATAACCACCCACATTTGAGATAAAATGTGCTGGGGCACCATCATGCATGTAATACAAGTCTCTTCTAGTTCGCAGAGGTAATTGTTCTCTCTTCTAAAAAATGAAAATATGGCTCACCAGTTAAACTTAGAGGTAGGAAATGTGGCCCAATTAAATGTTCACCAACAATTCCTATACAAACGTTACCTGAAAACTGATATTCATATCTAGATTCTGTTACCAAATGATGATTATCTTAAGCCTGTTTTGAATTACCTCTCTGGAGAAACGAGCTTCGTCGGATAAGAAAATTTTTGAACAATAAAAGGTGTTCTTTGGTTGAAGCCATTAATAAAAATAATTCTGGGTTCGAAATCTCTTGGTAAAAAACCTTCTGTAGATGGTAAGCATATAACTCATGTTCTTTTAATACCCTCTATACAGTTGATGCATGGTATGTAATTTCCCTGGTCTCAGGTTGGTTTCAATATTTAGCACAGTCACAGTTTGAATTCGGGTGCTCGTACCTCACGTTGCCGGGCAGTATTAAATGTAACCTTTGATGAAATGATGATGTTTATGATTGGGATATGCTTGTGTATAAAGACGACAAGCTCTCAAGGAATTTCCGTTTGCACGACCGTACATAAACTGCATATTTACTATTTCTCCATTCTTTAAATTAACCATTATTATTCTATTGAAATAATTAAATCTCTTATTAATGCACAGTTAAAAAGCTCAGATAACAACAAATTGGTTAAGCTGATCGTAAAATATTCTAACTGAGCAATGTCAAATAAAGCAATAATAGAAAAGCTCTAAAAAGTGACAGCAGCCTACTAGATTAATTTTCTAAAATAAATTTCCTCGTCCCGCCACGTAATGATTTACATTTTATGTTTTAATTTCAAATCGCTAAGTTTTATGGAAAAAAAATACAAAAGATGAAATAGGTTCTAAATATATCGGGCTATCCAAATTATTTTTTCCATTTTGTTAGTTGTTTTTAAATTTAGTTGGCAAGAATAATAAGGGTGGTCTATTTGTTCTTCCGTTTTTCATTTTAAGATAAAAAATAAAATTAATATTTTACCGCCATCTTTGATTCACGATATCTCCCTAATAATTAACTTTTGACCTAACGTTTATATACCAAACTGTCCTTTATTTTCGACAAGTCGCCCCTTAAAAATTCTTCGCATTTGTTTTGTGAAACACCATGTATAATATTTTGGAAAACTCACCTGATGATTGTAGAACCGCTAAAACCAAAATACATAGTGTTATCCTTAAATAAAACACCATTATTTGCGAAGAAATTGTTGTTCACACATTTGTAAAATTTCACGCGCGTAACTATCACCAATATTACGATTAAATCGATATTTTAGAAGCCATTGTTGCTTCGAAAAATTGCACAAATTTCACAGGTGGAGTGTTGATCAACACGCTGTTCACAGATGCAGCACACTTTTGGTCAGGTGATCTGAAAAGATAAGAAATTCATAAATATAGTACAAATTTTAAATATTTAACTGCATTAATCTTTATAGAGAATTTGTACAAAGCCAAGGCTTGCATGGAACTATTTTTATGAGTATTATAATATCAAGATAACGTATCCTTCAGTAAATATCAAGCTTAACATAGATTAAATTGATTTATTCCTTACTTGATATTATAAATATTTCAGTTTTTTACACAGTTTTTGATTCAAACTAATTTAGATAAATGTTTGAGAAAAAATATTAAAAGTATATTTTAGTTTTTAATATTTAATATTAAACAGGCACCAACAGTTTTTTCCATACATTTCCAAAAATCTTTACAAACTGCTTCATTATAGATCAAGAACTAGCTACTAAAAAAAACACGTGTTCTAACGTCCAACTGGAAGAATATGGACAATAAGTTATATGTTTATTTAAACAGTTTTGCCTTTCATGACATTTTTGATCTTCTTGACATTTTTGGCATTTGTAACATTTGTGACATTGTCGACATTTTTGACATTTGTGACATTGTTTACGTTATCGACATTTTTGACATTTTGTACACTTTTAACATTTGTGACATTTTTGACGTTTTGGCAATTTTGGCATTTTTGACATTTCTGACATTTATATGTATATTTTGCATCGAGACGTTTCAGTTTGTAATTCTCCACAATGACATGATAATAATTTAGTTATCTTGATATTTTTATCACTTCTTCACTTGTAGATATTTTAACAACCAACCATTTATTGTCCTTTGATGAGGATTTATAACAATTTTATGATCGGATTATAATCAACGTATCTCTTCCGAAGCATATCTCCCGTAGTGCAAATTCGCAGTGAATTCCTGTAATTCAGATGAGAAAGGTCATATAAGTGAACGATACAGCCTGTCCAAGACACCTACGATATTAATAAATTGTAGTTAACCTCTTCATTTGGTTTAAATTTAATTTTGAATAAATTGTGTAGTCCTGGATTCAAACAAGCATATTTCCAAGATGAACAAAAAAACGATTTGAAAAAGATTCATCTTCTTGAAGAACATATTTTCAAATCTTCTAAACTGCTAGATAATTCTACAGGCTGATTCAAAAATTGGACTAAAAAACATGTTTGTAATATTCCTGGTATAAACAGTATAACGCACCTTCTACATGGTCCTTCCAGTCACTAAAATTTGTTTGTTAAAACCTGGAATATTCTATCTTTATTTTGTTAAAAGGATCAGTAAAATTAGCCCAAAAAAATTATATAATTTAATCAATATCAACCTTTTTTGAACCGTTATAAATGTTTGTTTTTATTTTTTTTTTTTTTTGAATTCACAACAAGGCATTCATTCCTATTATCTTCTGTCTTAATCATACGTTACACACATTGGTTATCGTTCCTATCGAACATCTTTAATCTGAGTGAGGTAACACGTTCGATCAGTTAACCAAAGTGAAAACTTCGACCATAACAATTTGACGGAGGTCTAGTGTGTTGCGTTTTAAGAAAGTTAATGCATGTGACGCCTCATGAATTCAAACGATATCATAGCGCTTACATTCATGGGTTTTCTACCAAGATCACGCACCTAATAACGACATTAACAAAAACAAATAGAGAATAAAATTGCTAGCAGTTCCTGTTCGATAACTACGCGATACTTCCGTTTGCAGTTTAGTAATATTGGCGTATAACTTAATATAGATGTTTTAAGGTGACGAAACTGACATTAAAATCAAGTTCACTATCGGAATTTGAAGTTATTTGGACAGTTGTATACACTCTTTTCTCTATTATTTTGTCTCACTTCTTTTTTTTAATCCCAAAAAGTGTGCGTAAATTGAAAACTTAAAAACTAAAATAAAAAAAAACATGAAATAATACAAATTACTTAAAATAATCAAAATTTTAGGTTTTGACATCCTAGACAAAAAAATTAATAGATTTTTTGTTTTTTATTTTTTATTACTTTTTCTGTTTTTTTACGCTAAACAAAAGTGATATAATAAATAAATGCATTTTGTAACATAAGTTAGTTTTATGAATTTGATAAAATCCAAGGATTTGTTTTCTGAAGGATAGTTGCGGCATCTCTGGTATTTATATTTTCTGAGTTCTTTGGGAATAACACCACATATTCTTGAAAATCTCTATATTTCAAATAGTCCAAAAGTTTCAAGGTTACCCTTAGTTTCATCAGTTTTATAATCAAACATTAATGTCAAATTGTAATTTTCTAAATTTGTCATTACGAATTCTTTTAATTTTTTAATTTTTCTTGTTCATTTTTGTTAAGTTATACCATTGAAAACACGGTCTGATTTAGACCTTGAAACGTTTGGACTATTTTAAATATACAGACTTTCAAGTAAATGTGATGTTCCCAAAGAACTCAGAAAATATAAAAATCCATGGGTTTAATTTGGTTTTCGTATTCCTAGAATTTATTTTTTCCAATATTTATTTAAATATTGTTATGAGTTTAACATACCTATTTTTACACCCACTGATTTATAATCTACTTCTTAATTCATCGTAATATTGTTATATTGATTCCATAGCTAATGATGCTATAGAGAAAAGCATCGTATATCATTCTGAAAGTGTCTGTTAACATGAATTTAGAAATTATAGTCTGAATGTATGAAATTCTCCACGTTTCGGCTAATTAATTGGAACATTCTTAAGAAAAGAAAATACAAATGCGGACAAAGATTCAAATTGAGACAGATTTGATTAGAACAATAAGGAAATAAATTAAAATTAAGATTGAACCAGATTTCTTCCGAACACAAAAGATACACAGACTTAATATTCTAGTTGAAGAAGCTGTTTTGAATATTATTGAAAACAACACAAACGAATTGTTGCAAATAAATGGAATGCTTGTGATGCCGCGGATCCACAATGTATAGATATTCGAGGCTATAACTTAAACTATCTACCAACTTTTCGTGGAAATGATTTATTATAACGTCATATGATATGCAATACATAACCCAGAAGATTAAAAACTGCGCTGTTGATTTTTCTATATCTAATTAACATTACATTCTTGTCACTTACATTGTAAAAAATAATTAATATTTTTTTCGTATCGGAGTTCGTCAATGAAACCGCTTGGGGATATCCATCAACCTGAATATAATCTAAAAAATGTGTTCTCGAGGGATTTTTATAACGACACTTGTGAATACCAAGATTCATCAGGTTACACAATACATATCAGAACTGATTAATTATCGAAACTTTGTGCCAGATACAGCTACTAATAACAAACCATTCACAACTCAATTCATGTTGACTAAGGAAAATAACTGTTTTACAAATAACATATAGCTGTATAATGTAACCTTATTTGTATTATGTAATGAATTATATTGCCTTAGTTAATAATCAGTGGTAAACAAAATTAACGTTACTCTAGATAAATTTGCAGGGACAAGTAACTACTACTTTATAAATAAGTGACTATTGTAATAAATCAAATATAGTTTTGACCTTTAAAAGTACAAACGAGCTTTATTTTTGAGTTCATAACGTGGGCAACTGAATATGCTAAACATATCCAAAAATCGTATATTCGGAGATTTAAACGAGATATTTACTTGCCCTGGTTAGCATTAGAAGCTTCTAGTATTAATAGAAATAATAATACCGATTGAAGACAATAATTAGAACAATTCTTCGTATTATTCGTACCAAGAACTCCTCTCAAGCAGCAGTGGATAATAATGGAGAACGTTGGAAATGTACGATCCGAGAAGTTAATATTTGATACAGGATTTGCCAAAAATAATCCACCGGGAAACCAAAACAGCAACAGAAAAGTGGATGTGGGAACTTTACACTGAAGCTAAACCATTCTCCTATTTGATAGTTTCCGTCTCCATAAGAAATTCTAAGTAATTGCGGCAGTGTACATGAAAAAAACCAACATGACTATAAATCTAAATATCCAAAAGTCATATTTTTCGGACTTATTCAAGGGTAATACATCACTAACCCCACCTGAAATAAAAGCTAATCCAGTAGGTCTAAGTATTTCAAACTCAGAAGTTCTCTCGTCATTGAACTGATGAAAATCGGAAAATCTGCTGGTCCACTCGAAATCTATTCAGAGTACTAGTAGTTGTCAGTCTAAAATATATAAACACTGGGGCGATGTCCTGTGATTGGTTATGTTTTTATATTCTTTTTATTGAGAACAAAACTGAAATTATTATCCTTTGCGAAATAATTTTTGAGTTAATTGGTAGTGAACTATTTTGTATAAGTAAACAGAAAAGTGTATAATAGTAGAAAAAAAGTGGGAAATATGCAAATACATATAGGTTTATTATTTTCAAATTTTTAACAATGATTTTGGTCGAATTTCGACCACTGGGCGACCTCTAGTATGTATTCATTCCAACAAAAAAATATCACAGAACATTTAACTTGAAGCTAATTCTCCCCAAAATTTAAAACATTTGGCATCACTTTTTTTTATTTCAAATATGCATAAACTAAATCACTTTTTTATAATGGGCCTCTTTAATTAGCGTTTATACGAAAGTATATATATATATATATATATATATATATATATATATATATATATATATAGCCCATGTCATTTACGAAATTACGTGACAAAATTAATAGTAGAACAGAATGAACATCAGCGTGTTCTAATGATAAAATTCAACATCTTTTATCGATGTGTTTTTGTTTTTTAACCTCAAAAAATTGGTAACAATTAAATTTTTTACCTTTTACACAAAATCTAGCTATGAAACAGTGTATACTACTAGGGGGAATGAGGTAAAATGCTAAGGGGTGGTACCTATGAAACTATGTTGTTAGAATAAATAAGCTTATTGCAAATTTTGATTTTAAACAGACACATATTTATATTTCTAGCATAATATGGATTTATGAAATAAATTTAGCAAAATCTATCTATCATAATATACAAAATGCGAAGGTTGCTGTAAAAGATTTTTCCATTTGTAACTGATTCAATAAAAGATCAAACATATATATGCCAAGAAAATTTTTTTCTATTATTTACCATTATCAATTTGTGTCAGCGTTTCATTTTGATATAATGATAAAATATGTAAGTACTGAAAGTGTAAAAAAAGAACCTACTATTATTTATTTATGTTTTAAAAGATCAATGAATACAGAAGACAAATTTTCGTTTTTTATTTTTATTTTAAAATGATGCTCAATCATTATCATCAGTGTCTAAATGGAGTTTAGGTAGTCCATTTTGATAAATTTATTACATAAATCCATATTATGCTAGAAATATATATATGTGCCTTCTTAAAATTATATTTTGCAATAAGATTATCTGTATAATATAGTTTCACAGGTACCATTAATTTTTCGAATGAACTCGTCCAAATGAAATGATTCGAAATGGCAAAATATTTTCAATACATTTATGCATTTGCACTTTAAAACTTAAAAAAATCAGTTGAGGGGTCTCTAGATCAACTCCTCTACTTTTCCAAGGTGGTTCATTGATAATGATAAAGTCATCCGGTGAGGTAATATGGCGTTATAAAAAAATATGCCTTCCATAGGATTGACTGAAATTTTGCAAGAACTACCGGGGCTACAATATTTATTTTTCGAGCATAAATTGGGTATGAGAAGATTTACACTTCCAGGTAATAAGAATGTGTTAGCATAAAATAAAAATATATATAAACGATTTTTTTTTTGGAATTTCGTGTAAAGGTTCCATTATCTAAGGAATAAATAAACGATGTGTAGCGTATAGTGGCTCATTTTATAGGTTTTCATTTCTGTTCAACATTGCCCATTGTAGCATACGGCTTCATGGGTAGATTTTGTGTAGAAGGAAAAAAAACTAATTTTTTTAAATAAAACATTTTTCTTAAACAAAAAAAATATAACCGAATTCCAAGCATAACTAAAAAGTTGAGAATAATTATAACAAAATACAAACTTAGACAATAAATAACACATTCAATGTTGTTAGGTACCTACACACAAACTAAAAAATGTAAAAGGTTTATTCTGTACAAATTAATTACATACCTATCTAGTATATTTTTGAAGTCGATGCCAAGCAAATCTGAAATTCTGCATTGCGTACTAATCTACAAGTTCATCAAACTTGATTGTTGCTTGGGACCGACTTCAAAAATATACGAGATAGGTAGGTAATTAATTTGTACAGAATGAGCACCTTTTACTGTTTACATTTTTTACTTTCTGTGTAGGTACCTAACAACACTGAATGTGTTATCTATTGTCTAGTTTGTATTTTGTTATAAATATTTTCAACTTTTTAGTTATACTTGGAATTTGGTTACATATTTTTTTAATGTTTTATTTACAACTTTTTAGTGCTTTTCAACTCCGGTAGTTTTTATTCTTTATTTTATATGTTTAACCTTAATAGACCAGGTAATATTTACCCCAAACATTTCAGAATGATACATTTTCATTTAAGTTGACAGGTAAAAGTTTACGAACAAAATGAACTGGTACGCGTTAACTTAAAAAGCCAAAAATATGTTTACCTCACTTATGACCTGAGCTAATAAGCGAATAGTCAAATACATTTAAACAAGTTATAGCCACAAAGGCGTCTGTAAACCATAACTAACTACATCCTAATTATTGACTAATGACTTATTAGAGCTCAGAAGCAGCGTAGTATACAAACATACAAACTGTTTTAAATTAATTTCTTCGAATTTCCATGTTACTTTCTCCTTAACATATAATTATTCCAATTTTTGGAGCTATTGACCTCGAAAGTTACGATTTAAGATAAATTAATTAGAATAACTACGTTTAAAAAATAAAATAGTCTATTTTAAATATTCATATAGTTAAATACCCCATCGTTAAAAATAATGCTACACATAGTTTACTGATATATTTCACTAATTCTGGAAAACTTCAGAGTTATTGTTCTTAGACAAACAGCTCCACAGTATGGTTATCCTGTCAGTCTCGGTTAATATCGCACTTATTAAAGTTAATGCAATATGCCGCTAATAAAATTCAAGAACTGAACTGCAGATGCCAATTCGTCTCTAAAGTTTAATCTTCTAGAAGTTCTTACAAACTTATTATAGATATTTACCCAAAGAAGAGGCGTTTTCAGAAGGTTGGAAACAATTTGTGAGAAAAGCACTCTGCTGCATCTTAAAGTTACAATTTGTTTGAGAAGAAGTGTCAATACACTTACTTGAACAGTTTGTTAAGGTGTGCTTTTACTATATTTTAATTAAGTGGTAATTTTAATTCAAGTTCTATTGAGCTATTTTAGAACTAAGTTATACTTGTCATCATAATCTGACGTATTCGAGGGTACTACAACTGACACGGTCTTCCAGCTTTCAGTCCTTATTTTCCTTTGTTCTTGTTTTCCCATATTTGTCCTTCTATGCTCTTATCTCATTTGCTTTGTCCTATTCGTCTGACCAGGATCTTCTATGAGTCGTTAATATGTGAATATATCGCTATTATAAATCATCTTTTTCATCCTCGATCCTTCAGTTCATTTGATCATTTCCTATAGGCCTTTTCATATTCGAAAATTTTTAGTGGGAATGCTTCAACTTCTGTCATTTTTTTCGAGCAAAAAAGCATTGTATTTACATGCTAATGGTGTGAAAACTGCTCGAAATAAATGACGCATGGGAACAAAAAATTTTTGAATATGAAAAGGCCTACTGGTTCTCTCTTGTTGTAACCATGGCGTCTTTTCCGAAATTACAATATGTCAAAAACAGTGGAAAAGCTTTCTTGTTCAGGTAAATTTAGGACAAGGTCCTCTACTGAAGCGCGATATCACCCCTTCCCCACAAGCTGAAGCACAACATACCCCACTGAAGCACGACATCGTCCCCCAGTTCTTCTCTGGATCAAGCCCTGGTGTCTTTAGCATATAGGCCTTCCTCATTTTTAGTGATTATCACTGAGTCTCCTATGGTAGGGGAATTTATTTCTAATGGGTTTCCTAAAACCTTCGCAATGTGTTGTCCCTGCAGAAAGACATATTTTCAAATTGTTTGATATGGTTTCTGTCGCTATCACTGACTATTTTTTTCTTATATTTTCTATACAACTCTGGTGAAGGTGCTGATTATTTCAATTACAAATAAACTGGATCTGATGAACTACGAAAATTTACAAAAAGCTTTTGAAATTCTTTAATTTCCTCATCAGTCTAACATTACACATATTAGACCTGTCTCACAATTTTTTTAACCATATATGTTAATTTGTAAGGTGTAGATAAAGATTTTCTTCTTTGTACTCTAAAGATGGAGTTTAATTTTGTACTCTGAAACTAGTCAGTCAGGGTTTTTATACAAATAAATTACATTGTCAAAGATTGTGTTTTGTTCCAATTCGTTTACGATCATTTCAAATCAAATTTTATAAAATAATATCGACACCAATTTTAACTTGGCCACGACGAAAACAGATGAACGAAGAACACAAACAGGAAAATTAAAATTCTTAATAAACGCAAAAGATTTCACGACACCAAATAGAAAATGGGGATAAAGAACCCAAATAAACATATTATTATATTCCATGAAGCACAAAATAATAGAAGGACAAATAAAATACAGAGGACAAATAGAAATAATGGAAGACAAGTAATAAATTGTAGACACCACAGGAAGACGAGATGACTCCAATAAAGGCAGAACAGGCAGAATAAGGTACAAACTGATATACGTGTAGTTGTCATTGTCGTATAAATATCAATTTCTGTTGTTTCATTGTCGGAAATGCATGGCTGCGGAAAATGTGGCGAAATTAAAATGACGGCAAAATCTCGTTCTAGCCGTGCTAGATTACCTGTACAGGTAGGACGTATCCACCCTCTATTGAGAACAGGATATTATGCCGAACATGTCAGTACCGGTGCATGCCTGAAACTTTTTCGAAATAACGAAATCCGCTTGAGATATTATTGTGTCTCAAAACAAATCACTCGTAGTCATTTATAGTTAATTTCTAGCCATATTATGGATCGAATCGAAAAACCAGCAAGACCAAGGTTTTCAATTTTATATCGAAATCCAGGCTAAATATTGGGTATTTCTGATAAAAACACTAAGCAGTGGATGTAGAGAGAGAACACCTTTTAATAGTTAAATTTAAAAAAATTTTGCAAAAAAATTAAATGGTGTTATACTAAAATAACATTTCAAACCAATATAAAAATGTTAAGGCAGCTGCTCCCCAATAAAAGAGTATAACATTTATTGCACCGTACCGGATGTACCACGTGACGACAGTAGGCAGAAGTTTCTGTTGTATCTAACCTAAAAAGTGTCGCATGCCTCTCGTTTTTTGTTTATCGTTTTAAAATGCTACTTTAAAATTAAGGAAAGGTATATTTTGATGAAATAAGCCTAATAAGTGCAGTTTCTCAAGCTGAAATTCAAATTTAAATCACGAAAAGGTGTAAAACAAGTAACTAATTTTGTTTATCTAAAAATGATAAATTAAAATAACAGTGGCTTTATTACAAAATCCAAAAAAAAGCGGCAATCATTTGAGACTGAACAATGGAAGCGAAAGCTTCTTACGTAATATTCTTTCCTTTTCTCGTTATCTCACTGTCTCTATTTTTCTTTAATTGTGTCACTCTTAGTAATGGATATAAATATCAGGTGAATTAAATAAATTGTCACTATTTGGTACGAGTCAATGATTAATCCTAATTTAATTCTTTAATTAAATATATCTGCAAAGAAATATTAGATATTGATTAAGTGTTTGTAAATAGTTTTGTTCCTCTGAATAAGTATTTGAAGACAAGATGTCAAAGAAAAGTTCGTTATGTCCTTAGCTAAAATTATTACAAACACATAACCAATTTAAAAAATTGCAATTTGCATTTTATGTGAATTGAAAATAGTACATAAAATTAATTAATAATAACATAATATTTTAAAAAACTATAATTGTTCTTGGTTGCGACCCGATTCGCAGTCGTGCGCTTTTGACTCTGAACCACTTGTCTTTAAAAGATATAAATGTTCGGGATGTATGTAATATTTGAAGACGCGAGAGGTAATAGCGACATCTCGTGTCTTCAAATTTAACGAAATGTATCAAATACATAAAGAAGTGTTCGAGAGGACATTCAATTGTGGGAAGCGCAGGTTCCCTAACCAGAAACAATATATGTTATATATATTGTCTTGCGTACAAAGGAATGACACCTCGAAGAGAGCATGTATGTAATATATCAGTCCCTATATTGAGTAGTTAATGTATTTTGTTTATTAAGAAAACAAAACGATATAAACTAAGGTGCCTTTTTGTTTATTAGAAAGAAAAGCAAATTTTGTGCAGGTATTCTATATTACTGGGATGGTTATATTGATTTATTTCCTGTTTATTATTGATTTTCTATAAAAGAAGAGACTCTTAATATATTACCTGGTCCCGTTTTTATACATAGAGAACTGAATTGGATGGGCATTTCAAGATCGAGCTAGCATAAGGGTAGACAGAGTTCGAGTAAATAATGAAATAAAAGAATTTGACAGAATTAATCCTAACACTACAAAAAGATGCCGTTCCAACAGTTTTTGAAGGTATGCCAAGTTATTTGTCTAAGAAAACTACTACTGTTGACCAAAATAACTGGCCATAAAGGCCAGCCTTGGACCATTTAAGAAATATGAAAGTTCTCAACAAATTAATAATGCAAGTGGCATATTAAAGTCCTACAAAAGTAGCAATTATATAAATACGAGTAAACACTGGATTTTGTATCAAGAAGACGAGTACTTTCGTCTGTTATTTAAAAATCAGTGTTAACATTCCCAAAATTAAAGCGTCGGGGTGCATTCGACAAAATTTTATTGTAAGTGTGAAAAAAGAAAATTTTACAAGAATTCCCAAGAAGTTGTGGGTGATGAGTACTGTTTCTATTTTATAGACTTTTTAATTTTTTAGAAGATAAACTGAAAAACTATGATAAGATTGATGCAATAGATTCTTGTATGAAGCAAAATTAGCCAAAATGCATATAAAAACATAATTTATTACTTAGCAAACTATTGAATCTTGCTGCCTCCTATGGTCCGACTTTGAAAATAGCTTAGTGCACCAGAGACATTTGTTTATTACTGGGCCATGCATTTTCATAAGAAGAAAATAAATAAACGTTGATAGGTAACCTTATCTGTCGCCTATTATTATATAGAAAGGAAATAGCCAAATCGTTACTCTTATGACATTCAATGAAAATGCCATAATAAACTTGTAATTATTAATTTCTCTCGGAAAATATGATTACTTACCATTCACGAAGTAATTAGCATCCGCGTACATTTAGAATGCAGTTTCTAATCCATAAGTAAAAACCGTTGTATTACAAGGTAAGTAAGTGGTGAAGGTAGACTGCTGCACTGCAGAAACAACCGGCAAACGTTGGGTAGCCTACTTTTGTTTTTTTTTCTACTAAACTCTGACAGATTCTTAAGTTTCACTCAGTTGAAATCGTTGGGTATTGTGTGCAAATTCCTTTTTAGGAAACATCAGTCTTTTGTACAATGAATGGACGATCGTTTGGAAAATTCATTGTGTTTTGTTTCAAAGTTAGAAATTGATTGTGAATATGTTCAGCACTTTAATGAAGAGGTAGTAAAAAAGTAATTATTGGTATTATATGTCTTCCGCCGGAAATAATTTCAGGACGTAGAAATTTTATAATGAGTTATTGTGTTACAGAACTAAATCAGGTTACATATTTATTTAAGCTTACTACTTACTACCCTACTGTTAATGGTATTCAGGGCAGTGTCCCTGAGGAGAACTGCACCCTAAGAAAAGAAAAATAAGTCGACAATAAATTAATGTTTTATTAACTATTGACACATATGCTACACCAGTGTATAGAGCATATTAGGATGCATTTTGGTGCATACAATTTAACTGGTAATTAAAATTGGAACGTTATACATCTGCAAAATGATAATTTATAATGTTAAATTTATATTGGCTCAAAGTGGATACTGTCGGGTAAGTATTTTCTCAAGGCACATATTTTTCAAAACGTACCGTATTAACTAAACTAGTCCAATCGATATTCTGAAAGTTCATGTAACCTACTTCAGTCTTCGATTTTCGATATAGTGTACCAGTGTGTAGATATAGGTAGTAAATATTGCATTAAAAGTGCGAATATGCGACAGACAACCAGCGGAGCAATGACAGTGACTGTCAAGACACATGAGCGTATGTAGGATTTTCTTGACGAGAGAGTACAGGTTGTGATGAATTATATAACTATCTGTTTTTAATTAGCTGTTGTATGTACATATTGGTCAACTGCTAATTAAATTACTTTTTCCACTGCCACGGTCAAAACGTCTGAGACAAATTGAGGATCGCTTCTTTAAGCTAACAATATTAATGCATTTTACGACAGTGTAACAAAAAATCAATATATACAAAGTGTATATTATGCTATATCTTCGATCCGGCATTTTGAATTTTGCAAATCTGACCTCGGATTCGGGATCAGAGACCCTAAAAATCAATTTTGGTGTAATTGGCAATTATTTTCAAAAATCTTTTTTTTACGGTTTTCCTCTGTAAAAAATAATCTGAATTAAAAAAGTATGTGTCAAAAAATTAGCAAAAAAGAGACCTTTAAAAAGATATCACATGATACCCCTTTGTAATTTTAGAAGTGATATCCACCCCCGCTTAGGTTTAAAACTGCAGGGTGGCCGATACGTGTAAAATTTGTGTATCTATCTATCTTACTGTAATTGACCACTACAAGCGGGCCAGTATCTTTTCAGAACCTAACATCATCACTATCTTGCACACTCTAACTCATGACGAATAGCTTTCAATTAGTCAATAATTTGAAAATCCTTTTCTTTTAAGAGAAAAACAAACAATATCTTTTTCTCTAAATTAACACATGGGAAGTAGGTATTATACTATTTTTAATAGTTCCGTACAATATAATGTTAACGCCATGCATTTTTTACTTTAATAAAGTGTGGAAATTATTCAAAAAATCTTAATGTCTTATAATACGGACAAAAAGGTTTTTGCATGGTAATAAACAATTAGTTTAATTCAGATAAAAGATTAAATCAAAATTTTATAATAACAAATTTTGCTTGAAAAACTATTCTGAGAAGTCGATTTGTGTCATTATTTCAATAAAACTTTTACGAAGATCATATTTAGTTATTCAGGTTAGTTATAAGCTGGCCTATTAATTCTCCAAGAGATATCTAACGTTGACTTTTGGGACGGCCTGTATAACGAATTCCCTGCTGAAAGCATGAAAGAAGTAAAAAAGTCGTCACGACCGAGTTGATCCTCAGAGCAGGCAGTTTGTTCCTAGTGATGAGATCAAAACGGGTATTTCAATATGAGAGCAAGATTTTAAGGTTCAATAAAACATCATTTTATGTAGTAAAAGGATGGAAATATTTATTGTTTAATAAATTTTATATGAAACAAAATATCTTATAAATGACTGGGCGACTTCAATTAACCCCACAGCCAGTAGTCCAAAGGTCTCACAAGACCGTGGCGGTCAATTCTAGTCACTAAACTGTGAAATGACACAGCTGATTCAAATATCACAACAAAAATTTTACATATAAGCCCTTTGCTCAACTAACTAACTCTCGATCGTAGGCTGCTTCCTTTTTAAAGCCAGCATCGAAAACTCTCGTAAAATCAGTCATCAATCCTACAAATCCGATCAGAAACTTCCTCTCCATGGTAGGGAGCGAGTCGATCTAAATGGACCACCTTCAACTTAGCCTTGGGGTTTCAACGGATCCGGTAGACGACGTCATTAAGCCTCTTGACCACCTCGTATGGACCATCCCAGGCGGGTGTAAGCTTTGGCGATTTACCATTGCTTCGTTGGGGGTTGTACAGCCAGGCTTTGTCCCTCTCCTGGAACCCGACTGAATTGGCCTTGAGGTCGTATCGCGTCTTCATCCGGTCACTGGTGGGCAACATCTGCGTTCGGGTTTGTGATTTGCCAGCATGTTATGTCGGAGCTGGTCGGCATAATCGTCGATGTCTTGGGAAGGTTCTTCGGGGGAGCCAAATGCCAAATGGCAGGGTAATCGCAGCTCCTTTCCGAATAAGACCCTGGCTGGGGTCAGGGCTGTACTATTATGTACGGCAGAGCGATATGCCAACAGGAATAGGGTAATATGTTCATCCCAATCACGCTGGTTATTGCTGACGACCTTGGATAGGTCTTGTTCCAAGGTCCTGTTGAATCTTTCCACCATTCCGTCTGACTGTGGGTGTAATGGTGTTGTTCTCGTCTTCCTGATCCCCAACATCGTGCAGACCTTCTGGAATACATTCGATTCGAAGTTACGCCCCTGGTCTGAATGTAAATCCATCGGGACGCCAAACCTGCTGAATAGTTGTTATACTAGCACCGTCGCTACCGTGGTTGCCTCTTGGTTGGGTATCGCATATGCCTCAGGCCATTTGCTGAAGTAATCCATTGGGACCAGAATGTATTTGTTCCCCCTCTATTGCTGCATTCTGCCCTTGGTCTTCGGGTCCTTACTCTGACGTCTTCGAAGTAATTCACCCAGTAGTACAGCTGGCGAACTTTGTCTAGGGTTTTATTCATGCCCAGGTGGCCTCCAGTAATCCCATCATGTACTTCGGTAAGGATGGCTGGTACCTTTTTCTTCGGAACTACCAGTTGGGCCTCGGTTTCTCGTCCATCAGCGCTTTCCCAAACTCGCTTGAACATTTCATGGTCTACTGTTAGAGAGTCCCATTGAGCCCATAACGCACGCCGGAGTATCTAGCTACCTCGTTCCATCGTGGCCTGGGTGCCCCTCTCGTTTTGAGTGACAAGATTGGTTCGATGTCTGGATCAGCCATTTGGTCCTGGATGCACTGTTCCGTTGTCCAGTCTTCATTGGCCTCTCGCTGTTCCGTGTTCAGACAATGTCCGCATTCTGCTCTACAGGGTCTTCTGGATAGGCCATCGGCATTATTGTGCAAACGGCCGGCACGGTGTTTCCACCTTAAAATCGTATTGCTGTAGTTTCTCCATCCACCTGGCCAGTTGTCCTTCCGGTGTCTTCATGTCCAGCAGTCATTTGAGAGCTGCATGATCTGTCCGGATTAAGAAATAACGACCATAAAGGTATTTGTAGAAATGGTCTACAGCCCTTATTATTGCCAGAATTTCTTTTCTGGTGACGCAATAATTTCTTTCCGGTTTCGAGAATCCACGACTGTAGTACTCGATCACTCTCTCTTCACCATCTTGCACCTGGGATAGGGCGGCCCCCAAACCTGTGTTGCTGACGTCGGTGTCTAAGATGAACTTGCCCGACTGTGTAGAAAAGGCAAGGATTGGGCTGGTACATAGTGCTGCCTTCAGTCGTCTGAATGATGTTTCGCAATCCTGATTCCAACGGAAGGTCTCTTTCTCAGTGGTCTGCCGATGTAGAGGGGCGGCAATGGTGGCAAATCCCTCAACAAATCGCCTGTAGTAGGAACAGAGGCCCAAGAAGCTTCGCAATTCATGCTTGTCTCTCGGGACTGGCCAATCCTGACTCGGAAACGACGTGGCCCAAAAACTCTACTTCATTTTTGAACATGGAACACTTCTTCGGGTTGAGTCGCAGGTTGGCATTATTAATTCTGGAGAATACTTCGTCCAGGTTCTTCAAATGGTCGTCGAATGTCATGACTAGAATGTCGTCGAGGTATACTAAGCACGTCCTCCATGTTAACCTGCTCAATACATGCTCCATTAGCCTCTCAAATGTAGCGGGTGCATTACATAACCCAAAGGGCATGACCGTGAACTGAAACAGCCCTTTACTGGTGGAGAACGCTGTCTTCTCTTTGTCGTTTGCGTGTAGACCAACCTGCCAATATCCACTTTATAGTTCTAGTGTGGAGAACCAACGGGAGCCTGCTAGTGTGGTCAGAGTGTCATCAATTCGTGGTAGTGGATAGCTGTCTTTCTTGGTGACGTCATTCAGCTTTCTGTAATCCACACAAAATCTAGTGGTTCCATCCTTCTTCTTAACTAGCACAACGGGAGAGGACCATGGATGGCTCAATAACTCCATTTTGTAACATGGACTCGATGTTTTCCTCTACTGCCTGTTGTTGCCTTAATGGTAGTCACCTAGGTGGTATTCTGATGGGTTGAGCCTTTCCGATATCTATTCGGTGCTGGATGATGTTGGTGCGACCGGTGGTTCCATCTTGACTGTTAAAAATTTGCCAGTGGTTTGTGATAAATTGCTTGGCTTTCTTCTGATTCTCTGGTGTCAGGTGTGTCAAATGGTCAGCAAACTGTTGTAGGAACTCTTTACTGGGCCATGTCTCCTTCACCGACGTCTGGTACTCTTCTTCGCAATTAATGATGGTCTCTACTGGCTCGAAACAAGCTATATCTTGACCATTGGCAATTCTGATGTCGTTGTTGGACAAATTCAGGACTCTGATTGGTATATCTCGTCCGGTTTTAACTATAGCCCGTCCAACTAAGTAGTCATGAGCTGAGTGTACGGGCTCCACCATTCCAACGCAGCTCCCAGGATTGCTGTCTAGCTGCCCATGAATAATCTGTTCCGTTCGACCGGGAATTCTACCTGAAGACTTTGCCACAATTTTTATGGAACTGTTGTCCCTGTCCCTGTCGGGCCGTGTCAATACAAAGTCCTCATTTAGGAACCGAAGAACATCATATCTCGGGTCGAAGATAAATCCATGCTAGCTAATTAGGTCCATTCCCAGTATAAAATCGTCCTCAATATTCGCTACCAGGACCCTATGCCGGATCATGTTGTCCCCTATCTGTAGCACGACATCTGCCTCACCCTGTATTGACATGGACTCGCCGGTGACTGTTCTGAGCTGGATGTTATTGGTAACTGGCCGAATTTCTGATGCTCTCAAAACCCTGGACTTGGCAATGGATACAGCGGCGCCGGTGTCGATGGGTTGGTAATTACTCAGCCATTGATGGTGCCCCTGACGACTAGGCTGCTGCTATCACTGCAAAATCCCCGGATGGATAACGTTTGGGGGGGCTGGTGGAGGTTTAGTCAGCATTCGCCCCCTTATGCTAACTGGCCGACGGTCCCTGGACATGTTGGTTACCCCTGGTCGGTCATCGTTCAGGTGGCCTCGACAATCACGTTGGAACGAAATTACCAGAGAAGTAGATTTTTCATGATTATCCCATCCATTAGCTGTAGCCACGGCCTCAAATTGCCGTTTATACATGGGCCAAGATGAACTGCCATCAAATGTGGGTGGTTTACTAAAGGAACCTTTGGTATTCACAGTGTGCTGGTATTTCCCTCTCTGCAAATCTTGTTGCATTTTTTTATTGCTGTTTCCACTTTATCTTATACTTCACTGTGTACTGCGTCTTTAATTGAACTGATTTCAACTTTTACCTGGGTTTGGATTGCACTTATTTCAAATTTCACCTGGTTCTGGATGAAATCGATGTCATCTACTTTGGTTTCAAGAGTAGAGTTGTCTTTTTTCTTCAGTTATTTTAAGTTCATTTCGTCTCTGTTCATCTAATATTTTAAATTCATTTTGTCTCGTCAATTCAAATTTGGAGAATAATCCCTCAATTAAATTTCGTTGTTCACTTTTCATAGTGGAAACAAGATTTTGTTTTTAGCTTTTCATCGTTGTGACAAGATTTTCTAATTCAAATTTACGTTTTTATCAAAAGATTTTACTAACATTTTTTGAATTTCTTCTTGATGTTGTTTCTTCTTCTTGTCATGTTTTTCTAGAATCTGGGCTATTTTTTCGTCTAGTCCCTCCGTAACCTGTTTGACTATTTTTTGGTAATTTCGTCCATTTTTTTCGATGCTACGGGTTTCCATAAATCAAATTACGATTTTAACTGCACTTAATCCTTTACTTCTGATCACCAAATTTATTATATAGTCCGTGGGTTTAATTTAAATTTATAAAACTAATATTCACTTTCACTTTTCTAGAACTTTATTTACATCGAATATATACAACAGCTGATTCAAATATCACAACAACAATTTTACATATAAGCTCTTCGCTCCACTAACTAACTCGCGATCGTGGGCTGCTTCCTTTTTAAAGCCAGCATCGAAAACTCTCGTAAATCAGTCATCAATCCTACAGCTGCCGAGCTATTTCGAAAACATTTTTTTATCTTAGAAGCGATCGGCGTCGTAGTGAAATGAAACAGGGTCGGGTTTGGTAAATTTCGTAACAATATGTTCTAATTGAAGCACAAAAAAACGGAGTAATCATAGCACCGTTAATGCATTACCCTACTCATGTTCAAAGGTCCAGAACATTCTGTTAATCACTATTGGACGCACATTACGAATATTAGCAATCAAACTTTCATCAGTTTGATAATAATGTTGAACAGCACGCGTTGTTCCAGCTTATAATGCTCCATATTTACTAATAAATATCTGTTAACTATCGATCTGTCAAGGTATAATCAAGTGTCATTTTGACATTTAGACATTAAAATTTTGTGCTCTTATTGAAATACTAGATAGAATAAAGATTATATAAAATATTTCTTTGATTTGCTGGAAACATAGATTTCAAAAATTGCTGTTATGTTATAACTAAAGACTTCCTGTGAAGATGGCGGGACAGCCACTCGTGTAAATAGCTAGTTCAAAATTAGATTAAAGAAGTTAAAATTAAAATTTAATATGAAATAGTATAAGAAATTGGTGATTGTTCATTAAGTGTTAGTTAGTTTTATTGTAAGATCTAAAAAAAACCTGCGTATGATAAACGGTTTCAATAAGTGAAAATACTTTATAAGTGAATTAGTTATATATGGACGTTGATAAGAGAAGGAAGGAATAAAAAGAAAGAAGAGTTTAGTTTAGCTGAAAGTGCAGACGTGGCTGTCACGGAAGAATAAGTTGTTGTTGTATTTGATTTATTGAAATTGCTAATATAGAGGAAGATGGGTTATTCCAGGAGGCGCATTTAAATATGCACGCACGTCTTTTAACCCGAGACTGGTTAAATGCTTATCGGCCAAGGCCACAAACCAAGCAACCAACACAACCATTTTATAACCAGATGCTCCTGTTTTTGAAATCAGTTAAAAATGGAAAAAAACTGTTTTTAACTAATGTTTTTTGGCCACAATAATTTCAAATAGTCATCAACCGTTTTAAAATCTTAATAGATATTTCGTTGTCAACTGCTTTATGAAGTAATTTCCACTACAAAAGATCCAAAAAATTAACACAAAGAACGTGATATTGATTTATTATTACCGTGTAACACAATAAAAGAATTGTTATCGCACAGTGACAAAATATTAATCCAATGGTGCACTAGCTGCAATGCTAACCGCAATCAATGCATCGTCTATGTCAACAATGACGCTAAAGTTCATCAACCTTTCCACAATAAATCAGGTATTTATTGAATCTGCTAACAGAAAAACTAATTTGAATTAGTCGAGACGACACAGTGTTAATTTCCGTATACTGATTCCATTAAAACGCTGAAGATGTAGGAACTGGATTTCCAGCACATTTTATGTTCTGGCGGTGATACATTTACATTTCTAATGCGTACACTTCTACCAAAATGTGTTCATTTAATTTCCCTATTCTAAATAACTTTGCGGCATACGTTCCTGCAGGATAACAAGGCAATGACTGTCACCATAAATTCCAAATTCTTGTACACAGAAATTGGGTTTCTATTAAAGAACATAAAATGGCACGGCATATACGATGTAGGGTGAGCTAACGACAGCTCTAGGGATTCAAAGTGTGATAACCCTTTAATTAGGTATATTTATTCTTGAATTTTCAATCACAGCATTCCAATAAAAGTTCTTTTAAAAATATTAACCTACTTCAAAGTAGAACTAAACAAACGCAAATAATTTACACCTACATACAAAGTAAAAAATGTAAACAATAAAAGATCCTCATCCTTAATTAATTACCTACCAATCTACTATATTTTTTACTACGGTGCCATCAACCATAAAATCCTGCATTGCTTACATATCTACTACTTTATCAAACTTGATTGTTGCCTGGCACCGACTTCAAAAATGTACTAGAAATGTAGTTAATTAAGTTCTACAGAATAAGCATATTTTACTATTTCCATTGTTTACTTTGTGTGTAGGTATATAACCTACCTATAATTTGCTACTTCTTGATTCATCACCCTGCAGTTTTAACCCCTAACCGGGGCTGAATATCACTTGTACAAGTTTAAATACAAAGGGGTATATTTTTGCGAAAGATATTTGCCACTGTAAATGTAAACAATTTATAATTAGTTGTGGTTCCGTTGTATGCTAATCAAATTTCGACAATGGTTTATTCTTTACAAGAAAGAATTGACATAATATAATATTTACTTATGAGGAAGAACAACGTTGTGCACGAGAACTGCTCATGTTTTTCATCAGAGACATTCCAATAAAAATATTGGGCATCAGTATGTGTTAGATTTAGTTCTTAAGTTTCAAGAAACCTAGAAGTGTGTGCAATAAAATTATCAAGATTGAAAGAGTTTTAACTTATGCTGCACAGTTTGAGATTTTAGGTCATTTTTTCATTGATCCTCAAAGAAAAGAAGGTTAGAATTATGCAAATTAAGGACTCAAAGGGCAAATGCAGACCCTAATTTTATTAAAAATATTTGTTTTTCTGACGAACCAGGATTTTTGTAAATGGATTCGTCAATAAACTTAATTGTAGATATTAGGACAATGCCAATCAACAAGTTTTCGGAAAGAGCACAACCAACAATCAACAGGACGGAGTACCTTCACATTAAGCCTTGTCTTCACGAAATTGGCTTAATGAGACATTTCCAGATAAATGGATTGGAAGAAGGGGCCCTGTAGAATGGCCAGCAAGATCACCCGACCTAACGCCCCTTGACTTTTTTTATAGGGACATCTAAAAACTGTGGCGCACAAAACTCAATCTCGCAATATTCATGAACTTTGACTTAGAATAATGGAGGAGTGTAATCGGATTACACCAAAGACGCTTCAAGAAGTGCGGGAGGAATTCGAGGGGCGACTTTACCAGTGTCTTACCAACAATGGCGGACATTTTGAACATCTAATTCAAGTATAAGGTAATTCTAGCGCTAATACAATACTAAAAATGTAAATACAATGTAAATAATAATTATTTTAATTTAAAGTCTCCAATGGCTTTACTCTGTAGAAAATAATGATTTTAAAAAATGATGTGTCAAAAAATTGGCAAAAAAGAGACCTTTGAAAAGAGATATCTCATGATATCCCTTTGTATTTAAACTTTTAGAAGTGATATTCACCCCCGCTTAGGGATTGAAACTGCAGGGTGATCGATACGTGTAAAATAATGTGTTCCCCCGTAAATAAAATTAACGAGTTCTTTTGTCCTTTTCTTTTAAATCTATTCTAAAAGTTATTTTTAGTAGCTAGTTTTGACATGAAAGGCCTGTATATATATATATATATATATATATATATATATATATATATATATATATATATATATATATGTCATTGAAGGTTCTCGGGATTCTCGTGTGTATTGTGTATGACAATTCATACTCGTGAATAAATAAAATATTTATGAAGTTTTCTAAAAGTAAAATTACCCAAAACAATCATGAAAATGCAATTAAATGTACCATTGACAGAAAAATCTAATAATTTTGTATTTGATCTTGGAGACTTCACTTCAAATACACGATGTAAAAATACTTCAGAGCTATTCAAATATTTCATCATAAATTTTAACAATTTATTATTGCCTAACTTGCACATACGGTTACAATTCTAGAACTGACTACCCAAATAAACTAGCGACAAAATCTAACAATCTCACATGATTCAATTTCATACCTATTGTTTGCAGATGATAGTAGTCTATCAAAAGTGAATACCGTATTCTGATTGTGTCACTGTTCTATTGTATTTAAAATCATTTTCCCGTCAATCAAAACAGAAAAATAAATAAATTCTTTAATTTCTGCAACAGTTGTAGCTTTGCAATTTCCTGCAGGCAATAACATAAAAACCAACAGGTGTGAAATCGAGTCCATGGTTACCTGCATACGAAAACAAAGATCTTCACTCAGCGTTCAAACAATGGATATGTGAAATAATGAAATGCTTGTCCAAAAATAGACAATTCAAATAAACAGAATAATTCATTACGCGGTGGTTCTTGCAAGCAAATGCTTTTGCGATGTTAAAAATAATGTATATTTACAAACACTTTTAAAGTCGTATGCACATTGGAAAATTGAGTTTTTTTATATTTTATCCTGTCATTATTTACTCTGGAGATACGCCCAGCAATTTTTAATTTCTGTATCTGTTTCATTCCATTTCCAACATTTATTTTCACTGTTTTATACAGTGCCAGTCAAGTCTCCTCAGCCCTCGTATCATTTGGATTATTATACTTACATCAATAAAATTTGAAGAGTGAAAATAAATCGTTGTAAACTTCTTCTCTACTAGTGGTAACAGATGAAGTAACTGTAATAGATGACTTCAAAGGCCCACTGTGGTCATTAATCTCCATGAAAGAGAACGTTTGTTAAATCAAGGACTTACTTGATAGAGCTACTTCAGAAATTTGAAACACCAGGTAGTGTTAAAGTTGCCAAACGATCTGGTCGAATTGCACAAATAGTAGTAAACCCTACTTCCTAATTTGCATCAGAAGTTTTAGTGATGAAAGTACTTTTTCCATTATTGGAAATGTGAACACACAAAATGTACGGTATTAGTATGACATAAATCCGTATATCTTTCGTGAAAAACATACTCAGTTTCCAGAAATAGTGAATGTTTGGGCAGGCATTGTTTTCCTCAATACAAACTTACCCATTAGGTGTATCTGAAGAACTTACAAAATGCAACTGAACCCCTATTTCTTGAAATTGTGGAAGATAATCCAGTAGGCAATTTGGAAATTATATTTCAACAAGATGCTGCTCCTGCGCATTATAATTGTGCATTAAAACGTTACCTGGCTGAAGAATATCATGATGGATTGGAGGGTGAGGTCCAATAGATTAGCCAGCTCGGTCACAGGACTTGACACCATTAGATTGTTTTCTGTTGGGTACTTGAAATCCACGGAACCCGACAATATTAACGTTTGAAAACAACGAATTATTAAGAAAGCAGGCTGACACATTCCAATGAGTACGACAAGAATTTATCTTAGCAAGTAGACGGGACATGTTTAGAAGACTTGCTGTAAGAATTAATTTAATTAATATACAGGGTAAATGTGATATACTTTTGTCAGTGAGCTATCACTTGCCATAAGGTACTATTTAATATTAGTAGCCACAGTGGCCCTGTGACGTCGCCTATTACGGTTACGACACATGTTACCACTAGTAGAGAAGTTTTCAACCCTTTATTTTCGTGTAAGTATAACCGTTCAAAAGATACGAGGGGGAGGGGACTTTTGACTGGCCCATACAGATGAAACTAGTGAAATTTTCAATTAAATAAAAAAAAACTCGTACATTATTTATAATACTTATGAAACTTTGAATATTGACTTTCTTTTGCATAAGTGACCACCATTTTCCCCTACACTTCCCTACAACAAGAGATTTCTATACAAATATGCAAAAGGAGAAATTTTTAAGACTGCAATAAAACACTTTCAGTTTCGAGAAACTTAAGAACAAATAAACTGACTTAATTTCATGGATTAATCCTGTTAACCGAATTAACTGACCGCAACTATTCTTAGTTATTTAATTATGCACCAATACTAATAATTAATAAGGTGAATTTAATGTCAATTTTATTATACTAAATGTCACTCGTTCATTTCAAATACAACTTCAGTGTCAGAGAAACGAAGAATGGAAAAGAGCACAAGATGAATTTATCAATTGATCCGAAAATTCAAATTGAAAATAAATGTCATCCTAAATTTCTTGTATAGCATGATTACATAAGAAGATTCAGCAAGTTTTTATATTATTTTGCAGCAAAAGATGTGACGTACTTGAAGTAGTTACATAACAACAGTTTTAGGTCAATTAAAATCTTGCGAATTTGTGAATTTGAATTTCAATGCGACACTGTTTTATAAGTTGCTTTCATCGATGGAAATTAAAAATGCATTGGCGCCCAAATAATTTTAAAGTACCTCACAAAATATTAACTGATTTAGATAAAATCCGAACATCTAGATAAAGTCAACCACTTGCAATGAAATTTTCAATACTAATTTCTGTTAATAAATAATTTGGTCAAGTGCGAGTTGGACTCACATGCTAAGGGTTTGGTAACACCTTTAAGATTTGATACAATGTAGGTGAATTAAAGAGTATCTTTTTCTAATATTCCAGTTTCAGACAAGCAGCGAATGAGTGCATTTTCTTATATTTACCCTAATATATTTTGAAGGAAGCGTTTTAATTTATGAAATATATACACTTTTTATTTTATCTGCTACATGATTCGCTTGATTTTTATAAAAATATGTGTTTAATTTTCTAATTTAGTCCCCAAAATTAATATTAGTGTTTTATCTTACTAATCTGTAGATCGGAAGATAAAGTGGAAAATAGGTCAAGTTTTAAATAATAAATTATTAATTCTTTTAGACAAATTATTTAAAAATACAAATAAAATATATTTTTCAAAATTTTAGATATGGAAAAAATATATTTGATATATTACATGATGTGTTTGAGATTTTATTTTTATTCTATAATTTATCCCCAAAATTAATATTGGGGTTTTTCACTAATTTTTCTTATAAATTTGAAGTGAGCCCCTTAATTATTTTCAAAATTTTAGGTAATATGGTTTCGGAAATAAAGCCAAAAATGAAAACCCACAGAAACTGATAAGAGAAGCAACTGATGATAATGATGTAAAGTAAAACATCTGTATTGAGAATGTTGAAAAGGGGCAAAAACCATCCATATGAAATTAAACTAGTTCAGGAACTAAATGACGATGATCCTGATCGTGGATTCGGATTTTGTAAAATGGTTATGAATGTTTACCAAAAATATTCTTTTCTCACATGAGGCAACGTTTACCCTACATAGAAAGGTCAACAAGCAAAATTGTTGGGATTTGAGTACACAAAACCCTCACTTGATGAGGAAAGTTCACAATGAGTATCCTTTTATTAAAGTGAATGTTTGGGCAGATATAATAAATAACAGAATAATTTGACCATTTATTTTTGAGGAGGCATTAATCGGGGCTAGTTTTACAAAATGTTTTAATACCTGAATTAAGACAATCTTTTCATGATATAGTTAATCTTGCAGGCATTAATAGAAACATATGGTTTCAAGATGGAGCTACAACACATTATGCAGCAGCAGTACGAGCATATATCAAGTTTTTTCCGTATTGATGGATCGGTAAAAGTTGCGAAATTGAATGGCCACCCAGTTCTTGCGAATCTGGATCCACTGGATTGCTTTTTTGAGGGACTATTTAAAATAAAAAATCTACAAGAGTAAACCAATTAATATTGATTATTTAAAACACCGAATAAGGCAAGAAATTAATCTTTCTTGTATTTATATGAAAAATATATATTGGTATTCCTCATAATGAGCCCTTTCATTTAATGTATTGCATGATGCGTTGAATAAAAGGTTATTTTTTTATTTTCCGCTCAATTCTATAATTTCCCCCGGAAATTAACGTTAGGGATATCTTATTTTTTCAGGAAAGATCTCATAATGCCATATAAGCATATTTTTTTCTCATAAATCGGAAATAAAATGAGGGAATGAGCAATTTTCTTATACAATATTAATATCCTTTAAACAATTTATTTTTTAAAATTATAAATAAAAATACATTTGTATTCCTTATAATAACCTCTTTCATTTGATGTATTGCATGATGCAGTTAAAAAAATATTTTTTTTATTTTCCGTTTAATTCTATAATTTGGCCCCCAAAATTAATATTAGGGATTTCTTCGTATTTGTCCTACAAACAAAAAAATTTAGGTCTAATAGTTTGGAGATTAAAGGGGAAATGGGCAATTTTTTTTTTAAATATTTTTGTTAATATATTTTAAAATATTCATTTTAAAATAATTAAAAATATACATTTGAATTCGTCATAATGAGCCCTTTGATTTGATATATTACATGATGCGTTGGAAATAATTTTAATTTTATATTTTCCATTTAATGCTGTAATTTGTCCCCTAAAATTAATATTAGGGGTTTCTCCTTACTTTTCCGGTAAAATTCTGGTGAGGCCTTAGATCTCTATTTTTTTTTCAATATTTTACGGCTTATAGTTTGGAAGATAAGGTATTTTTTTAAATTTTTGTTAATATCTTATAAATAATTTATTTTGTAATATGAAAAAATATATTTGTTTTCGTCATAACGAGCCCTTTCATTGGATATAGTACATGATGCGTTACAAGCAATTTTAATTTTACATTTTACATTTAATTCTGTAATTTACCCCCCAAAAAATTATTAGTAGGGAGAGAATTTTACCGCTACAATTCAGGTGAGGCCCTATATCTCCAATTTTTTCAGAATTTTACGGCTGATAGTTTCAGAGATAAGGTAGGGGGAATGTGTAAAATTTTTTATATTTTTGTTAATATCTTTAAAGTAATTTATATATATATATATATATATATATATATATATATATATATATTAAATATGAAAAAAATATATTTGTTTTCGCCATAATGAGCCTTTTATTTGATTTATTACATGATGTGTTAGAGACAATTTTAATTTTATATTTTCCATTCAAATCTGTAATTTGCCCCCCAAATTTAATATCAGGGGTTTCTCCTTATTTTTCCGGTAAAATTCAGGTGAGGCACTATATCTCTAATATTTTTCAAAATTTTACTTCTTATAGTTTTGGAGATAAGGGGGGGCGGACAATTTTTTAAGTTTTTCCCCCCAGAAGTACCCCTAAAATCAACATTTCTTCATTTACTATATGTACTCATGATCAGGTCACCAAACTATACACTGATACCAAATTTCAACCTTTTGTGTGACTGCGCCTCTCCTCTCTGTCTTAGTCGGTCCACTGATCTCTTCCATTCTGGTCTTTGGTCCTGATAACATGACATGCCTATTGCAGGACGTTTGCTTTTATCACTCTTAGCAAAAAAAACACAAACCTTAATAAAAAGAATAATGCTACAAGAATTAAGCATGAAAAGAAGACTAACATTCTAAGAGTCTCCGGTTTCCTGATAACTGACGAAAATGGGATTATTCGTAAGTGAAGAAACTATTTTGTAAGCTTGCCAATAAAGAATATAGTATGGAAAAACTACGAAAGATCTAGACAGTCGAATCATACTTATGACTTCCATCGTTAGAAAATGGTAATTATCATTAACAGCTTGAAAAATAATCAATTCTTTCGTAACGAAGGAATCAAATCAGAGTTGTTAACATGTAGTGCATCAGGAGTTGTACGGATTAATAGAAAATGTATGGGAAACACACAATACCAAAGGAGTGAAGTGAGAGTGTGATTATCACTATATAGGGTGTTTGAAAAATAGGGTTTATAGACCTCATTAAAACAAGCCAAAAACTCTCTATTACCTTGTGCCCTAAAACGCATCCTTAGGAAGTTATATGTCCTTAAAAGGGCTCAAGCAAAACTGTTTTTTTTTTCTGTTATTGACAAGACGGTAGAAAATAAATAGAAAAAATGTAGGGGTCTTATATAACTTTTTTACGTTAATTATCACGTGCTACTCCGTTTTCTTGACATGCAAATCATAGCGTCCTATTTAGGTTGGTAAAGAGCTATCAGCCCCTATTTTTTTTCAATTCTTTTACAATTTTCTCTACAGATTTATAAAACTTTAACAATTTTACTTAAAAAATATTGTTTCTCCAAATCGATATTTCCAATTGTTTTCAGTAAATTGAGTTTAAAGATTACTCTGCTGTTTAAGTTATTAGGCCACAAAATTACAACTATCTGTTTATGATGGCAAATAAATAACTGACGTCGCCGCAACAAACCATTTCCTCTTAAACGCTAAGGGATCTTCTGAAATACCTGTTGAAAAGGAAGTATTTTGTTCGGGTATGCTGTCCTTTAAATAAAGTGCATATCTGTCATTTCCGTGTTTGAATATGACTCCATTTTATGAGTTGCAATAATGTAGTATACTTAAATTTTCCAATCACCGCTTTTACTAATTAAACACTGCAAAGATCAATTGACAGTTTATCAATAACTTGTTAGGCGTTTTGACAACGCCAGTCTTTTATTTGCCATGGTAAACAGTTTTTTGTAATGTTGGCCCAATAACTTAAAGAACAGACTAATTTTCAAACTCAATTTACTCGAAAAACATTGGAAATATCGATCTGGAGAAATATAATTTTTTTAAGTAAAATTGTTAAGATTTTGTAAATCTGTAGAGAAAATTGTAAAAAAATTTAAAAGAAATACAGGCCGAAAACCTCCTTCACCAACCTAAATAGGACGCTTACGATTTGCATGTCGAAAAACGGAGTAGCACATGTTATTTAACGTAAAAAGTTATGTAAAACTATTTATTTTCCACCGTTTTGTCAATAACAGGAATACACCAGGTTTGTTTGAGCCGGCCGGCACCTTTTTTGATTTGGTTAAAAACACGCCTATTATCGGTGCGTACTGGACTTTTCCGGAATAATAAATTTAGTCATGCTGACTCTTCAGATATAGGGAAGATCGAGCTCTTTAATAAAATAGAATTATTACCGATGTTTATTAATGATTCCACCAAGCCATTGGACATTTTAAATTATTTGTTTACAAATAAAGTAATATCAGTGTTTCCAAATCTATCTACAGCACTTAGGATATACCTCACATTGCCAGTCACAGTAGCACACAGCGAAAGATCATTTTCTAAACTAAAAATAATCAAAAACTATCTTAGGTCAACGTTGTCACAAGTCAACTGACAAATTTATCGTTAGTAAGTATTGAAAATGAAATCAAAATTGAAGTCAGTGACATAGTTAAAGATTTTGCTAATGCAAATGCACGAAAAGCTACTTTTTTTTAATTAGGTAGGTATATATTATAATTTTATGTTCATTTGTGTGATTACCTTCTGTATTATTTCGTTTTCGAATTAAACTTTTTTTAAATGACCACAAAGTTGTGTTCTGTTATTTTTGTTAACCCTTCCATCCATAAAATTCATTCATTTTACCTTACCCGTGTAAGTACGGTGGGCCTTACATAACTTGCATCTATCTTCCAGAACTAAAACTGTCAAATATTCCAAATTACTACTTAAATTTGAACTTTGTAAGGACTGTAGGCTATTTTTATTTGTTTTATATACTAATTAAATTAGAGTGAACATATTTCACAGACATGGGAAGCTTGATGTGAGACCCAGTGCATACCCACCTAGTTGTTTCCAGACAAATTTTTTATTGAACTTCACTTTTGAAAATATGTAAGTGCTGTTTGTACATATTCCATTTTAAAAGTGCTCAGCACGCGCTTAGGCACTAGAGGGCGCTAGGATGATGATTGCACCCGGGCGCTACGTGAGCTAGAGACGCCCCTGCGATATAACTTCCTAAGGGTGCGTTTTAGGGCACATGTTAATAGGGACTTTTTGACTTATTTTAATGAAGTTTGCAATCCTATTTTAGAAATACCCTGTATAAACAAAAAAAGATAAAAAGCTATTAGAAAATTATAGGAAAATTTATTTACTTCTTAAAGTTATCTTAGAGGATTTTCGGCCTGGAAGATCTACAATTAACCTAATATTTACCATGCGACAGATCATAGAAAAATGCTGGGGGTACAATGCAGATATCCACCATATATTCTTTGATTTTCTGTTAATAGAATACTCCTATGTTTGGTCAATGTATATTTTTGGAAAGCTACTCAACAAGAGTGAGAATCAGCAACAGAACATCATACCCAGATGCAGGTGTCAGACAGAAAAATCCTTTCTTCATTGCGCTCTAACTTGGCTTTAGAATACGTCAACAGGACTCCCTCCTCCAGAGATCGGTATTGGCTTTTGCAGACGATATAAACACGCTTTCTCTTTCCACTAGGATATATTCTCCTCCTTTGAAAGGTCTGCGCGCAAATGACGCTGAAAATAAGCTAAACTAAGACCAAGTATATGACCCCAGAACAAGTATAGAACAAAACATCATAGCGAAGGACTACTACTTTAAGGTGGTAAAAGAGTTTAAGATCTCGGTAGAATCATCACTAACGACAATCGACTTGAACGGAATGTAGCGGACAAAACAATAGCAGCAAACAAATCCTTCTAAGTGCTGTCAAGCCTCTTAAGATCAAAAGTACTCGTAACGAATTTATAAATTACATTATACAAAGCTATAATCCGTTCATACTTTGTGCATGGAAGTGAAGCATGGGTGCTTATCCGACAGGAAATGAATAATTTACTGATATTTGAGAGAAAAAATGTAAGAGTCATCTTTGAACCATGTCGGCCTACTAGGGAAACGCAGGTACCGTATCAATCAGGAACTACACATTTTGCATGTAGTTTTTTAAGTAATTAATTCGTTAAGCTGAAGAGCTAATTCCGGAACAATTATAATAATAATCATTTTAATATAAGCAAACAAGATTACTTCTTCTTCATTAAAGAAAAAGGAAGGAAAAATACATCATGGCAAAATACATCCAAGAAATCATAAGCAACTCCAGGTTTGAGGCACTAGGGGCACGTGTCTCCCCTCCTCGAGACCATCAAGTTAATATATACATACACACAAGTTTATATACAGGGCTTTTATTTTACACGTATCGGTCACCTGTAGTTTCAATCCTAAGCGGGGGTGAATATCACCTCTACAAGTTTCAATACAAAGGCCTATCATGTGATATCTCTTTTTGAAGGTCTCTTTTTTGACAATCTTTTAACACATAATTTTTTTAAATCAGATTATTTTTTACAGAGTAATGACCGAGAAACCGTTAAAAATTAAAAAAATTTAATTGTATGTGAAAAAAGAATGAGTATAAATACAGAGATAAACAAGTGAGAAAAAATCCTGAAATGTTTTTGAGAAAGATATTTGAGACTGTAAACAATTTATTATTAGTAGTGGTTTCGTTGTACACTAATCATCAAATTTCGACAATGGTTTATTCTTTACAAGAAAGAATTGATAATTTATTTATGGAGAACAACAACGTAGTGCACGCAGAACTGCTCCTGTTTATCACTCAAATGCAGACTCTAATTTTATTAAAAATATTTGTTTTTCTGACAGAGCAGAACTTTTTTAATGCATTTGTCAATAAACATAATTGTAGATACTGGGACAATACCAATCCACAAGTTTTCCGGGAAAAGCACAACCAACAACAAATAAGAAAATCAACGTATGGGCCGGAATTCTCGGAAATAAAATTATTGGTCCTTTATTCGTGGAAGAAAATTTAACTGGAGAAATGTTTTTGGACTTATTAGAAAATGTGATAAATCCCCTTATAATCGAATCTTTATAAAACCAAATAGATCAAGATGGAACTTTGTTGCTAGACTAAGAAAACCTATTTTTTCAACACCGCGGAGCACCTCCACATTATGCCTTGTCTATACGAAATTCGCTGATTGAGATTTCCAGATAAATGAAAGAAGGGGCGCTATAGAATAGCCAGTAAGATCACTCGGCCTAACGTCCCTTGACTTTTTTTATGAGGACATCTAAAATCTGTGGTGTACAAAACTCAACCTCGCGATATTCCCGAACATAGTCGTACAACAGTGAAGGATTGTGAGCGGATTACACCAGAGAAGTTCAAAAAGTACGGGAGGAATTCAAGCTGTGACTTTACCATTGACTTGTCAATAATGGCGAACATTTTGAATATCTAATTTAACTACAACTTTATACTTTACTTTATATAAAGTATATACACAATTTATTTTTCTGGTGTTAAGCCATCGGTTTTGTCTTTTTTTTTGTCTAAATATCTATAAGTATTCTAAAAACTTTCAGCGTAATTTAATGCATTTTGACGAAGACGTTTTTTAATATGTATTAGATTAAATTATATTATAACAGCTATGTTGAAGGAAAGTCAGGAGATGTTGTGCTATTTAAAAAATATGCACTTAAATAATTTAGTAATGTTTAATTAACGTGACCTCCATATATATTAGCAAAATTAAATAGATGAAGTTGGTATGAATTATTATAATTCAACAAATTTTATATTATAAATTAACTTGTACGTCATATATTCATTTGCAGTGTAACGTGTAAAAAAATGGAAACCATCTTGACTAATCTTACGAGTTAATTGAGGAGTTTATGTGCCTCTAGTCCGGTGGAGTCGCTGTGGTTAGAGTTGTTTTTTGTAGGTTCACTGAACTACCTAGGGTTCTGGTGCCTCCTCTAGTACCTTGTCCGTTGTTTGTTCGACTTTTCACTAAGCTGAAGATACCTGGGGCAGTGCTTTCTTGCTAGCACCATACAATGTCTATTAAGTTTGATGCCATCCTAAAATGGCGTTCCCTTAAGTTAGTTGTTCGATTTTTCCGCGTCAGGAAATGATGGCTGGTTGGTGGTATTATTTGGTAAAGAATACCATTAGAAAGAGGCGTTGATGGTTGAGTTTTCTTTGGATATGATTAGCCCTTCGTTGTAAAGGGTGCTAGGGAGGATTTTCCCTAAGGAAGATTTTTTCTATGGAGGGTTTATACTGCGGTATATTTGAGTCCTGACTTACGGTGAATTTTGAGTTACCGTAGATTTGACTTACGGTGGATTTTTCCATGTTTTGAATCCTGTTTTACGGTGGGTTGTTCTATGTTAGGAGCCATGTTCCAACTCGGGAATTTTAAAGTTAGAATTTTCTACGTGTTGGGGCTGTTATTTTCGAGATGGGATTTTGAAGTAATTATTTGGTATGGAACAGATTTAACCGTTTAGATGGAATTCAACTGATGTCCAGTCGGTGATGAATTAGTAGAAGATATTTGGCTTTGAGTTTCCAGGATCAAGAACACAGTACAGATAATCATGTCAATATTATAAGAGATAGTAAATTTCAGAAATGTTTAATAAGGTAAGATTTTAATTTGTCAACAGATTATACCAATATTCTTTTTAATCAAATCCTTTTGATTAGGTGATTATTATTTTGAATGTTCATCTGGGATTTTCTCTCCTCGCAATGGTTTCTGACAAATACAGACAAGTTAAGTACTTGAATATCAAGGTGTAGTATCTAAGGGCAGTTTGTGGAAACTGCCCGGAACACTAGTTGCCCTCTTCTAGGAAAAGCATTACCAAAAAAAGTCAAGCGAATATAGTGCAAAACATTCAAACAAACATTGTTCGACAACGATTCCTGATAAGGAATCGAAACGTCACAAAAAACAGATAAATACAACACGAAATACACAACATATTATACTGGAATACTAGTTGACAAATCTGTAGACCTAGTGTTCCGGCAGTTTCCACAACTGCCCTTAGATACTACACCTTGATATTCAAGTACTTAACTTATCTGAATTTTTCAGAAACCATTGCGAGGAGAGAAAATCCCAGATGAACATTCAAAATAATCATTTACCTCCTCAATCATTTAGAAACTACTTAGGTGATTATTGTTGAGTACATTTTTTTGTAGATTTTAGATAGAATTTTTTTTTGTAAACATCTAAATTTTCACTGTGATTTTTAAGTCAAATTTCTAAATATTCCATAATGTAAATTGCAGATTTTACTCTTTAGCTAAATTTATTAGAATATCCTAATTTTTTTGAAACAAACTTCTTATCTCGATTTTTTGTACTATATATTTTCTTTTTGATTTTTCTGTATTTACATTTTGCACATTTTTATATACCGAACCTATAGATTGTGAAAGAATTTTTGGAAGCACAACTGAAAGTATTGAATACTTAATTTTTTTAACAGAATCAGATTATTAGCATTTTGTTCATAAGGAACATAACAATATCACTATAGCCAGTGTGAATTACATCATAACCGCATACTATTTTGTGACTTTCAAGGTATGTTCACTTAAAGGTTTTCAACCAAATGGCGCCCTGAATAAATTTAAATTTTATGTTTTACTATCTTTTACGCACGCACGTATGTTCCCCGATGAACTGCAGTCGCCTAGCAGATGTGAACAAATCAAGGTAGGTTTTATGTTGATTTTTGAGTTTTCCAAATTTAGGATACCAGGTTTGGGTCACAGCAGAACTAAATAAGGATTAATAATTGAGTCATGACAAAAATTGTGACAATTAGTTTAATACTCCTGAAATTTATATCTTTTTTTTTGTATTGTAGTAGTGTTCCTATTCACACATACTGTTATATTCATAATTAAAAAAATCTCGGGTGCTAATACGAATTCTCTGGTGCATCACAAAGTTCTTCTCGTATCACCTTCTGCTCCCCAAAAGTGTAGTTGTTTAAAATGGCAATTGTGGATCGATCTTTAAGAATCTCTTGGTAAGTATTTGCTTAGCATGCCAAGGAGCAGTAACAAATCCCGCTAACATTTATAGGTAATAACGATTTTTGTTTTGGTGAACGTAGGCCTATCACGTCATGTATAACTATCGTAGTATTTTTTTGTATCACTAAATAAGTTGGTTTATTATACTTGAATTAAATCTACTATACTCCACAACAAAAACGAAAAGTATTTTGCGTTGTTGATTTAAAAAAAAATCCACAGGAACGCGGATTTTTTCGTAAAAATAGTATATTATGGGTAAAAAAAGTATATGGGACCATCTCGGAATCTTTTTTTTTAATATATTACTGTTAAATTTTCCAAATCGGTTACGTTGTTATCGAGAAATCAGTTAGTACAAAAATATATATGAACAAGTAAGGAATTACCTTAATAAAGTAGAGTTTAAATCCTCCAAATATATTAAGCATTTTTCAAAAATCGATATAAAGCAAACTTATGAATTATTTTTCGAAGTTGTTTTCTGAACGATAGTTGTGGCATCTCTATTTTGTCTTTTAATCACTTCTTGGGAATAGCACCACAATAGCTGCAAAGTCTGTATATTTCAAATACACAAACGTTTCGGGTCTAAATAAGACCCCATTTTCAATGGCAATAAAAATTTAACACAACTGAATAAAAAAATTAAAAATTAAAAAGTTCGAAATGACAAATTTAGTATTCACAATTTGACATTAAATGTTTGACAATAAAACTGAAGTAACTAAACGAATTTACTGCTAATCAGATATACAGGGTAGCACTAAAAATACTAAAAATCATGTGAAATAACAAAACCTCTTTCAAATTTAGAAGAATTTGCTATCTTCAGAATTTCATGTGGCGCTCCTAGGTACGACTTTGTTTTGATTTTTGATATAATGAGTGTAATCCCCAGAAATGAGATCAATGAAATTCTGATATTCCAGAGATCCCATTAACGTATAAGGGAAAAATATATATACAGATATATATCACAAAACAAAAGTAAATATATATATTGTGTTTTTATATATAACACCCGAACCATCTGTCAAGAGTATAACATATGTTATAGCATAGTATGCCTTCATATACTTAAATTACTCACTAGACGGTAGATGTTACCGACATCTATTAGGTTCAATACACTGACTGTTGTCTTACTGATGTGTATTGCATCCAAGTATTTCACTTTAGAACTTGTCATTCAAGAAAGCGTATCTGACGAGAACTCCTGGTTCGAAACGGCTGTTATACGTTGAATGATATAGTTCTAAATATGTGGATATATATCTGCATATATATTTACTTTTGTGTTTTTATATAAAACACCCGAACCATCTGTCAAGAGTATGGTATATGTTATAGCATAGTATGCCTTCATATACTTAAATTACTCACCGACATCTATTAGGTTCAATACACTGACTATAAGAGAAAACTTAGGAATAACCATATGAACATGAGATACAGGGTTGTTCAAAAGAAGATTACCATTATTAATTTCATCATTGATTATTTGTAACCAGAAACGGCTGAATTCTATAGAAGTACTAGCGTTACAATCGCTTTCATTTAATACAATTACAGACTCTTAGAGCTTTGATTTTATATTGTGTTCTTTTTTTGTGTAATATGGTCTATATTTGAATTTTGTAAGGACTTTTATAATTTCAATTTTTTGAGTTTTGCTTTACTTTTTTTACCTTAGTAAAGAATTTATAGAATCAATTCTGTGTAGAAACAGATTTTTGGTTCTCAGTTCAAAATTGTATAAGTGATCCCAATACACCTACAGAAGCTAAAACATAATCATGTAGACCAAATGATTGAATGACTAAAATAGAGGCTCTAAAAACGTAGACGAGACAGTTGGCAGACAATTGATGAAAGCTTGACTTAATTAAATTAAAGGAACAGCCTTTTTGAATGCCAATGGGAACTGTAAAACATGGAATCAAGTAGTTGGTAAGATATGACTTAAATACAGAGTATACTTATGGCATGATCATTAAGGTTAAAACAATATCTAATAACTAGGTACAGTAGGAACATTAATAAACATTCCTAATGTACTTGCAAAAATTCACAAAATGCAAATACAGAGTACCTTCAAATACATTTTGGCATTATTCAATCTTACAACTTCTTTCCATGTTTTTTGAACAGGACAATGACTTTTCAGCATGTATGACACATTCTAGAATGCTAATGTATCTAAAAACAAAATAGAATTGTACTTTTTAAACAATTAAATCCACCCCAAAGTATAAGCAAAAATGAAGCACACGTAAACATGAATTAAAACTTTACAAAACAAACTTAAAACCAGTTTGTTATGAAGCTTATGAAGCACACTTAAACATGAATTAAAACTTTACAAAACAAACTTAAAATCAGTTTGTTCCTTGTAACAGGTTAAATTAAAAATTAAAAAAAAACAAAAAACATTTTTTTGTTCCTTTAAATTTGCCAGTATGTATATTAGATTACTAAAAAGTACTAAACAGGTTGACACATTTAAAAACAAAAAGAAAGTCATCATTAAACATTAATTTTTAAAATTTTTCTGATAACCATATTAATCCCTATATAGTTACAATTATTATTAATTGTGCAACTATTATATAACATTTTAAGTGCTATGAGGAAATGAATAATATTTTTGAAAATTGTATTTTTTTAGTTTATTTATATTTTTATGTGGAATCTAGTGGTGTAATCAGATATTTCCAAACCCCTGTAACCGCATAACAATATTGATGAAAAAAATCATGGTTAGATGTACATTGACAGTGGTGACAGCTCTAGTTTGTACTGAAATAAATTGTTGTATAGACATGAGTTGAGCTAGGAGTGTCCATAACTCTTTTTTTTAATAATATGAAATATATTTCATTTTCCTGAATATACCTTACCTGTTTAACTGACATAAGCTTGGATTTTTTAAATTTGACACTTATATCCAAAACTGTGCAATAAATAGATAACATCTTTTTTTTCAAAATTGTCGCGGTGTTATTTTAAGCTGCAAATTTTAATTTTCCAAAGCACCTAGCAATGTAAAAGAAACAAAAAAACTATTAGTCATAAACAGTTTGACCTTAAGAGTAGTCTATTGTAATTCTATTGTTTATACTCAAAATTCAGAAAATCTGCATATTCTTTAAATACATTTTAAGTAGATGACTTTAAACTTTACTACACAGAAAAAAACCTCTTTAGTTCTTTTTAATAATCCAGTAGCTATTTAATAAATATTTAGAAAATACAGTCTTTGTACATCAAATTTTTAGTAAATATTCATTTATTATTTCCTATTAACAATTGAGGATCTGTTTACAGTTTCTTACATACACATAAAATAAAGCAATATATAACATGGCAAATATTAGAAAATATCGCAATAATTACTCTGTCATAATAATATAGTTTTTGATATAATTGCTTTCAACCTATCTATTTCTTGTTTTGAATGTTGTTTTAATATTAACTCTGTTGCCCACTCTTTAGTCTTTCTGAAAGAAAGATATATGGTATGGTTGTTGCAGAAATGTGATTATCAAGGGTATTAGTTTTTAGTTTTGTGTGGAGCAGCCTGGTAATGGTAATGATTGTTTTGTGTTCAATTTTAATTGATTTTTTATGATAATTGTTAGCAGATAGTACATTTTTATAAATTTTATATATCTATCATATAAAGATTTAATGATGTCATTTTTGCGGCATTTGGATGATTAAAGTTAAAATTTAGATATAGGTATGGTAGTGTGAGTCGACTTTCTGCAGACTTCTGTATCAAATGACAGTTGTGGTTTTATTATTAAAATATCTAAGAAAAGTAGTGTATTATTCTGCTCAATTTAGAATGTGAATTGTATAGTTCTTCTTTTTTGAAGTCAGTAAAAGTAGACCTTAGCACAATTTTGAAATAGATAATGATAAAGATAAGGATAAAGATAATGACAAATGACAAAGAATGTAGGGAACCTATGACCAACATGGATCAAACAAGTATGCTGATGGTTGACTTTTGTTACAGGGTCCTTAATACAATGCGACAGTTTAAAAAAACTATCGTATTTTCTAAACTCTCAATTCGGCTTTACTTTTCCTTTATCTTTACAATTAAATATCCCAAAACATTCTATTAATTACATATTTCAATTAGCTGGACTTCATACGCCGTAGCTGCGTTATAATTTAAATTTTGTAGAAGGAAAATATTCCAAGACAAAACTCATTTAATATTCGAATGCATATTCACCAAAAGTAATTCAGAATCGGGGACAAAACTCTAAATCATGATAACGTACATGGAGAAAGTACTCGAAAATATAATCGTAAATTTCTGGACCGATATTAGCATAAGAGAAACCAAATATGAGCATTCCAATTTACAATCAACATACCGGTATAGATCAAAACCAAAAAACCATCCACTTAACCAACATATAATCGTTTGACACTGATAACCACGTTCGATTCAAAAACCCCGCGTGAGATGTTCGTCACTGGTAAACGCACAGACGAAAGTACCACGCAACTTTAGTATCCGGAAACAACTGACAGTCAAAACAAGAACTCGAGTTATTCTTCGTCGAGTAGGCTATGAATCACCCGCCATTGGTCCTACGAAGCGTACCCGCTGCTAACGGAGAGTGGTACCCATGTCATATGGTGCTCTTTCACATACATGGCCTACTGAGTGACATACCCGCTGTTGGCCGTACGCAGCTTCTGTTGACCCGATGCGTCTTTATAATTAGTATGTGCTTAAGACCTGGTAATAAATTGTTGCAGTTCAATTATTACTACTATAATAAACACAAAGAAAATATTTATTATGCTAACAGTCAGCTAACAAAATGTTTTATTAAAGGTAATTCACAATGAAACATTTTAATATACCCGTTTCTTTAACGTTAAATGCAAATAGAAGAGATTCAGTTAGCAGATGGTCAGCAATAGAATCGTATCCAGTAACACGTTCTGCAGATTTATGAATATTATTAGAATATTAACCCAAATAGACAGTGCAGCGTAGTGAATAGAATGGTACATAGGTAATAAAAGATTAATAAAAGTGTTTGAAAGTTAATATCGATAGTTTTCAAGTTGCTAGCAATTGTATATTCGTGGTAATAAACAGAATGTCAGAAATTTATAGGTCATTAACAAAATGAAACCATTCTATAATAATCTTTAAAACCATCATTCATACATTCTCCAGAAGAAAGAACAGACAACAAAAAGAAACAGGATTACAAAATTAAACATAAAAACAATGAGAAGAGTAAATAAGCAAAGAAAATAAAATAATAACACAACAATTAAAACACAAGAATTAAGGTGGTTTGAAGATCTATGTATACCGAACACTGAAGAAACATGAAGTAGATTCAATAACGTAATAATAGAGATACCAAAAATAAAAATGGAAATTACAGAAAATGTAATTTAAAGAAACAAACAGATTGAAATGAAATAATAGAATCACAAATTAAAAAGCAAAAATAACATAGAAGGAATAAATAAATCAGATAACAAAAGACTCCTATGGGGACTACAAGTCCAAAAGGAGAAGAGCAAAAGATAGAGATACAAAGCTCAAAATAACAAACATGGAAAAAAAATGTAGAGAAGTTCGAAATTAATGATAAAGAGACCCAGAAACTTTTCTACAATATCATTAAAAATTGTAAAAAGACAAAAGTGGAAAGTTACTAACAAACTTTAAATAATACTTTAAACGATTACTGCATCGCTTGAGAAGGAATAAGAATCGAGGTAAATTTCATTGATTCAATTCTTTTACAGATGTAGCTGGATTTTCAAAAAAATGGAATACTAAACTCCCACAATTTCCATAAATGTGTTCCTCCAGAACAACTTGCCAAAACCTTTAGAAGATCTATATTTCCCATATACGACACAATATGTTTTTCATGCATGATGGGGCACCTCCCCATTTTAGTGTAGCACATCGAGAATATTTAAATAAGCTCTTCGGAATCAGATTTTTTTTGTGGGGACCTTTAAAAAGTCTATTATATGTTTCAAGATTGTTGAGAAACCAACAATCGTCTATTCTGAAATGGAAAGCATAGTAGTGAAAGGAGCCCATGTTCAAGCTACGTACAAAAAAGCTTTATCTCAAAAACTTTAATATATTGAAATTGAACCTAATCTGTTTTAGTTTAAAGCTCAAGCAACCTAAAAATATTATATTTGTACATTTATCGTACATAATGTAAAGGAATTGTAAGAAGTGTTATCTAGTGACAATCATATTGAAAAATTATTAAATGGGAAGAATATAAGGTCATTTATGTTCTTCTCTTTGTTTTAACCAAAACCCATACATATTCTGGGTCAACCTGCATAGTAAGGTTACGAAGTTTAATTTTATTACAAAATAGAAGCAACATAAAATTTGTGAACTAGTTGTATTTTGGAAATCTTATCAGAGTTCTATTTTTGTTTCTTACTATTCTTTAGTTTTTTTTAACAACTAAAAAGGGCATATGGCACATGGAGAGTGACCGACAAGAAGTCGTCATATCCGTCTCATTTTTCGACACTGTAATTTTGTTTCAATTCACTCCTTTTCATGCAAACGCGATGCCAGAATACCAAACAATTTTTAAAAGTCACAATTGAATAGATTGACTCCCAAACATTGCAATGGAGATTCAGTCTGTCTGTAATTCATTCATTGTTCATTAACAAATAAATCATTGTCAATGAAGGTGTCATTTACAGCCTCTTTTAAAGAAAAAACCTTGATGAAATCATCAGAAACGTATTCACACAATAATGCCGTTGATTTACGACCGGCAGTCACTATAAAACTATAAATTCAAGCAACAAGTGAATGTTAAACATTACAGGTTAAGAATTTATATTCTATAATAAATCCAGAAATTACTTTTACTTACCTTGAATCTTTAAAAATCGCCTACCCAACTAAACGAAAGCAAATGCAGAACGTATATATAAACACACCTACAAGTAAGTGCAATTGACGCAAATTTCGTTAATGGTTTGAGATTGTCAACATATTTCTTAGTCCCTTAAATGTAAACCTCTATCAGACGGTCATCTAATTTAGAAAAAATCATGGAATGAGTCGTCTTGTTCTTAAAGTATCATACCGATTCTTTCGTAGGCATTGTTTCAGGTCGTTCTATTAATTACAGCCGTTTGTAGTTCTTGAAACAGTTTTTCTTTGATTAGTCGTTGTATGGGTTCTATTACATGCTTAGGAAATCCAGTCGAAAGATTTCACGTAATTTGAATTTCCAGATTTTTTTTTCTATTATCTGCTGAAATTACTGTAACATTGTCCATACATTGTTCCTGAGTTCATTTTGTTCTATTATCAAAGCGTCAGTCGATTTTTAACGTAATTTAAGCGAATTAAACCATTTAAAGTTTCTTGGGTAACAGAACGACTTGAATGGTGGATAAAACAGTTGTTGTAGGAGAAAACAACTTATTTAATCATCCGTAGTTATCTCATTTCCACCTGCAACTTTTCTATTTTTCATTTGATTTTGAGCTATTAGTTATAAAAATTTTTCATGGGTTTTATTTTCTTTTCTTCAGTCAGAGATCTTGGGTAACAATTTGTTCACATATTTGTATTTATGTTATATATAAAGTTTAACTTTGGTTGACCTCTATAAAAAGTAATTACAAAGTATAAAACAAAGGCTTTATTGTTAGATGGTTACTTCTGCCTGTTGCAGGTGTCCAGACCAAAAACAATACCTAATATATTTTCTCATCTTCTATGATATTTCTTGTCATATCGTAAAGTTCATTTAACAATTTCTGTGTTATATTTTCTTCAAACAATTAACAATCATTCATTAGATTCATTTCAAAAGATGTATTAAAACCGCTCGCAAAGAACCAAAGAGAAGTAGTCAAATACAAGTGCAAATAATTTTGTGTGAAATAAAATAAGTCTTTTTAACCCACTTCAAAAACAAGAAGGTTCTCAATTCGTCTGTTTATATGATTTTTATCAGTGTTCGGTGATTACTCGTTACAAACTCAAAGAATTTGGATCGGTTTTTAGAAAATCGACAAAAACTTTTTAACCGGCTTTCTTATAGTAACCTTTGGTGAAGGCGATTATATTAAAAACTCAAATGTTACTGTTCGTTATCCGGGGGGTAGTAAATTGAAATAAAATTAAAAGAAAAAAATTCTAAACACAAGCTTTTATTACTTGTTAATGAAAAATACTAAAAAGTTAAAAATAATTTAAACCTAGGTACCTACACTGCAACCTTTAACGATAATTAACCTTCTTCGTCTACGTCACAATAATCCCATATCGTACATACCTAATTATATATTTTTATTAAACCCTAAAACTTTATACTTTCTATTCAATCTTTGCGTTTTTATTACAGATCCAATTATTCATAAATAAAAGCGTGTTACATTTTAATGTAACATTACTTTTCTTTTGCAATCACAATTTAACAAGCTTTTATTTATAAAAAAATTGGATCTGTGATTTAATACAAAGTGTAAAGTTTTAGGGTATAATAAAAATATATAATTAGGTATATACGATTTGGGATTACTGTGACTTAGACGAAGAAGGTGAATTATATTATCATTAAAGGTTGTAATGTAGGTACCTATATAATGGTATTTTTCATTTCAGGATGAAATTATTTTTAACTTTTTAGTTCTTTTTCATTAACAAGTAATAAAATCTTATTTTTAAGAAGTTTTTTTTTCTTTTAATTTTATTTTTAACTTTTTAGTATCTTTGATGCGTAATTGACTACGGTGTAGTTCGTAGCCCCTATCAGTGTTTTTGCTTTATGTAGCCTGTAGTACACTCACAATGTGTTGTTTTAGCACTTAAATGTATTTTATATTTTATTAACCATACACATCAATTAGTTATATAATTACTTGTTAGTTGTTTGTAACATTTCTCATTCTATCCATTTCATTAAAGTGTCAACATTACAAGGTTTCAGCGAAGTGAATTTGGAGCAGTCAAGTTCATCGATTTGAAGACCTGCTAAGGACCGAACTCGGCTTAAAGCCACTTAAGCTTGACCTGCAGCAAACAATTTGGAACCAAGATAATTAACAGCATAACCTACAGTAATTCCTTGCATTTTGTGCACAGTTGAAGCCCAAGCTAAGGCAATCAGGAGCTTTCTTCTTTCAGGCTGTGGTATATCGCTATCGTATAGTTGAACACGTCTGTAATATGACCATATAATTTCAGCAACACGTGACCTATCGCTCCAGTCAAAAGTCCCTGAGCAACGTCAATGATAGACCTCAACATGACTAGCACCATTTTCTAAAAATAAGTAGTTCCTTTGGAAGACCACCTGTTTTAATGTCCGAGGGTATTATATTGTTAGGAAATTTACCTAAGCCGACCCTGTTTCATTTCAGTACGACACCGATCGCTTCTAGGATAAAAAATGTTATTTTATCTATTCATTGGGTTTTCTCTCCTCCAAATTTTTTTTCCTGTAACAGATTTAAAAATTGTATATGTAGAACAAAGTGTAGTAAGGCAATTTCGTAAAATTGCCCGGATTACTGGCTGTCTGTACAGAGATTCTTCCTCACAGTTTTTCTGAGAGAAAGAGATGTCTATAAAATGATCAACCAGTATTCCTGTATATAAGTAATGTATTGTATATTGTGTAATACTTATCTGTGTATGGAGACGTTTCAACTCCGAGTCTGGAGTCGTTGTCAATCGTTTAGTGTTGTTTTCGAGGTTTTTTTCTAAAAAATTTTCGCTTTGATTTTGAATTTGTTGTTTGTCAAAAAATTTGACACTGACAATTTGTCGTTTGGCGATCACTTGACTCTGAGGTTACCGTTTTTTTGTTCTGTTAGCAGTAAATTCTTCCAGTCCAAATGAAGGTCGGTTGAAGGTGCTCCGATTTCAGTGTTGTTTATCATCATACAGCTAGCTTCTTTAAGTTTTCTCTTTTTTAAATTTTCTTCTTTCAACAAAATCTTTGTTTTATCCCAGTCCAGATTTGTCCACATGTCTTCTGGAAATGTTATATTGATGTTCTTTTTTCCTTACTTCTAAAGGTCTTGTAGTTTCACCGGTATAAGAATGGCCACAGTCACACAAAACACTGTACACACAATTTTTAGAACTCTGGTTTGCGTTAAACGGTTTGGTATGTGTGAGGATAGAGCGCAAGGTATTATTTGTTTTAAAAACAGTTTTAACGCTGTATTTATTTTCTAACCGCTTAATTTTTTCCGATACACCTGGGATATATGGAATTATGTTCATAATTTGGTTGTCTGTTTGTGTTTGGTTGGTATTAGTGTGATGGTTATTTGTGCTGGTTTGTTGTTGCGATTTTCTTTCTAACTGATTTATAGTTTTATTTATAAAGTCTTGGGGATATTCGTTTTGAAGTAGATGTTCTTTGATAATATTGACTTCTTTGTTAAAGATTTGGGTGGATGAAGATATGTTTTTTGCTCTATCATATAAGCACTTTACAACACCTTTCTTTACATTTAAAGGATGGTTGGAGTGAAAATTCAAATATCTATTAGTATTTGTAGGTTTTCGATAAGTACTTGTACTTATTGTGTTGTTTGTTCTATCTATAAGTACATCAAGATAAGCAAGTTTATGCAAATTTTCCATCTCCATTGTAAATTTTATTGTGGGTTCTTGACTATTGATGTAATCTAGGAATGAGTGCAGTTCTTCAGCACCATACTCCCAAACCACAAAAATGTCATCAACGTATCTCCACCACACTTTTGGTTTATTTTTATATTTGCCTATGAATCTTTCTTGAAAATATGTCATGAATATATTACTGATTATAGGAGATAAAGAAGAACCCATGGCCATACCAAATTCTTGTTTATAGAAATCTCCTTCAAATTGAAAATATGTTTAAGCAAAGTTCGGTTAGTTCCATAATTGTGTCAATGTTTAGTTTTGTTTTGTTGTGTAAGGTAATATCTTGTTGTAATTTATTTTTTATAATTTGTAATGATTTATCAACAGGTACATTTGTAAAAAGACTAACTATGTCGAAACTTACTAGTATATCATTTCTGTTGATAATAATGCTTTTTAATTTTGTTAAAAAATCATTAGTGTTTTTTAAATTGTTTGGATTATTTTCGTAAGGTTTAATTATATTTAGTAAAAATTTTGATATGTTTTTGGTAATGGTGAATTTATTGAACTTACAATGGGTCTCATTGGTATTATGTCTTTATGTATTTTTGGAACGCCATATAAATGTGGAGGTTTACTATAGTGTGGTGTTAAGTGTTTTCGTTCTAATGGAGTGAATTCTTGTTTGTGTTTTGTTATAAGGTCTCTAGCGGCTTTTTCTATATTTTGCGTAGGATCTTTTTTGAGCTTAGAATATGATCCTGTGTTAATAAGGTCCATCATTTTGGTGTTGTAATCATTTTTATCAAGTATAATTTTACGAAATTGCCTTACTACACTTTGTTCTACATATACAATTTTTAAATACTTATCTGTTACAGGAAAAAATTTTGGAGGAGAGAAAACCCAATGAATAGACAAAATAATTCAAGACCTCCTCAACAATCTTTTCGAAATTACTTATAAAAAATGTTCTCGAATGGGCTCGGCGGCTGTGGAGTTGAAGATTCATTTTACGAGATTATTCGATGCTAGTTTTAAAAAGGAAGCAGCCCACGATCGCAAGTCAGTTATACAGCGACGACTAGCGTATATTGTAATGTTATTGTGAATCAGCTGTTCTATTTGATGTAAATAAAAGTTCTAGAAAAGTGAAAGTGAATATTAGTTTAATAATTTTAAATTGAACCCACGGACTATAATGCGAATGCTGACTCACCCTCCACCAGCCCCCAGGACAGTATCCATCCGGGGATTTTGCCAAGATAGCAGCAGCCTAGTCATCAGGGGCACCATCAATGGCCGAGCAATTACCATCACCATCGATACCGGCGCCGCTGTGTCCATTGCCAAGTCCAGGGTTTTGAGAGCATCAGAAATTCGGCCAATTACCACTAACATCCAGCTCAGAACAGTCACCGGCGAGTCCATGTCAATACAGTGTGAGGCAGATGACGTGCTACAGATAGGGGACAACATGATCCGGCATAGGATCCTGGTAGCGTATATTGAGGACGATTTCATATTGGGTATGGATCTAATCAGCCAGCATGGATTTATGTTCGACCCGAGATGATGTTCTTCGGTTCCTAAATGAAGAAGATCCTCAGCCAGAATTCCCGGTCGAACGGAACAGATTATTCATGGGCAGCTAGACAGCAATCCTGGGAGCTGCGTTGGAATGGTGGAGCCCGTACACTCAGCTCATGACTACTTAGTTGGACGGGCTATAGTTAAAACCGGTCGAGATATACCAATCAGAGTCCTGAATTTGTCCAACAACGACATCAGAATTGCCAATGGTCAAGACATAGCTTATTTCGAGCCAGTAGAGAGTACCAGACGTCGGTGAAAGAGACAGGGCCCAGTAAAGAGTTCCTACAACAGTTTGCTGACCATTTGACACACCTGACACCAGAGAACCAGAAGAAAGCCAAGCAATTTATCACAAAGCACTGGCAAATTTTTAACAGTCAAGATGGAACCACCGGTTGCACCAACATCATCCAGCAATGAATAGATACCGGAAAGGCTCAACCCATCAGAATACCACCTAGACGACTACTATTGGGGCAACAACAGGCAGTCGAGGAAAACATCGAGTCAATGTTACAAAATGGAGTTATTGAGCCATCCATCGGCCCATGGTCTGCTCCCGTCGTGCTACTTAAAGCTGAATGATGTCAAGAAGAAAGACAGCTATCCACTACCCCGAATAGATGACACTCTGACCACACTAGCAGGCTCCCGTTGGTTCTCCACAATAGACCTAAAAAGTGGATATTGGCAGGTTGGTCTACACGCGAACGACAGAGAGAAGACAGCGTTCTCCACCAGTAAAGGGCTGTTTCAGTTAACGGTCATGCCCTTTGGGTTATGTAATGCTCCCGCAACATTCGAGAGGCTAATGGAGTATGTATTAAGCGGGTTAACATGGAGAACGTGCTTAGTATACCTCGACGACATTCTGGTCATGGGTCAGACATTCGACGACCATCTGAAGAACCTAAGCGAAGTATTCTCCAGAATTAATAATGGCAACCCGAAGAAGTGCTCCTTGTTCCAAAAAGAAGTAGAATTTTTGGACCACGTCATTTCCGAGTCAGGAATCCGCACCAACGAGGACAAGATAGAAACCATCCGTGATTGGCCAGTCCCAAGAGACAAGCATGAACTCCGAAGCTTCTTGGGCCTCTGTTCACACTACTGGCGTTTTGTTGAGGGATTTGCCACCATCGTTGCCCCTCTACATCGGCAGACTACAGAGGAGGAGACCTTCCGTTGGAATCAGGATTGCGAAACATCTTTCAGACGACTGAAGGCAGTACTATGTTCCAGCCCAATCCGAGACGATCAAAATTAAAGGGGGGGGGGCAGTGTTACGAAATTTACCTAAGCCGACCCTGTTTTATTTCAGTACGACACCGATCGCTTCTAGGATAAAGTTCTCGAATTGGCTCGGCGGCTGTGGAGTTGATGATTCATTTTACGAGATTTTTCGATGCTGGTTTTAAAAGGGAAGCAGCCCACGATCGCAAGTCATACAGCGACGACTAGCGTATATTGTAATGTTATTGTAAATCAGCTGTTCTGTTTGATGTAAATAAATGTTCTAGAAAAGTGAAAGTGAATATTAGTTTTATAATTTTAAATTGAACCCACGGACTATATAACAATATTATTAATATCAATCTGTTCATTCTTTTTTGTTCCATCAATTAATTGATCTTGGGCTGTTATTTTGAACATTTGTGTATTTTTTTTCTTCTTAAAATGTTCAAGAACGGTTGCATTATGTTTTTGAACAAGGGATTACTAACCACCAACCATTTCAAAGCCTCGAACACATTATCGCGATACACTGAAATTTCACGAGTAATATTTAAATTCTCCAGATGCTCGGCAACAATCACTATTTCGCAGTTATCTACAAATTTAGGCAACATATGTCGCAGTTTATATCGAAATCCATACTTTTAAAACTGGTATTATTCGAGAAAGAAGGCGCTTTTCAGTTTGCGACAATCGTAGTATAACGTCAGGTATAAGCCGATCTCTTCGTGCAAATATTACACAATTTGTCGCAAAAGATCTTTATCGAGTGATTAAAGTACTTAACGCTACCACGTTGCATATTCCTCTTATTGCCTGAGCATTCTGTTCCTTTCGATTCTGACTAAGTGTTCTTCTTATAAGTTATTTATTCTTCTAACGTTATCTATCCTGAGAACACGTTGTTCAGGTGATTCATTTTCCCTTCTCTCTTGTGTATGTATTCTATCAATATCTTGCCTAATAGTGCGTTGTTCTAACGATTTGTTTTCTCTATGTTTAGCTACTGCTAAACTTTTTTTTTCCAAGCGCTGTCGCATGTGGACATAGCTTTCATTAACAATCTTCTCCTGTCGCCTCAATTTCGCTTACTCTAAACATCTCTTTCTTTGTGTAGTAGTTTCTTGTTTGTTCAAATCGTTCTCAGTATAGGACAACCCCCTCCCCTCAGAGATCCACTGTAGGGGATGAGGGCTCGAGGTACAACCGGGTTCGTTCTGATATCCTCATACCATTCAGAACCCGGCATGTGCTTACCTCGGCATTGGGTCAACCATCTAATCCATCCAATTAAAGACAGAATCCACATTCATATCAACCGTCCACCAAACCACCACCACTCACCACCCATCATAAACGGTCCACCCATCAAAACGAATCAAACTCGACGCTGTGTTATCGCTTAATTACTGAGTTCCTTTGGCTACCTACTAGTTCCATCATCAGACCCTGGTTACCATCTTGCACCAAAAAAGTCGTTAAGACGAATCAAACGAGCCCATACTCGATCGGGTAGTATAGTATAATTACAGAGTTCCTATAGCCATCTTCCAACTCCATCATTAGACTCTGGTTACCATCTAGCACCAAATGACTCGTCAAGACGAATCATACGAGCCCAAACTCGATAGGGTTTTGTCATTTAATTACCGAGTTCCTATGGCCATCTTCGAGCTCAATCATTAGACCCTGGTTATCATCTAGCACCAAAGTACTCGTCAAGTCAGATCAAATGAGTCCAAACTCGAGTTCCTATGGCCACCTTGCGGTTTGATTATCAGATCAGCTCCACTTCATAACAATTCTGCGGTCATCCGATTTACACACGCATGAAAATTTCAGGTCAATCGCTACCGGGAAGTGGATCAAATTTAACTTGCAAGATTTGATTTTGTATCGTTTAACTACCAAGTTGCTATGGCCACCAGAGGCGGCTGTCCCTTAAGTGCCCTCGTGCCCTAAACCACCAAATTTAATAAGCTTTTAATGAGGTTAAAAATCAACACAAAATGTTTAATAAATATCATTTCAATACCAACGAATTTATCAAAAAACAATTTAAGCTGTAATCCAAACTTGTATTAAGACTTATATTCGCTTGAAAGAATATTTCACCGTGCACTTCTACGAGATACGATATAAACACGCTTAGCGCCTGAGATAGAAGATAGTTAATGCAAACTATATGGATATGGAGTAATGGGCTGATTCTCGTACGCCGCACGAGACACCGAGCTGTGCTGATATTGACCGGACGTATCCGAACGTTTCAATAAATATAATTTTTGTTTACGTGATTTAATTAGTGGTTTGTTTGTTTTTGTCCTCGTAGTCTGTGAAAGAATATTTAATATACAGAGTGTGTGCGTGTTTACATATCTGTGAAAATGAGTATCAACTTTAACATTGACTATAATAAAAACAATAATAAATCGTTTCAAAAACAAATTAGATATAAAATTGGCTGGTCCATATCTTAATTAAAAACAAGAGTGCAAAATGAAAAATAAAGTATTTACAGGAAGTCTTAAAAGTGAAATTTATAATAAAAAGAAATGGTTGTGTGGATGTGATCGCATCAATACATTACTTTGTTTTCCTTGCATTAATTATGGCGGGGAATAAATTTGGACGGAAACTGGAGTGAAGGATTAAAACGTTTCTTAGAAATACGATGTCTCTGGACTGGCTAAATGCTCTTTCTGTGCTTAGTATTGAAAAAAATATATTCTATCAATGCCAGACTTGAATATTTCGCTTTCGAAGTCGAGAAATATTTTAATTAATAAAAATAAATGCAGTATTAACAAAGCTATGGTTTGTTGTGTTGCATCTTTGTAATTCCAATATTTGACCAGTAAAGTGCACCACCAGTTTCATAACCCACCAGCCGACACTGATCGCCACCTTCCTATTCCAACATCAGATCAGCTCCATGTGATAATAATTTTGCATCGTCACTCGATTTACACATGCATGCAAAATTTCAGCTCAATCGGTAACCGGGAAGTTGATTAAATTTAACTTGCAAGATTTGATTACATACAAACATCGGGACAGGTGAAACAAATAAAAGTTTATAAAATAAAAATAAATGTCAGTTACCTACCTGTTCACGACCTGGAGGTCTCACTATATGTACCCTTATGTTGTTGGGGTCGCAGAATCCGAATCCGGGGTCATTTTCAGCCCAGGACGTCTCGGTTTAGCCATAACTTAAAAAAAACACTATTCTTATGGAAAATGACTTTCGGCTAATTTTTTTAAACTTTGCCCTTTGATAGTTATGTACTTGTGGATCAAAAGTCTTCAAACTCTAAAAGTCGTTTGTTTCCGAGATACAGCCGCCATTTTTTATTAACCTAGGAGCAAAAAAACAATTTTGCGGGGTTGTATCTCGGAAATAAACGACTTTCAGAGTTTGAGCCGATAGAAACTTTTGATCGACAAGACACAACTATCAAATGGCGACGTTTCAGAAAAATTAGCTGAAAGCCATTTTTCATAACGGGGTCTTATCAGAGTGTTTTTTGAACTTATGGCTAAACCGAGATGTGCTGGGATGAAAATGACCCCGGATTCGGATTCATTGTCCCCAAAAACATAGGGTGCACATAATGAGGCTCCCAGGTTATGGAGGGTGGAGTAAAGAAGGACACACTCTGTGTAAGAAAAAGTGACCACTAAAGACTTTCAACTTGGGGGCGCCACTGGGACGACCGGGTAATTTGTTAGTAGAAACCGCTTCTCTACGAAAATACCTAGTTTAAGTTAATGAATTGACGTTACAAAGAAACAAACATATACTTAATACTAATAATATTCTGCTATCGCCTATAAGTGGAACGGGTCACCGACTTAGAGAAACAGCAGATTATATTGTTTTACTATACTTGACCCGTTGTGCGCAAGCGTTGCGACACTGTAATTAGAATTAACACAGACTGCATCTAATAATGCCATACTACTATACCAATATAAATAGCATAGTAAATATATCATGTCACGTTGTTCTTCAACTGTATTTCTAAGTTTGACACAAAATATTAATTTTTCTTCGAAGTGAAGTACCTTTATATTTATAATATCTCAAATTCTTATAAAACTTATTTTATTAAAAATGAAAACTGCATCTAATTATGCTATATCACAAAAAAATATTTAATGAATATTTTGTTTGATAAAACTGATTCATTATAAAATTTCGAGGAGGAGGGACTAAATGAATGAAATTGGAATTAAACCAAAATGTCTGATCATTAACAGACCTACAAAAGTTGAATTTTCTCAAATCGTCTACAATATAGTGGGTCCACCTAAGTTTCTTAATATATATAAATATTTAGAAAACAAGTTGATCTGTCATGTTCAACAATAAAAGATATTGGACAAAATAATGAATGTAATGAATGAAAGTAAAATTAATTAAACTTATTTTTGACAATATCGAACTAGTTAATTAGATTTGAAAGCTACATCCAATTAAAAATTGTAAAATAAAAGAATTTAATAGAACAGAAGTGACTTCACTAAAAAGCAAAAAATGATTTTTGCTGCAACAATTTAATACTTATTCTAAATCGGTGCCAAGTTAAAGCCAGAATAATTTAATTAAAAAGTGCATTTAAGAATTGTACTTTGCAATGCAAACTGTTCAACTTGACAGCGACTTCAGACTTTAATTGTTGTTACTTTTTTGATGTCGGTTTTTGTTTTTTAAAAATGTATTTATTTAAAACTTAATGCATGGGAATCCGTCCATAACATCTACCATATGTAATCGCGCCATATCTAAATGTTGTTACACTGATTTCTATATAGCGGATATCTGCCTCTATATTAATCTATCCTAAGTCTAAGTCTTTACAATAGTTTCGTATTTTAACATAGTTTGACCTATTGTTTGCTGAATTACATTGCAGTTCAGCCACATAAGCATTGAATTTTTGTTTAATAGCTTTTTCTGTTTCATCATTCCATATCTTCAAACCACCTTTCTTTCTACATTTATTATTTTTTTAAGTTTCTATTGCTGCCTGTTTTATACAGTTTTGGATATTTTACCATTCTTTATCCATCTTGTGATCAGTTGATTGTTTTTCTAGATAGTGTACCCAATAGTCACTGTTATTAAAAATATTTTACACTATAGTTGTGTAATAAACAGACTTTGACCACTTCACTAATTGGCTTGATTTGGTACTACTTCAACTTTTTCCAACCTTCTCCTCTTGCACTTGAAATGTATTTATAGATGTAATTTTTCCTAAGAAAATGTATTGGAACTTTAAGTTCGTTCTAGGTTGAAAATTATCTTAACGCATAACCATTTCTGTTTAGAGTGTTTTCTCCAAATGTTCCTTCTGCTCATTCTCTATCTTGCAGCACTTGTATTCAATCAAAATTACATTTCTTTCCTTGTTCTTGTTTTCCATTTAGTTGCAACTTCAGCGCAGTATATCATCAAATACATCCCAATACTGGGACTTGACTGTACACAAACAAATATTGTCGCAAAACTTGTCACCTCTTTTAACCTCGGTTTCTCTTTTTTTGTATTTCAGAATAATTCAAGTCTTATACAATATGGTTCACATACTCAATTATAGCATAATAAACGTCTAAATTGAGTAATAACACAATCAATTAATTTGAATTATAATGACGTCGGGTACGATTCTTAATTGATTACTCCATTTCAGTGTAGGAATTTTTTTAACTCAGTTGACATATTTTCGTAATGGGAATTTCATAGTTTTACGTAATTTTCTTTTTAAAGAATTATTATATTGAATTAAAATGGTAATTTTTATAAAAATGTATAATCGTGTTAGTTTCGTAATACGATTCGCAGTCGTATGTGTAATAATTCTGCAAAACCTCAAAAAGCTTACTACCCACACAAATATGTACAAGATGTTCGGATATGTGATATTTACGCGGCTTATTTGTTCACTACGATAATTAACTTAGAAATTGAAATCACCACCCAAGGCGGTCACTTGATCATAATAATCCATTGAAGAAAGAAACATTAGTTTTCGAGTATAAAGAATATGAGTCTGAAGTTGCCTAACAGCCTCATGAGAAATACAAAATATGGCTGAAATTAAAGAAATAGAATTGACAACTCAAGAATTTGTTGCAGAAAAGAATTCTTTTTTGGTTTTTGTTAACTTACTTTTTTGAAATCGTTTGTTGTTTTTTAATTTTAATTTTACAATTTTTAGTTATGTAATATCTTAGTTAGATGCAGTTTACAAATATATTTTTTTCTGTACAAACAGAACCGGGAGGTTTTTCAAATATTCTGGGACGTGTATACTAACTTTTTGGAATTTCCTTGCGGTAAACCATAACTGATCTTCATCTATTTCGTTGATCATTACCTAAACCTAGATGTCATTCCCAAAACCGTTTACAAACTATCATAAAAATCGTCCCTACAATTTTATTCAAAGTCTAAATCCGCAAGTTCGTACATAAGTGGCAAAATATTAGTTAATAAATCAAATACCATTTCATTCTTGCAGTAAATTGACTAGTCAGTCACTGGGTTCCGCTCAAACGTTTGTCTAAGACTTGACAAAACGTAATTTCTGAGTTCAGTATTCTTAGAAAAATAACCGCATCTGACCTAAAAGAAATATTTCACCAGGTCACTAAAACAATGAGCCGGAATTCATTCATATAGCGACGTTTTCAACATTTAAGGCAATTAAACTAACTAGACATGTACGGTAAGAAACAATAAAGAAAAATTCTGCTAGAGGATATTAACCTTTTTCTGTCGCCATTGTCCAATGATAAAATTCGCATCCCGTTACTTTTATACAATTTACTTTAGAAAAATTAAAATTGTTTAGAAAAAAATTCTCTAACGTACGTTCTTAAAAAAATTCATGCATGATCTCAACTTATCTTCTGGTAAAAAGCACATCGTGACTGAGTGCCATTATGCCAGTGTAACTGTTCTAGTTTTTAAATATCATGAGATGAGATGGAAAAAAGGATGAAATAACTCAATTTAGATTGCGCAAGATCTTACAATTTCAACTGGTGATATTTGACTAAAATTACAGGATTACATTTAAATTAGTAAATTGTGTAGTAAATGTATACTATTTATACAAAAACAAACATTAAGAAATACAAAATGTCTTCAGGTGTACTAGGTAGGTACTATTCCCGAAAATTCATTCCTGAAATGCTGCATCAAACTTGTATTTTCGTTTAAAATATAGAATATACAATGTGGATACGACTTACGGAATACATTTATTTGTGTCCTTTTATGGAATTATAAACAAACCTGGAACACGTCAACTTTTAAATTCAATTGTACATTTTTCGAACAAAAATCTAAATATCAAGATCATTCAACATCAACATAAGGAACACCCTGACTATTTTTATATTTTTGAAATACCTTTACTAGGCTGATTTCAACGAACTGTAACGTTTATGGTCGATTATGTACAAGTACAGGGAAAATTTTTGAAATGATTGATCATTTCTTTTAAGATAATACATACATAAAATACCCGAATTATTTGAATATATTAAATAAATGCGAAAAATATTGTATATCTAGTTGTTGCCAATAAGCAAGACTATAAAACTCCTCCGCATTTTGTTTAAAGTTTGAGGTGTCAGATTTCTTATTTATGTTGTTATCCTTCCTCTAAGCTGTGGAATGTTATATACCTATGTTGCATATACTTTGTTCTTAAGATGACCTGGTGATCTGCTGGCCATTCAATATACTCCTCTAGCTAATGCATTTTTGGGATGCATAGTGAGATGTTGTCCTGTCCTATTGACACCAACCATTTTCATTCGGTAGGCTCCGATCTATGACACTGGAATATAAATTTGCTAACGCAGGAAAAACTTCTTCTCTAATCACCTTTAAATAGTTATCGACTCTCAAATTTCCTTCTACGTGTCTCAGCGTTTTTATAAATCAATCAGATTTTTCTATTTTTTTTAAAACAGTGCTTCATGTTTCTCTTGCTTTATTCTTTTAATTTCCCATACATATTTCTCTGAGATCTCTTCCCTCATTATATCATTATTTACAGATCAACCAATCCCAGAAAACTACATGTTGTCGTCGACTTATGAAATACGTAAAGTCCAGCTTTTCCGCTCAGCTCCTAAAATCTAGTGGTGTTTTTTTTTCTACCTCAAAAATGCAAAAGCCTTAAAATATTTAGTTAGGTTAGTTTGCTGCATAATAAGAAAACTTACAGCTCTTACCCACAAATAACCCATTGATGTTTGTCGACTCTACAGTAAAATGTAGTTTTACCTCAGACACACACTTATCAAACCCTGGTTTCAACACTCTTTCTGAGCTACAGACAGATCGTCTAGGCAGAAATAATTATCATCAATGAGATACTTGGGTTTCTTCCAAACTATATCATCATTTAGCGTGACGAGTCTACTGCAGGACATACGCCTTCCTCAACCGTATCTATTCCTCTCTATCTTGCCGCACTTGTATTCAATTGGTATTGATTCTTTTTATGTCATCTGCCAATTTAGAGGAGGTCTGCATCTATTTCTGAAAGCTTCGGATCTAGGACACAGTCTTTTTTTTATTTTTTTTTTTATCCGAAGAGGGGGGAAATACATTCCGTACTTAGCTAGCACGTGCTGGCCGTCGTGCGGGACTCCCGATGCAATGACTTCAAAGCAAGAGTAAATCGTTGCATTGAAACCAGTATACCGTATACCCGCTAAACCCTAACCTCTTTCTCCTACAACCATGGTCCCCTGCGGCACTCTTAGTCAATACTACTTCGCAACGGTGGTTCATTGCAGATGTTTACTGCTCTTACATTGAAAGCCTCTAAAGCCTACTCCTCGAACGTATTGCGGAGTTCTTTGAGGATAGTCTCCGCGTAATCTGAAACCAAGTTCCAGGCTTGGGGGCCCTTCAGCATGGCTTCTACTAATTGTTCTGGAACGATATTAGTCTCCAGAATCCTCTCCACTTCAGCTCGTTGATCCTGAAACCGGGGGCAGGAGAAGAACACGTGTTCCGCGTCCTCTATCACGTCCGTACAGTGTGGGCAGTTTGGGGAGTTTGCCCTCCTGAACCTGTGCAGATATGCTCGAAAGCATCCATGTCCAGTCAGGAGTTGAGTGATGTAGAACCCAACCTCCCCATGCTGGCAGTTGACCCAACGACTGATGTTAGGTATCAATCGATATGTCCACCGGCCTTTAGTAGAGCTGTCCCACCTCTCCTGCCATTGCCCTAGACTCATGGCTCTTTCATCTCTGTTTCCTGTCGGTTGGTCTTTCTCTAACTTTCTGCGATAAAGCCGTCCCCTTTCTGCAGCCAGGATGTCGATTGGTAGGGTAGAGGGAATCACACTCACCGCCTCGTAAGACACAGTGCGGTAGGATGATGCCACTCGAATCGCTGAGAGCCGCTGGACTGATTTCATTTTCCGGCGGTACGATGGTAGCTCGAGCGATTTCTCCCATACCGGTGCCCCGTACAACAAAACAGAAGTAGTTACTGTTGCCAGTAGCTGTCTTCTTATCTGTCTAGGGCCTCCGACATTCGGCATTATTCTAGATAATGCCCCCTGTACCCCAGTTGCTTTCTTGCTGGCCGCGATTATGTGCTCTTTGAAGTTGAGCCGTGCGTCCAGGAGCACCCCCAAATAGCTGATGAAGGGCTGCGACTGTATGTAGGAGTCGCCTATTTTGAGGGTGATGGTTTCCCTTGCTTTTCGACTGCTAACAAGAAGTGTTTCGGTCTTTTGTTCAGCTAAACTCAAGTCCGCTGCGAGCATCCAATGCTGAATTGTGGCTATAGCGAATGAGAAGGTTGTTTGTATCTCCTCTATGTGCTTGCGCACTATGATCAATGCCACATCATCGGCGAATGCCACTAGCCTGACGCCCTCAGGCAGACCGAGCAGGAGCAGGTCGTTGTACATTACGTTCCATAAGAGGGGGCCAAGAACAGAGCCCTGAGGTACACCTCCTGTGATCTTATAGTCTACTAGGACACAGTCTTTTTTTTTATCCGAAGAGGGGGGAAATACATTGCGTACTTAGCTAGCACGTGCTGGCCGTCGTGCGGGACTCCCGATGTAATGACTTCAAAGCAAGAGTAAATCGTTGCATTGAAACCAGTATACCGTATACCCGCTAAAACCCTAACCTCTTTCTCCTACAACCATGGTCCCCTGCGGCACTCTTACTTAATACTACTTCGCAAGGGTGGTTCATTGCAGATGTTTACTGCCCTTCCATTGAAAGCTTCTAAAGCCTACTCCTCGAACGTATCGCGGAGTTCTTTGAGGATAGTCTCCGCGTAATCTGATACCAAGTTCCAGGCTTGAGGGCCCTTCAGCATGGCTTCTACTAATTGTTCTGGGACGATATTAGTCTCCAGAATCCTCTCCACTTCAGCACGTTGATCCTGAAACCGGGGGCAGGAGAAGAACACGTGTTCCGCGTCCTCTATCACGTCCGTACAGTGTGGGCAGTTTGGGGAGTTTGCCCTCCTGAACCTGTGCAGGTATGCTCGAAAGCATCCATGTCCAGTCAGGAGTTGAGTGATGTAGAACCCAACCTCCCCATGCTGGCGGTTGACCCAACGACTGATGTTAGGTATCAATCGATATGTCCACCGGCCTTTAGTAGAGCTGTCCCACCTCTCCTGCCATTGCCCTAGACTCATGGCTCTTTCATCGCGGTTTCCTGTCGGTTGGTCTTTTTCTAACTTTCTGCGATAAAGCCGTCCCCTTTCTGCAGCCAGGATGTCGATTGGCAGGGTAGAGGCAATCACACTCACCGCCTCGTAAGACACAGTGCGGTAGGATGATGCCACTCGAATCGCTGAGAGCCGCTGGACTGATTTCATTTTCCGGCGGTACGATGGTAGCTCGAGCGATTTCTCCCATACCGGTGCCCCGTACAACAAAACAGAAGTAGTTACTGTTGCCAGTAGCTGTCTTCTCATCTGTCTAGGGCCTCCGACATTAGGCATTATTCTAGATAATGCCCCCTGTACCCCAGCTGCTTTCTTGCTGGCCGCGATTATGTGCTCTTTGAAGTTGAGCCGTGTGTCCAGGAGCACCCCCAAATAGCTGATGAAGGGCTGCGACTGTATATAGGTGTCGCCTATTTTGAGGGTGATGGTTTCCCTTGCCTTTCGACTGCTAACAAGAAGTGTTTCGGTCTTTTGTTCTGCTAAACTCAAGTCCGCTGCGAGCATCCAATGCTGAATTGTGGCTATAGCGAATGAGAAGGTTGTTTGTATCTCCTCTATGTGCTTGCGCACTATGATCAATGCCACATCATCGGCGAATGCCACTAGCCTGACGCCCTCAGGCAGACCGAGCAGGAGCAGGTCGTTGTACATTACGTTCCATAAGAGGGGGCCAAGAACAGAGCCCTGAGGTACACCTCCTGTGATCTTATAGTCTACTTGCCCATTTTCAGTTTGTTACAATAAGATGCGGTCCTTGAAATACGCTGAGACCATTCTCCGCAAGTACTGAGGAACTTCCATCCTGGCAAGAGCCTCCAAAATGCGGTCCCAGCGGGCCGAGTTAAAGGCGTTCTTGATATCCAGGGTGGCTATTAGACAGTACTTTTTTCCACCTCTTCTCCATCTCTTTCCCGAGATAGCCTCTCTGGCGATGTTGGTAACGAGTGTCACGGCATCGATGGTTGATCTCCCCTTTCTGAACCCGAATTGGTTGGTGGAAAGTTTTGGCTCAACGTAGGGCTCCAGCCTATCTGCTATTATTCTTTCAAGGAGTTTTCCCGCAGAGTCCAACATACAGAGGGGACGATATGATGACGGTTCGTCTGGAGGTTTCTTTCCCCCTTTAGGTAGGAGCACAAGCCTCTGCTTTTTCCACTTAGTCGGGAAAACCCCCTGCTTTAGGCAGGTCTCATACATGTGTAGAAACATGTCAGGCCTATTGGCTATGGCGCATTTTAGCGCGATGTTAGGTATGCCATCTGGACCGGGAGCCTTACCGTTTTGGAGCCGGTTGCACGCGCCCATCAGCTCATTCATAGTCACTGATGGTACATCTTCGTCCCTCACCTGCCACGAAGGATAAGCGGGTAGCTCAGGCTTCGCAGGAAACAAGTGAGTGACAATGCGGTGCAATGATTCGGGGCAGTTCGTTGATGTCATGGGGGGGGCCTTGATTTTATGCATCAAGATTTAATACGGTTTTCCCCATGGATCTTGGTCAACTTCGTCACACAACTCCTTCCAGTAGGATCTCTTGCTTGAGAGAATGGCTCTTCGTAGTTGTTGTCTTTTGATCTCATAGTCGAGCCTTAGTTCTTCTGTTGTGACCCTGTCGCGTCTCCGTGCTCGTTGATGCAGCCTTCGTGCTTTGAGACACTCTCGTCGGTGTTGTGAAATCGTGTCATTCCACCAGTAAACTGGTGGGCGGCTGTTGTTCTGCCGTCTCCTTGGCATGGATGCATCGCAGGACTTGACAACGCTTGTCATTACCTCTTTGGCAGTGGCTTCTGCGCTTGTTGCTATTGACAATGGTTCCTGCTCCATAACCAAGGCGAATGAATCAGCATCGAAAGCATTTTTGTTCCAACCGACTGGCTGTGAACTCGCACGACTGACACAAAATCTTCGTTTGGGAGTGGTGTTGATTTCCCATATAATAGCTTGGTGGTCGCTATTAGTAAACTCCTCATCGACCCGCCACTCACAGCCCCCTTTAATTAGGTTGCTGCTAACGAAAGTCACATCAATAATGGAGCTGGCTGTGCCTTTGCGATATGTGCTTACGTCTCCTGTGTTGAGGGGTACCAGGTTGAGCGAAGACATAGTCTCAAGGAGAGCTCGTCCTCTCGCGCTCGTTTCCCGGCATCCCCAGTCAATTGCCCAGGCGTTGAAATCTCCTGCGACGGCGACCGATTCACGCTTCCGTACATCCTCCGCCAAGGTGTCCAAGAATAACTCGAACTCCTCGAGCTGTGCACTAGGAGGTGCATAGCAGCTATAGAAGTGAACCCCTCCCACTTTGGCTCTCACAAGCCATGGTTCGGGGGTATTTGGGAGTTGTTGGAACGGAAGTTTACCGCAAGCCCATATCGCTGCTCTGTCCGTTGTGTCATTTACCCAGGACAGGGTGTCGAAGTTTTTGTACTGCTCGCAGATTATGGCTACGTCGCAATCCAATTCCCGCACCCGCTGTACCAGTAGGTCTTGGGCTGCTTCGCAATGATTGAGGTTGAGTTGCAGTACTTTCATTTACGGGCTTGTGCTGCTCTCATCGCCTGTTGGTAGATCGGACATTTCCAACTACCCGCAACGTGCCGGCAGTCTGACCTACTATCTTTCTCTTTGCAGAGTAAGCACTTGGCAGGTTGTTGACAAGCCGAGACATTGTGACCAGCGCCTCCGCATCTGTGACAACAACTGCTTCGGTCAGTCTTGCCTCTGCACGCCTGGGCGTTGTGCCCAAAGTGCCAGCATTTGAAGCACCGTCGAAGGCTGATCCTCTCGCGAACACGTACTGTGCCCCACGCAAGTTTCAGCTTTCCAAGTGCGATGGCTTTCTTGGCCTGGACCTCTGGGAGACAAACAACTGCCGTTTGTGTTGACCTATATGCCCGTCGAAGTGATTTCACTGCCTCCTCAGTGATCTCTGCCAGGCAGTCGATATTATCTTTGAGCAGGTTTACTACGTCTTCCTTGGTACTGATCTCGTCCAAGTCTTTAATTTCAATCTCGATTTGCGGTATTCGAGACTAGGACACAGTCTGTGTATGTGTGTGTGTGTGTGTGTGTTTGAGTGTATTTTTAAAGAGGGGGGAAATGCATTAAGCACCATAAGACATCAAGTCCCATGGAGGGACTCTTTTATACCCACTAAAACCCTAACCTCTTTTTTCTGTGACCATGACTAGCATCCATGGAACTGCCGCAAAGCATTACTAGCTATTGCTTTTCTTCTTATTTATTTTTATCAACACTATATTTACAATTGCTTGCCTCCTCTCCTGTTCTTGAATTCGGAGGTATTTCATAACCACTGTAGCATATATGCAAACGGCATTCCAACAATTTGCACCTCCTAGCATGGTCTGTATTAGGTTCTCTGGTATCAATGGCTTCAAGGTTTTCTCAAGCGCCCTCCGTGCATCACTAAAGCGCGGGCATTTGAAGAGAGCGTGTTCTACGTCCTCCGGTATTCCACATCCAACGGGACACTCTGCTTTATCCTCATGTCTGAAACGATACAAATATGCCCTGAAACATTTATTTGCATAAGGTAGAAATTTACGTCTCCATGTTTCCGATTCAGCCAAACTTCTATCTGTGGAATTAGATAGATCCACCTGCCTTTAGTAGAGACGTCCCACTGTATCTGCCATAGTTTCAAGCTTACCTGCTTTTGATACTTTTTTCTTGCTTCGTGTGTCTTATATTGGTAGAGTTTCTTCCTTTCTTCTGCCAATATAAACAGTGGTATCATTCCTGAAACGACACATATAGCGTCCTCTGATACAGTTCCGAAAGTATAGGAAACTCTTAATGTAGCAATGCGGTATATACCTCCCACTTTTTCTATTTTTTAATATATCTCCCCAAATGGATATCGCGTATGTCAGTACAGATGTCAATACTGATGCCTTCCTTCTTGCCTGGCATGGACCACCTATATTACGCATAAGTCACTTCAATGCGGCTGATTTTGCTGAAATGTACTCCACCTACTGTTTAAAGTTCAGCCTGACATCTAAAATCACACATAAATACTTGAGGCACGGTCCAGAAACGATGCAATGCTCTCCCAACGTAAGCGATATTGTCTCTACTTTTTTACGAGTTGTGACCAACAGAACTGAGCCAACAGCATCCATCCAATGTTTTAGTCGCTCGTGTGTTATTTCAAGTTTATTTTGCAACTCTTCGTGATGTTTTGCGGTAAAGGCTACGATAACATCTTCCACAAATGCCGTAAGCTCTACTTATGGTGGCAATGGTAGTTTAAGCATTTCATCATACAACATATTCCACAGTAATGGTTCAATCACGGAACCCGTTACTTTATACTCTTGGATAAAAAGCAACAGCAGGCAATATTTCTTGGATACTCTCTTGCAACGCTTGCCTTTGGTGGCTTCCCTTGCTGTGGTAATAACATGCTAAATGGCATCTAACGTTGACTTAGACTTTCTGTTTGTGTGAGTGTGTGTGTATGTGTGTGTGTAGTGTATCTGTAGACCATTGCTCACAACAAAATTACTCATGTGGAGTTTTCGACAAATTTATCGTTAAGCCCACTTCTTGCTATGAGTGCAAAATCGTCTGCAAAAAGCTAATGGTTCATTTTTCGCCATCTACGTTGAAACTCCCATATTGACCCAATTAATATAACCATAAATAAGCTAAATTTCAGATAAAATGTGGTGTAGATTTTCAGGCTATTTTGCCGCAGTTAACAATTTTGCAAAGATCAAAACCGCCCAATACTAACACATCAAATAGAGAAAGATTAGCATTGAGAAATCTCAAAAGAAACAACGAGATTACAATCCTGTCATCCGATAAGAGAAATGCCACCACGAACATGGATATGGAGGACTATAATCGGAAGATTCGTGATTTACTTGACCCGGGACATAACGCAAATTACAAGAGGTTCCAACTTCGAAAATAATAAAAATACAAATGAACTAATCAAGGTGTCATCGATTTCTACTCAAAATCAGAAGAAAATGAAGAAATCAGAATCCATGAATATTCGAATCACCATCCAAGACAGAACTAATTTAAAAGACGAATTACTCTATACTCCAGGTAAACGGTTAATCAGTCCATGAAATGAGTAAGTCAATTAAACCAAGAGTGACACCAAGTCATGCCAAAGAACAACAATCAACAACCCATTTGCCATACATAAAGAACACAAACAGATCGAATCGGTAGGCTGTTCAAAAAACACCAACCGAACGATCAAATTCGCCGGATACTCCGGTCTCCCAATTATTCCACTGATCCTTTAACAATATCGCGAGTTTACGGAATAACGTGCTCATGCTGTGCTGTACATTTCAGTACCACCCAGCGTTGTGTCAATACTCATGTTGCAGAACATGTATGCCATTGCCGGTTACTACAACCCGAAAAATCAGCCGTCGCAGAACGTACACCACTGTCAGGGGAACACATTATACAGTATCACCATACCAAGGTGCTCTCAACCACGGCCCACTATCAGTCTCACCTCCAGCAAAAAACTATTGAAATTTATAAACATTGGTCTTGAACATCCTATGAGGTATTACTTACGCCCGCGCCCCTGAATATATCTGCCGCAGGTGCAGCTGAAATGTTCTGGAGAAACTATGAACTAAGAACTATGGCAAAATACTACATACTTTGATACATGTCGTGTCTTAGTTTTAAACTTTTAAACTGGTCCCCAAGCCTAATCTAATTATAAGCTTTCTTTTCAAAGTCACTGACAGTTTTTTCTGTTTTGTCTCAACCAGTATGCTCCGCATAGTCCGAATATGTATCAAAACACATTGGTATAAAACTTCTACTACTCCAACTCTATTATATTATCTCAACTATCAAATGTAGGACTAATATATATATATATATATATATATATATATATATATATATATATGTTTTTAAGTTTTCGTGGGCCCTAAATGTTTCAGGTGGTTTCCGGGAACTCATCCGCGTAGTTGACAACTGATCCCTGCCGGGATCGATGGTAAAATGACGACGTTTCGGCAGAGTCACATCTGCCCTCTTCAGGTCGGTTCGCATAATTCTCGTAGTCTTCTGCTTTCGCTTCTAGTATTCGTAGTATTCGAGTAACTAGAAGCGAAAGCAGAAGGCTACGAGAATTATGGGAACCGACCTGAAGAGGGCAGATGTGACTCTGCCGAAACGTCGTCATTTTACCATCGATCCCGGCAGGGATCAGTTGTCAACTACGCGGATGAGTTCCCGGAAACCACCTGAAACATATATATATATATATATATATATATATATATATATATATATAGTTCAATGTCGAACCTTGTTCATATAGTTTTTAATTTCTAGTTAAGATCTCGGCGCCTAATTTTATTAGGTCAAGCACAAATTCTCGTCAGTAGCGTTAACTATTTCTTTCTTGAGTTCACCTTGAGATACACTTAATAGCCAATATATCACTTATTAGCTAAATTGTGTTGCACAATTAGAATTTGTGGAATGATTGATAGTGTATTCCGTACATACCGTACGTCATACATTAATCATGCTGTACAAGCTACAGATTATTTCTTATTATGCAATGTCGAGGAGATTACTAATCACGTCGCATTTGTATTTTTAACCGACTTCAAAAAAGGAAGAGGTTCTGAATTCGGTTGTATTTTTTAAGATTTTGTTACCTCAGTACTCCGGCAACTATGAATCGATTTAGATCCTTCTTTTTTCGTTTGGTAGAATATACTTCCAGATTGGACCCATATTTTTTTCTAATTTTTTCCAATGACATTGAATGGTCCATTTTGCAAAAAATCGGAGAAATCTTATATATGACTTCTTAATGTATCATAATATATGGTGAATCCGCTTGTACGAGTATTAAAACATTTTAGTTACTGTTATTAGAAATCTAGGATTGGAATTTCATCATCAATAACATGGAATAGTCCATTTTGCAAAAAATCGGAAAAATCTTGTACCGACTTCTTATGTATCATAATATATAGAAAAAATACAGTTTTGCACCCTAACACCAAACCTTTATTTTAAACACTCAACGCCGTTTCAACAACTCTAAGTTGTCACATGCCCCCAGCGAGTTAGTAAATTTACTATTAAAACGAGGTAATCTTAACTCCATGAGCCTGGAAGAAGGTCACTTGTATAGGTTTAAACCACATAACGATTATTTTTAATGTAATAGTCCAAGAAATATGGGTCTAAAATTATATTCTGGTAAATTTATTTAGGATCGACCCTGAGTTGTCATCATCAAGGAGTACTGTTCAGTCAGTTAGTTTGGTTTGCTCCTTGATGATGACAACTTAGAGTTATTGAAACAGCGTTGAGTGTTTAAAATAAAAGTTTGGTGTTAGGGTGTAAAACTGTGTTTTTTCATTTGTGACACACCATGGTTCCACAGCATTTCCATTATCAAATATATGGTGAATGCGCTGGTATTAAAACATTTTTTCATTTTTATTTGACATCTAGGATGAATTAATTAATTAATTGAAAATAGATTAGAACTTCATCAATATATTTCCAGATGTATGTTTTCAATTTGTCTGCATATATATAGGGTGCACTTAAGTTAGAATAGTACCGAAAATTTTCTTATGAATATTATATTTAGAAAATAATATAATTAGTTATTCTCCATAAAAAAATTGCATAGTCTGATCCAGTGGCTTAGCTACCTAGGGTCTAGGCGGGGCAGTGCCCGGGGCCCTCAAGCTCAGGGGGCCCTCGAATCCTTACCAGAAATCTCGATCGAACTGAACTTTTGGAAATTTCTCCCATTTTCAAAATAAATATGGCAGGTTATTCCCCTAAATTCTTTCTGTAGGTTGGCAGTGTTGTTATATTGTGAATTCGAGATTTTTTTTCGAGAACGGTTAAAAAATTAATGCTGTATCAGGAGTAAGTAAGCTAATGTCAATAAACTTTTATGTACTGGTCAATATATTCACTCGCAAATCGGACACCACTCTAAAAAAACTAAATCCGACTAGTTGGTCCAGTAGGGTCAATACAATATCTGCAATAAAACTTCGTTTTTTTGATACTATCATAGCATTAAAGCATTATCAGAAATAATTCTAAAGAGATGAGCGTAGTGAAGCAGAGAGTATTAAAACAAAAATGCTAAATTTCGAGATCGTGTTGCTTTGCGAATTCATGCACAGTGTATTGAACATCAATTATGCATCCAAAACTTTACGAAAATGCGACATCAATTTGGGCGAGGCGAGTAAAGTTTTAGCAGAGACCAAACCAAAGTTGCAAATTGATATAAATGATTTCAAATTATTCAAGTGCAAAGCCAGTGAAACTGCAAGAAAATATGGTATTGATACCCATTTTCAAGAAAAAAGGCAAAGAAACGTTAAAAAAAACAGTTTGATGAATTAGCTGCTGATCACCGATTTCCAAACCGAGAAAAAATATTTAAAATTGAGATTTTCAGTAATGTACAGGACAAAGTAATATCTCAATTAGATACACGTTTTATTGGTATGAGTGCAGTTCTGTATATTCGATTTTCTAACACCAACATTTTTATTACATGTTGATGAAGCAACTTTATTACAAAAGTGTGACGAATTCCAAAGAAAATATTCAGATATAATAGGCCCCAGTTTTTTACTTCAATTTATTAATATTTACCACCTAGTTTTACCTCAACTAACTCAAGCATGGACTGTTCACCAATTATGTAAGGAAATAATGAGCAAATATGGAGTGCTAGAATGCGACCTAACGGAAATATTTACAGCAATGTTATTATTCTTTACAATTCCTGTCACTTCTGCAGCAGCTGAAAGGTCATTTAGCAAATTAAAAATAATAAAAAAATTTTTTTAAGAAACTCGACTCCGACATTTATGGCTAATAGCAATTGAAAACAAAACCGCATCAAGCCTGGATTTAAACGAAGTCATTGATACTTTTGAGAAAACTAAAGCTAGGAAAAAATTGTAAATGTAATTTTTATTTAGTTAGTTGGTAGGCCCGACCTTTATATAATAAACCCTTGAATCTTCTCTATTTCGTTTTATCAGCCAAACCTACACCAAGTATTAACTGTAATTTATGTTTTTAGTGTTTAATATTTTTATTACCTGCCCTGCAGTGCACAAAAAAAGAGCTTAAGTTGCTTAGCATTTGTATATTTCATATTTTTATTTGATAAAACCTAATCAGTTTTTAATTTGCCCCAGGTCCCTTGGTTACCTAGCTACGCCACTGCTTTTATCAATAACTGTATACGAGGTTTATCAAAAAGATCCATTTTGTTTAATAGTGAAGGATCTATCATTTCTTTTAGCAATATCGAAACTCGTTATGAATTAACGTTAATTAACGTCGTCAAAGAAAAAAAGTTGCTGATTTTAAGATGGTTAAAAGCTTATAAGTCGCATGTTATTTTGAGGCAGACATGAAGTTGAGTTCTCTGTGTCGCTATCATTTCCTGCCATTACTATTTTTATCGGTGCCCAAAAACAAACTATGGATCACAATCTGAATGATTGCCCCCTTACACGTTTTCCTGGAGGTTTAGAGGAACTAAATAAGCTTTCCCCAGCAGTTATATAGTGGCTACACAATGTATCAGTCATGGTGTGAACTACACCCACACTCATATCAGTTCTTGCTGCTGCTATTGGTATACATTTTATATTTTATCTATTGTAATGTCTGTTTTTATATATGTTTGACTCTTATACTTTTTTATGTATTGGTTTTACTTTTTTGTATTCTAACTTTTTATATATAGATGTTGCTTCTTATACGAAATAAATAAACTATTTTTATCGTTATCCATTATATAAGACGGTTAAAACAATGTTATATGTACCCAATAAACAGTTTTACATGCTTATATAAATTCGTTGAAATATAGGGCGTTTTAGAATTATAATTCTACAGGATGGTTAAAATACATTAGAAACTAAATATTGCATGTTGCATAGGCAGAGGAGTTAGAATATAGAGTGGAGTGGAGAGAAATTGTAGTTATACATGTTGGTTAGAAAATAGCTAGAAAAAAGTTATATCGTAAAACCCACAAGCAGTTGATTACCAATTATAGTTGAAAGATAGGGTGGAGTAGAACATTTGTTATACAAGGTAGCTTAAAAAATTGTAAAAGAATGTTATACCTGCAAGGAAGCCCCTTAGCAGTTACAAATACAGAATGGTTGGAGTATAGGGTAGAGTGGAATTATTGTTCAACAGGGTGATTCATAAAATGTTACATTGGACTGCCATTGGCATATGCATATACAGGGTGGTGACGTATATGCTGGAGTATAATTATAGTTATAGCTTGATTTAAAAGATGTTAGAACTCCCGTACTTAGCTTTTTTGGAACAAGTTGTGTCGATTATTTTCCTGTCATCGTAATCTCATCTTATACCAGGACGTGTCCTTGGCCTTTATATGTCACTAAGATACAAATGAGTAATTTTTGTTGTACACTTATTGTTTTTTCGACTTGCCAAATGTTCTGCACATTGCCATTTTAGGGATTTTACTTTGTGGATGACGTCTATTATCTTGGTCTTATTTCTTGTCCACTCTACTCTCTCCTCGTTATTCATCATAGGCCTATTTTGAAGTTTTCATGTACATTCCGTTTTGAAAATCCAGGTTACACAACCACATGTCACATTGATTACATACCTTTTTTTCTCGAGATGGCATTCTAGACCTGAGTTTCATACGAAAATCATCCACGCAAATTTGATCCTTCTTTTTATTTCTATTAAGGTCCGACAGAAGGCAAGGAATCGAAAATTATGTAGTAGTTATCAAAATACTCCTATAGACCACGCGACAAGTCCAGATTACTTCGAATTCTTTGCGTTATTGTTTCAGAAACGGCTTCAAAAAAGAATGTCTCGAGGCGACTAATTACGTTGCTTTCATGGTGGCCACTTCGAACACGTACTCTCGAAATCATCTCAACAGTGTGGTTATAGGAGACTCCCCTAACCAACATTAATTCATTATCCGCATGTTTCTACCAATGGGTGGCCGGTAAATCATGCCTAAGAAGATAACTTTTATTAGAACAAATTTAGTTCTTTTAAGAAGCTTACAGTATTGTGAAATAGCACAAATAATGTAATAGATTCCGTGGGTTAAATTATTTAATTGAATTTTTACACGCACAATAAATGTCTTTATTCTACAAAAAAATAACACTATTTACAAAACAAAACCGAATAACGTTGAAACAGCTTATCGCTTCACTCTGTCGATTTAAATTTATGGCAACTACATACTGCTCGCCTTATACGACCGTCATCCTTAATATCTAGCGTGAAAAACACCAGAATCTGATGATCACTTCTGATTTGCCAGAGTGTATGTGTAATCGATTCGGGAAGCACGTTGAACACCTTTTCTTTTTTTATTCGGCCGATTTTTATATTTACCTAGGTTTCTTAATTTTTTTGGCTGCGTTAAATGAATGTTATAACACAATATATTTATTGTATAACGTAACGAAAAATTGTTACACCCAGGCAACCTTTTGTATTATATGACGAAATAGAATTACAATTAAACAGATGAGTTTAAAAAATATTTTCAAAAAATGTTAAGCTTGATGGAACATAAGCAGTTGCATATACAAAATGGTTGAAAAATAAGGTGAAAGAATTGTAATTATACAAGGTGGTTCAAAAACTGATATTGGGTGGCACATAAATAATTTAGAATATAACGTGGTTTAAATAAGGATGTAGCAGAATTGTCGTCATACAGGGTGGATCGATAAATGTTAATAAAAACTTGTTACATAAAAATAAACAGTCAGGATAATTAAGTTGAAGGGGGGAGTTCAAAAAAATGTATAGAAACAGATGCATATGCAGGACAGTTGAAATATAGGGTAGAATAAATTGTAATTATACGACTGGTTCAAAAATGTGAAAATTTGTATGTATAGACAATAATGAGTTGTATACATGGAATTCTTGAAATATGGGAGCCAAGTAACAATATTGGAAACAATTACATGTACTTCAAGAGTGGTTGAAATATAGGGTGGAGAAGAATTATACTTATACAGGATTGTTGCAATATCTTGTATAGTGAAATTATAGTTATACAGGGTGGTTCAGAAAATGATAGGCAAATAAATTATATTAAGTGATATGACCAATACATAGAAACGGGCATATTAAATAGCATTTGGAGTTTAAAAATAACGTAAGGAACTCAGTTCCTGACTGGGTTCCCCCAACCCCAAATCAAAATAATCTTGTTTTCGAAAAAGTCATTTTTACAAATTTAAAACAAATTCGTATTGAAGAAGCGAAAATGACAAATTAGTGTAATCGCAATAAAAGTTAACAGACTAAGTATTATTAGAAGACGCGAGATGTAAGACCGACATCTAGGATTTTCGAGAGAATCAGTACACAGAGGTTCCGAATCTGGAGCCGTTCCGTGTAATTGCTGTTCTCTCTCAACTCCTAGGACAGAATGTCACGACACAATTTTTCAGGTTACTTCACCTGTCAGAGAAGACGCGAGATGTCTTCAAATTGAAAGACACCTCGAAGAGAGTATTCAATATCTCTGACAGGTGAAGTAACCTGAAAAATTGTATCGTGACATTCTGTCCTAGGAGTTGAGAGAGAACAGCAATTACACGGAACGGCTCCAGATTCGGAACCTCTGTGTACTGATTCTCTCGAAAATCCTAGATGTCGGTCTTACATCTCGCGTCTTCAAATTTAACGAAATGCATCAAATGCATAAAGAAGTGTTCGAGAGGACATTCAATTGTGGGAAGCGCAACTGATGAAGGTTCCCTAAGCAGAAACAATATGTATTGTATCGATATAATATATATTGTCTTGCGTACAAAGGAATGCCACCTCGAAGAGAGTAAGTATTATTAATTCATGCAAATAATATTAAAACGTTAAGATATACGTCGACTCTACTGTGGGTTAATAATAATTCCAGTACTCTCGGATGAAAAGTCAATCGGGGTTCGCAACTAGCAGCTGGAGGAACAAAAACTAATAAACGAAAACATAAACAACGATAATCCTTTGATTGATTAATTTATTAATACAGCATAACTTAAAAATTACATATTTTACTAATCACTTAATAACTTCTTAATATCGTTAACCCTGGATTTGATTTCAGGCTGATTATCACTTTCGAAACCGGGTAGGATTTCATTGAAAGTACAACGAAGAACATCGAACTCCTTCGATTGGCTCTTCTTCAAGCTAGTTCCCAAGCAAAATATCACATTAAGAGCTTCTTTCCTCAAGCGCGTGTGCTTTGAAATGCCCACCGCGTACTTGACGGCCTTCAAGATATTATCGACAATTTTTGATAGACTTGCCTTTTCGACGTCCGTCAGGTTGTCATCTGTCAATAAGCTCAGCTTGTCAACATAGGCGTACAGGGCTGACAGGACACTAACTTGCACGGAACGCGTCACGGTGGGAAGGTGTTTGACGGTTTGTTCGACGAAGGTTTCCCTGTATTTTTCTTGGGTACTCCTACCATTTTGGGGCCAGGCTTTTCCTAACGTTTCGTAGGCGGTTTCTTTTAGTTTAATGTTGTTCTCCCTTTTTTTGGATGCGTCTTCGATGGATATGTCTTCGTCTTCTTCCTTGGGCGAAATCTCGTCATTCAATACGTTCTTTGTTATGTTGTAAATATCTTCGAATCTGTCGACCTCTAGGGCGGACACTATGTCGGCTAGCGCTTGAAGGGCGTGATTTTTGTATACGGTTTCGTCTTTCCTGCTTTCTTTTAATACAGTGTCCACCAGAACTGTGGTGTCGATTTCGCTATCTTCTTTGATTGCTTCCCTGGAACAAATGACTCGGTTTACTACAATTTATTTTCCTTGTAGGAAATTACTCCTTAAGACTTTTTTTTTTCAAAAACTGAGTTATTAGATAGTGGAATGGAACAGGTCTGAAAATTGGTATATACAAGTGCGGGTTTACTCATTAAACATTATTCCTAACTCCCTCTGTTTGTGAGATACAGGGTGTTAAAGAATATTATTATAGACATTTTTGACAATTACTTGGAAAATATTGAAATTTGTTAGAAATAATTTATTAAAACTGGCGCATCCGAACACTCTGTTGTTTTATCTGACGTCAAAGAGGGCGGTAGTTACATGATTAATAGAGAGTACTTATAATTGTAACTTTGTTTAGGTCGAAATTTTTAATAAAACTATTCTACTTTCAATTTACACAAAAAGGTACCCGTTGTAAAATTGGGTATTGTGGACTGTTTTCCAAATACTTGGATTTAAAAATAATGGTCACTCCGTAATGTTAAACAAAAACTTTAAAGCAATACTGGTTGAATTATTAAAAACTCAATTCGGATATGTTTCCAGGCTATTTTGGCGTGGTCTATGGGAACTTCTTCCGAACGTTTCTTCTGCAACTGCGGCAGACATCTTCAGCGGCGCGGTCGTAGTTGATATCTAGTCATGTGCTAGAAGCGTGGTCTAGGGCAAAATAGCCGGAAACATATAGTGTATCCATTGACACCGGCCGTGAAAACGAACATACTTTGACTCAATTCTGAGTTGCAACTGTTGAGTTTCTGTGGTCAATTTCAAATAAAATCTTAAAAGTACTGATTCACTAACAAAAAAAAATCAAAAACGACGAGAAACGTCACTTACCTACCCAATAAAAAAGGCGCCATTATTAGATGCTGAAGTTGTATTTAAAAGGTAGCACAAAACCCTTTCTCGCAGTGTTAGTTACCTTTGTTCGACATTTTTCTAAGTTTGCCGAAATAGCCATTCCGGTCATCAACACAACATGAAAATCGTTACCCTAATAACAATACATTTTTATAGGAATGTCACAAGGTGTCAGTTCTGTAAGTGGGCCTTTGTGATGTGCTAACAATAATGACGTTTGAAGGGTTGGCAATGAAAAATTTAATTGCCAATTTTAGTGATAATTTTAGATAATTTATTTTACAAAGAGGGTGACGTTCTTGTGAAACCATTTCTAGGTAAAACAACTTAATGTCTTCAAATCTATTCAAATGAATATACCCATACATTGGTAACACCATGAGACTCTTTGAGAAACGCTGGTACAGCTCTTAGGCTTTATTCGGGACATTTTTTTAAGAAACTTGCGAAATGGGGATGTGAACAGCGATGCCGAGAAACTGGAAAATTAATATCACACAAAATTAATTCTGATAGACCAAGGGCAACCATGACCGACCAGAAAGTTGGAAATCCAACGATTAGTGCACGAAATATGGCAATACGAACAAACACATCGGTTTCAAGTACATGGAGAATTCTAAAGAAGAGCGGGGTACATCCTAATCACTACCGACAAGTGCCAGAGCTTTTGCCAGATGATCTACCAGCGCGAATTGATTTTTGTCAAACAGGATAGAATTGCTGTTAATCCCAATTACTTAAAAAGTATACTTTCATGGACGAGACTATCTTTATGCGACAGGGAATGTTCAATTGAGTTTCAGTTTAATACTTTGATCAATAATGCTCAACCACTTAAAAATAATGAATTTATTAGAAAAAAGGATAGCGTTGAGCATCTGTGAATAGGGAGGACATTTTGATCACTTACTGTAAATTGTTTAATTACCTATTCTTTTTTAGAATCAAACGTAATTTAATTTTATTGTGCTGTTAATTTAGTAAGTCTAATGTTTCGTGTTCATGTTTTTTTACCAAAAATTATTTTTCATAAATATTGTTACAAAATTTACCAAAGTCGACCCTGTTTCATTTCAGTACGACAACGATCGCTGGGATATAAAAAAAGCTAGAAGGTTCGGACGGGAGAAAAACTTATCTCGATCATAACTCGACAACTGTAAAATTGACACTGGATTATACCAGAGATTTCGACGCTGATTTTAAAAGGAGAACTCATCCTCGCAACAGATAGTTAGAAAGGACGACGAGCGTATATCGTATTGTTATTGTGAATAAGCTGTTCTGTATAATTTGATGTAATTTTAAATTGAACCCACGGACTTTACAACAATATTTTTGTTTAACGTTACATAGAGTCCCGTCCAGCGGTGGATTTACACTAGGGGCAGTTGGGGCTAGTATCCAGGGCGACAAATTTTCTAGGGCCGTAAATTTTGGAAAGTGAAAAAAAAATTCCAGTCTTATCAAGATTAATTAACTCTTTCAGTTAATCATTTTTTATTTAATTGATAATTCAAGAAATTCAATTAGTGCATTATAATTTTAGCACTTCAAGTAAAAGTTAATAATCAAAGTGATTTAATTAATTTATTTCCTTAGAGATTTGGAATAATATTCGATTTTTTTATTTTTTCGAATTAAAGAAATTAAATTAGTAGTTTTTTCGAAATATTGAAAATATTTTTGAGATATATTTGCATTTTTCAAAACATAAATTTTAATCAATCATGGTAATAAAATTTCGAGTCACCCTTAGTGTAAAATTATAAAAAAAACAAATATTATTTATGTTTTAAAAATATATAATAAATCCTCTGCAAAATTAATTATTTTAATTAAAAAAAAAAGATATATAACCAATGTGCCCGGAGCGGCATTAAGTTAAATTTTTAAATCTACATACATATATGGGATGGTACACAATATCAAATTTTATAAGGAGTACCTCCTTGGTGTAAAAATGAAAGCTTGAATACTATTATTAAATTTCTATCTAAACAACCTCAATCAAGTTACAATTACAAGTACTCCATTAATCATGTATTTTACAATGGAGTTTCGGAGCTTCAACAAAACATTCCCACCAAATTTCATTACAATGGTGCCAGTAGTTTCCAAGTAATTGTCAAAAATTGGTATAAAATAATATTCTTTAACACTCTATAATCTCGAAAACGGAAGTAGTTAGGAATAATTTTTACTAAATAAACTGTACTTATTTTTGGCTATTCTACATGTCCTTGCAAGCACGTCATGTGTCTTTTTAAACACCCGAAATATTTCTAGTGACATAAAACTTACTTGCAATTTGAACAAATATTCGCTAAAGCTTTGAGTAGCTTATCCTTGCCATTCCACGTCCTCCCTGACAGCCCATTTAACAAAATATTGATTAACGAATTCCTTTCTTTTGGATCCATGGTACTTCCCAATTTGTTAGCAACGGTTGAAACCGCGTTTGCAGCCTGAAACGAAAGATTGCCCCCTTCAGCTTCAATCTAACTCAATAATGTGTTTTTAAACTTATATATTTAAATAAGAAATCCATATGAAACATCATTCTTATATTTACTTGAGCTTTCATCGTCCAAGAAGGAGATTCTAAGGCAGTCTTCAATATATCACAAATATTATGCAAGTTTTGCCTTATACCGGTCTCCGTACCGGGGCTTTGCTCAGACCAAATTTCGTTCCAAACTTCCAAAGTCCGTTCAGTGTCCGGAGTTTTCTCCGCATGCATCGCAAAAAACACTAACGGCAATACAGTTTCTGAATAAGACTTCAAAACGTCCTGGTTGTGAATCCCTATCGACTGAATAGTGTAAGCACACGCAGATCTAATTGAATCATCTGAAAGTAATCAAGTCATACTTTGAAGTAATTTAAAAATACAGAAAATACCAACCTTCCCTCTCAAAATACCAATGTTGTAACTTTGCGAACAACTTCTCCAGACTGGATCCCTTTGCGGTTGACACCAAATTGCCAATCGCAGAAGCATATTGCCGCCGAATGGCTGCGTTTCTATCTGTCAAACCGTTCACCAATGCAGCTAGAATTTTCCCTGCAAATACACAAAAAGTTAACTCATGATATATACGGAATCGGACCTAACCTGTATATGGTTGAACGTCTTGACCTAATTGTACAACGAGTATGGTAACAAAATGTGCACAAGCTATTCTAGTACCCAATCCTACAGTGCCCTTCAACAAATCCACTATTTTCGGCACCAACTCCTCTAAGATAGAAGCATCTGCATACTGTAAACTCTAGAAATAGAATAAATACAAATAAAATCCTGCACCACTTAATTATATGTGATTGTTGTTTTCAAAATAAGCAGCTGATAATTTATTTGGTTATTTTAAGGATTCAAGGAGCGTGAGAAGAAACAAAAAATGAAGGCGTATGAAGAAATAATGCTGTAGGTATCTAAGGCTATAAGAACAACGGCGAACCAAAGTATGTTGACAAAGAAAATGATGGCAGGAGACATGAGATGAGAAAGAAATGAAAAGACGTAGATAAAATGGAATAGAAGGGCTAGGCATGAAGTAGAAACAAAGGTAATGGAAGAAAGGTGAAAATAGGAAAGTTGGTAGAAAGAGGAGATGAAGAATGAGTAAAAACTGTAACTGGAATAGAAAATAGAATAGGTATGACAGAGTGGGCAAAAAATGCACTAGGATGAGCAAAAATGCACTAAGTATGAACAGAAAAGTGACGGAGATTTAAAAGTGTGATAAATGATAACTTGATACAAATGATGAAGAAAATACTCATTGCTAGTATTCACGTAATTTATCGCCTAATTTCTAAAAAAAGGAAGATGGCGATACCAACTTCAGAAAATGTTTTAGAAAAAATAGAAGTTAAGAAAAATTGAAGTAAAACTCAAACAGTTTTTCAGACGGCATAACAATGAAATTATACACCCAACAAAACATGATCAGGCAAGGGGCGGGGGGTAGTTATATGTAAAATAAAACCTACAATCTGCCGACCTGCCCCTCCGTAAAAGCCAAAAAATTGTACTTCAAATATACATAAAGGTTAAACGTCGTTATTTGCCTTTCCTACCTTTTGTAATAATTTAAAACGCAACACTCGTATTTAAAGAACATTAGCTAAACGAAAAATCAGTTGCTGACTTAAGAGTGGGAATAAGAAAGACACAATTTTTAAGAACGGAAGGCGCTAGAAATTATCGACAAAAGGCAAGAGACATGGAAGGACATTGGTAGAAAGAAGGAAATGTAAAAAAAATAGAAAACTGGGAAGGTATGCCAAAGAATAATTTGAAAAGAAAGATGAAGAAAGAAAGCAAGTAGGAAAGGAAAAGAATAAACAAATTAACCAGGAAAAGAGACAAAATGGGATGAAGACGAAGATGAGAAAAGCACAGATAAAAGAGAACAATAAGCATGGGAAATAAACCAAGAAAGGGTAAGAATCCATAGGAGACAAGAAGCTAATAGCAGCATAAATGTAGTGAATGAGCCTCTCTAAATCACCAAATTTATCTATTAGTAATAATTTCTTAAATATAATCAAAAATGTAGTTGCAAAAGTATAATTCTATGCACTGCACGGTGTCCCTTACCTTCGATACTGTTTCTGTTGTAAAGTGTGACTTGGCGAACGACGCTCTGGCTGAATCAACAACTTCTTGCGCCTGAGACTGGGCTCCCAACCTGGTGCTAAGATACGACAACTTCGTAGATTCCAACTCCCCAGTGGCTTGCAACAAGGCCGGAATCAATTTCGGTAAAAACGGTTTCATCTGTTTACCAGCAGACGTGACAAGCTCAGAAAGCGTTTGCAAGCTACAAAACGAAATCATTCTTGATCAATGTGAAGAGTTATCATGGTCAACAGTTTACCTAATCAACCGAATTTCGGACACGCTACTAATTAAGCCAATATTCAGCAAAGGCGGTAATATAGCTTCGACCATTTTAACGCCAGCCTTCCCCTGACTAACATCACAGCCACGAATACACAACTAAAATGAAGCTTTATTTTCACACTGAACGCTTCTATAACAAGCGAATTACGATACCTTACTCAAAATCCTAGCAGTTCTATTAGCCGTCAGTCTTGTATCTTCATGGTGATCGTCCATAACTCTGAACAATTTCGACCAAAGTTCTTCCATCGAGTCCACAGCATCATGAATCGACTTGTTGCCTGAACCTTTTAAAAAGTCTTGCAGAGCTAAACAGCATGACTGTCTTACCCTGTACTGACTCGAATTGATATTTGCTAATAAATCGACCAATATTTGATCGTAATACTGATCCAACTGTAAAACAACAAGTGATTGGAATCAATTGGAATGACGAGGTATTTACTTACTGTTTTCTGCGGTTCCGTCACCAAAACCCTCCATATATTCTGCATTGACAGCTGAATATTGGGAGTCGGATCGTATTGGTATCTGTAGAGTTTCGGAATGATTTCGTGTAGATGAGCTCTGAGATCTTCCCCACATCTCTCTGCGATGGAAGAAAACCCGAAGGCTGCTCCTTTCTTGGAATTCCACACAGCATTGTGATTGGCCAAATTCATAAACTGATAAATCAAATCAGGTTTGTTTAAGTCAGACGCGAGTGAGCACAACTCCTTGTATGTTGTCAGTTTACCCCCAGTTGGGCTTTTACCCAGCTGACCTTCATCGAAAATCTGGGTGTCACTTGTTACCTGACTGACCTGCCTTGTACCAGATGTCAATTGTTTCACTAAAGCAGTCAGAAGTTCTTGGGATTTGTAAGTGTCATAAATTACACACAAGCCTTTAGACGCAGCATCTTGTACAATATCTGAAAACAAAATGTATCATCAAAAGTATTCAAAAAGTAATACTTTAACCTACCATTACTTTCACAAAGTAAATCCATGAAAACATGTTGGATTTGTGGTAACTTCTGTCTAATTGGTTCTTTATCCCCGCTACCCTTTATAACTGCTAACAACCAAATGCAAGAAGCCTGCTTTGAATTAGGATGAGTACTCTTCGCAAGCTTGAGGAGTTCATCCAACAACCAATTCAGATTATCATCTGTTTGATTTTGGGTCGTATCAGGTGCGTAATCTTTTTCTAAAGTTGTCCAAGAGTTTCTTGCCTCTGAAGACCAAATACTTTGACAACAAAGTACCAATGATTCTCCTATGGTGAAATGAACTTCAACATCTTTTGACTAAAACAACTGAGCATGAAACATGGTTATAGAAATTGTACAAAGGTTTACCTCTTTAGCAGTGTTCAAAAGTCCCTGGAGTACCTCTTGTGTATGCGGAAAAACTTCCCCAATACATAACAAACCTAAAGATCTGGCGGCTTTTTCTCTCACTTTTGTTGACAACTTTGTATTATTCATAACGTCCAGAAGCAATTTAACGATATCAATTTTTGTAACAGACTCTGTCGCTGGTCGCTTTGCGTCCGGACTGCCATCTTTCGTCGGTTTACCATCTTCTATGGGTAAGCTGTAAATTTTACCCAAAACGCCGATGCTAGTACAAGCGGCACCCACCAGTCCTGAATTTTGATGCTTCAAAAATGGTACTAAAAACAAAGTCAACGTTTTTTTTTTACTATTCAAAACCATACACCAGTTAAATGTGTCGTTTTGAAAAATAACTTTTTAAAAAAGATTAAATTTTATTTAAGCGAAGTGTACAATAAGAATAATGGAATCAGACTGAATTACAAACAATGTAAAAGTTATTCAGCTGTAAAATAAATGCATTTGAGTAAAATTATTGTTAAGTGAAATAGGATATCTTGCGTCCGGCTACTTCTAGTTGAAAAATGCAGAATAGGGGTTAATGCACCACATAACTCCTCCATCCCTTAGAGACTGGCCGAAGGAGGCTTCACTTGGGCGTCGTCTATTTGCTGTCTGGTCTCAGGCGTTGATGAGGTAGCTGAAGATCTTTGTTTTCGGTAACATTTTATGAATACCACTATACCAATGATAATAAATATAGTGTAGGAGGGCCAAACCCAATGTGGACTTCCAAAATTAGTTGAGCTGGGTTCTTCAAGGGGGTCGATGTTGTCGAGTGCTAACTGATGTATTTTGTCTAGAGGTGTGTCTAAGACTGTCACACTTTTTGTTAGGTTGAGGGTGACATTGGATACTTGAACTTCTGGGAGTAAAAATGGTTGACCGGGAAGTTCGCCCTTGGTATTGCCATATGAATATGCTGCTGTGCTTATTTGGCAGCTGGGAGGTAGTTTGAAGAAATAACTACCCTGGAGAGAAAATATCTCACTGGTACCACATTTTGCCTGGATGCGTTCTCTGGTTGGGAAAATTCCAATATAGAACTGCTCATTGATTTCTTCTATAATCGGACGTTTTATTTCTGCTTTCACTTGTCGACAATTTGGAGGGATGATGTCAATTTTTAGAAGTGAGAAGATGCAGTTTGATTCGGCTGACTGGTAGATTAACGTGCCTTCATTGCAAAGATAATCAGGATCCAAAAATTGGCAGGGGTTGTCTTCATATTGGTAAGATGTGTCGCCCATGGTAAGGAAGGAATTTTGAGGAATTATTATTGTGTTATTGGCAGTTGGTATTGGAAATAATCGAAAATGTGTAAACGAGTCAGAAAACACTAAAGGAAATTCTAATGTGAAAATTATTTTATCATTAGTTATTACTACTGAAGTCTTAACAAAATCGTAATATTTTAAATACTGGATTTTCTTACTATAAAGTAACTGATTATCTGAATGGGTTGTTAACATTTTTTGGACAATAAAATCAATATCATCAAGCGAGATGATGCTTGTGTGCAATGTTCCTAACCGAGCAAAAGAAATGCAATTTTCTATTTCTGAAAGAAAGTAAAGCAATGTATCTAAGTTGATTTTAATTTGATCGAGAGCATCTCTAATTTCCATGTAATTAGTAAATTCAAAAATTGTTTTGTTAAGTTCTGTCCTTATTATTTTTATTTTATCATCGATAATTTCTTGGTTAAGAGAAATTTGATTAACCGTTTCGTTAACGTTCTTGATGAGATTATTTGTAAGTGATAAATGTTTATTCGATTGCTTGATCAAATTGTTTTGACTTAGCTTTAACTCTGAAATTGCTTTTTCAAGTCTTTCAGAATCTTCGTTATCCATTAAACCTGTAAGTCCTTTTATTACAGAACCTAAATCATTAATTAGACCTCTTTTGAAACGATTTGATCTTGGATGAATGCTTAAAAATTTCGATTGGACAGTTTTTAATTCAAAATCTAAGTGGGAGTGAAAATTTTGAAGAACATAATTATAGGTTTCACTTAGGTAATTTTGGATTTGGTGGTTTTGATTATTTTATATTGGTTAGAAACGCTACTGATTTGCTTCTCTATTGGGGAAAGTTCAATGAAATGAATAAATATATGTGAACCTGCTTTTACTCTGGCTGATCCTAGCTTGAAAGGGAGGATTCCTGGATTTTTATTAAGATTCTGCACTGTTACCTCTTGGCAGTGGTATAGTCCTACCAGGAGACTCATGGGTATCCTGTAACAAGGGAGTGTCTGATATTATTCGAGGTTTCTTGAAACTTTGTTTGTGATAAGTTCCGCTTGTCGTTGTTACAGTTTTGTCATTATTTCGCAATATTTGTTCCGGGTTGAAAAGGGGTTTTAGTTTATCTCTAGGGTTTTCGTTTTGCATGTAAGCAGATTGATTTTCGCGGTATTGTACGGGGTCCGTTCGAGTTTCGTTAGCTTTACCAATAACTTTTTCTTTGATCTGGTGTGATTTGTCGGCAATGATTTTATAGAGTTCTTTCATTTTTGTTCTGTGAGTTTCTATGTAATTATTCACAAAATATTCGTTAAGGTCTAGATCGAAAGGGTCTTGTCTGTCAGTTTCACAGTGAATAATATCTATTGGTCGAAATTTAGTGACTGAATGAATGGAGTGGTTATACCCTATGATTGCTCGATTCATGTTATCTACAAGGGATAAGTCATTTTCAAGTGAAAGGGCTCTAAGATGTTCCAGAAGGGTGGAGTGAAATCTTTCGACAGGGCCATTTCCATTATGATGATGAGCTGTTGTATAGTGCCAATTTATTTTATGAACTTTTGCAAAATCTTTTACTAATTGCCCAGCAAATTCTAAACCATTATCTGAAGTTATGTGTTTTGGGATTCCATGATGTGAAATAAACTTTAAGAGTGAAGTAATTATTGCAGGGTTATTATTAGTTGTAATTGGATAGGCTTGACCATACTTTGAAAAAGCGTCTAAGAAAGTACAAAACTTTTGTTGACGAACTTGGAATACGTCTATATGGACAATTTCAAAAGGTTTTGTGGGTGTAGGGGTTATTTGAAGAGTTAGATGTTGTGGGTGTCTTTCGTATTTACTTTGTTGACAAGTGTCGCAGTTGTTAACATAATTTCGTACGTCACTGTCAAGTTTAGGCCAGTAATAGTTGTTGTATTTTATTTGGGCGATAGTTTCAAGAATGCCACGGTGATTATTTTTCATTTCGTGGTTGTACTGAACAATTTCACGTTGTCTGTCAATATTTGTTATGTCTCTAAGTTTAGTGTTACATTTTAGAAGAGTAAATGTTCCACTTTTGAATAGTTTCGGGAAAATGCGGCACATCGTTTTATAATAAAAGTCTTGTGGGTCATTAACAATATAAAAAGCATAAGTATTTTTTGGAATTAGTTGATATTTAGAAAATTCTGTTATTTGGTCTATAAAAGTTTCTTTTGTTGTATATATAAAGTATCGAATACGTTTATTGGGTTCTCTAAAAATCATGTTGGCTCTAAATTCTGGTTGCGATTTTTCTTCTATATAAATTTGATTTCTAAAATGATTAAAAGGTTTTTCAGTTATATGTATAGTTTGAATGGGGTTTTCTAAGTTTGAATGTACAGTTTCATTTGAATCACTTGCTTCTCCGACTTCTTCACCAGTTTCAGTTTCTTCACTATCTCTCTCTTGATTCGGATTAGGGTTGTTTCTTTCTGATGTTTCGTCTTCTTGCTCCTGAATGTCATCGCCAGTGTTAACGATCATCGAAACATTGTCTGCAGGTTGTTCTGTTTGTGATTGTAGCAATTCTCTGTTAAATTCTCTCATGAATCCTAAAAATGGTATATCGGAATCATATTGTGCTTCTTCAGTTTCTGTTGGGTGAATTTCAATACGAGAGAGTGCATCTGCATTCAAATTCTTCTTTCCCTTCTTGTATATGATGTCATAGTCAAATTCTTCGAGTTTCAACCTCCAGCGTACTAATCGAGAATTTGGTTCTTTCAAGGACATTAACCACTGGAGCGGTTTGTGATCAGAAATTACATGGAACTTGCGGCCGAATCAATACGGTCTGAAGGTCTTGGTTCCCCAAACAATAGCTAACAACTCTTTTTCTATGGTGGAGTAATTTTGTTCCGCGCTGTTCAAAGCTCTTGACGCGTAGGCGATCGGTCGATCATTACCAATCGGTCCTTGCGATAAAATTGCACCGATTGCAAAGTTGCTTGCGTCGGTCGTTAAGTTAAAGGGTTTCTCGAAGTCAGGGTAAGCTAGTATGGGTTCGTTAGTCAAAAGGGTTTTACAAACTTCGAATGCTTCTAGGAATGTTTTATCATGAACAATTTTAGCATTTTTCTTTAAACACTGTGTGAATGGTCGAGTAAGTTTTGCAAAGTCTTTTATGAATTTCCGGTAGTACCCTAAAAGACCTAAAAATGATTTAATTTCTTTTGTTGTTTTGGGTATGAGGTATTTCATAATGGCTTTAACTTTTTCAGGATTCGGTTTAATGCCTTCTGGGGTCACTATATGTCCCAAAAAAGCTACTTCCTTCCTGAGGAACTCACACTTATCAAGCTGAATTTTGAAATTGGCTTCTCTTAATCGTTCGAAAACCAGCTTGAGATTCACCATGTGTTCTTGTAATGAACTACTGAATATGATTATATCATCCACAAAAACTAAACAAATCCGATTTAACAATCCTTTCAAAACATTTTCCATCACTCTCTGAAAAGTGGCGGGGGCATTTTTAAGGCCGAAAGGCATACGCACATATTCATAATGCCCATTTTCAACATTGAACGCTGTTTTTTGAATATCATCGGGGCACATCTCAATTTGATGGAAGCCACTCGCAAGATCAAGTGTTGAAAAGTATTGAGATCTTCCCAATTTATCTAGAATGTCAGCGATGTTAGGAATTGGGTAACGGTCGTCGATCGTTTTTTCGTTCACCTTACGGTAATCGACAACGATTCTCCATTTTCGAATTCCAGATGCATCAAGTTTTTTCGGTACGATCCAGATTGGGCTAGACCATGGGGATTCACTGGGACGAATTATTCCTTGTTCGAGCATGGAAGTTATTTGTCGTTCTACTTCAGGTTTATGAACGAAAGGGTATCTATATGATTTTGTGTATACCGGAATTTCGTCTTTAGTTAGAATTTTGTGTTTGATTTTGTTAGTAAAAGTAAGTTGGTCATTTTCTTTAAAGAATATGTCATAATATTTGTAACATAAATTAAGAACGTGTTTTTTCTCTTCTGTGTTCATATGGTCTGTTCGTAAAAGTTGGGATATGTCAGGTTTTTGTTGGTCGTATTCGTCAGAAGTAACAATATGAAAAATTTCAAAGTCATTTTCGTTCACGTTTTCGGTTTTGATAAAATGATCTAAGGAAATGCTTTTTAACGTATTGCTTAAATTATGAATTTCTGCCAGAGCATAATTATGTTCTGCCATTGAATAACAACTTGGAATAAATAAACTATCCTGAAATTTTAATGGCGGAATAATAGTTGGACCATTCTCGGTGGTGACAGGAATTTTTATTTTAATTGCGGTATGCGGCTCTATTTCAGTGAAAAATAAAAGTTTTTTCTTTACTTCATAATGTTCTATTGGGATAACTGTTGAATTTGTAATTAATTTTGAATTAGGAAAATCGAGTCGAATTCCTAATTTTTTCATAAGATCATAACCAATTAAACCATTGAAATAACTATGGAATTTGAATAGGTAGAGTTTAATTTTTTCTGAAGAATTAAATTCTTTGAAAGCAGGAATTTCTATACAGTGATTTCTTGTGGTTGTTTGAAAAACGGAGGAAACAGTAAACGGTTCTTCTAAAATTGAATTTGAAAAATATTTTTCTGCAATATCTGGGTCTAAAAATGATTTAGTTGCACCAGTATCTATTAATAATTTTAACTTTGGAGTTCCTATAGAAATATAAGGTAAATCCTTTTTGTTGAAAATATTATGAATTTCTATGTAGTTTCGGTTTCTGGTGGAACCTCTTGAAAATTTGAGTAATCAAAATTTTCGTAGGGATGACACTCGCCATAAAAGTTTGATTGTTCCGAATAATCTAGATCGTGGCTCTGTTGTTGGTCAATTTCAGATTCAGGATCAGGATAATTTTCTGAAGATGTTGAGTTTTCCGCAATATTGTTTAGTTCTTCGAAAACGAATTCAGGGTGAGAATATTGTATAGGGCGGAAGTGAGAAGTGTTTGGCCGAATTGTGCCATGAGATATACCGCTCATTGGTGTTGGAGGTGGAAGATTTTGGGCTTGTTTTTGGGGTTTCCAAACATTTCTTGGTGGTCCAAAAACTTGTCTACCAGTAGGTAAACGTCGAGGTGGTGTATTTATAGGCTGAATATTGACTGGGCCTCTGGGGAATTGATTTTGCCGAGGAGCAAATTGATTAGGTTGCATAAATCGAGGTTGCATTTGAAAAGAAGGTTGAATATTTGGTTGAAATCGATTAAATGTTTGAGAAGATGCAAAATGGTTTTGGTTGAAATTTTGTTGTTTAATTTGTTATTTGAATCATTAGTTGAAGTAGGTTTCGAAAAAGAGGGCTGAGATTTTTGAAGATATCTAATGTGATTGTCAGAAATCATGAATTGCTGTGCATCACTAAGTGAAGTTGGTTTCATAGATCTTATAACTGATCCTTGCGGTTCACGGAGGTCAGCTAATAAAATTGTCAAAGCATAGTCATTGAAAAATATTTTCTTACTATTTTTTATATTTTGATCAGTAATGTGTATATCTACATAATTATGAAGAGCACTTAAGGTATTATTAACTCTATCATAAAATTGAAGTGAAGATTCATGTTGATTCTGTCTTAAAAGGCTAAGATCAAACATCAATCCAGCTTCATTTCTACGATCACCAAAATTTCTCTTAAGCAAATCTTTTATAGATCCCCAATCTTTAGATACACTAGAATTAAAAACATCACGTGCTTGTCCGGATAATTTTGAATAAATACCTTCAACTAGTATTAAATTAGAAATGCCATTTAAATCAATTGGGTTCCAAAACATATTAATTAACCTATCAGCAATATCTATATATCTAGCTAAATCACGTGTATTTCCGTCAAAAACTGGAACTAATTCTAAATCTTTCATTTCAAATGTTGGTCTGTTTGCACCAACTTGTTCTGAAATTTGTGGCAAAGGCATGATTCTTGATGAATTTAAATTACTACTATTTACTAAACAGTTATTTTCCGCTATGGAAGTATTTTCTCTTAAATCTAAATTACTTTTACTTTCTTCTATAGAAAGATTCGAAATCAATTTACTTAAATCTAACTCGATTTCACAGTTTTCCGGGATCGGAGACAATGGAGAGTTCGAGGAGTCTGACATAAAAATATGGAAATGTAAAGGAGAGCGACTTACCAATACAATTTCATCATTCGCTTGTAAAGTTGTGGAAGTAATCCTTTTTTGTTGAAAAAAGTCCCAAGTAAATTATTTCACGCACGACACTGTCTATTTTCAATTACGATTGTTCGTTTCGAATTAATCGATTGAAATCGAATGGATTTATCACTTTGATATTCCTTCGAAATAATCCTGTTCGCAGCGCCAGTTAAATGTGTCGTTTTGAAAAATAACTTTTTAAAAAAGATTAAATTTTATTTAAGCGAAGTGTACAATAAGAATAATGGAATCAGACTGAACTACAAACAATGTAAAAGTTATTCAGCTGTAAAATAAATGCATTTGAGTAAAATTATTGTCAAGTGAAATAGGATATCTTGCGTCCGGCTACTTCTAGTTGAAAGATGCAGAATAGGGGTTAATGCACCACATAACTCACCTGCATCATTGCAACTACATAAACAAAATACATAAAAAAAGAGCGGCAGTCATTTGAGACTGAATGGTGGAAGCGAAAGCTTCTTACGAAATACACTTCATGTCTATAGTTATCTCCCTGTGTCTGTTTCTCTTTCTTTCTGTCATTCTTAGCAGTGGATATACATTTCAGGTAAATTAAAATAATTGTCACTATTTTGTTATCATTCAAGTATTAATCCTAATGTGCAATTTAGTTTTTAATTTAAAAAAAAATGACAAAATTCTATAAAGCAATTCCTTTTTTTCCCGCCTTAAGCGTGCGTTCAAAGTTGGCAACACTCTACATCATTATGTCGGGCTGCGGGACATCCCCGTTTTACTTACTTCATCTTCAACTCAGCGGGGAATCCCCGGGAATCCTTCATCGATATCGCGATGTACGTGTACGTTGTTGTACTTTGCATTGGATGTTAAATCACGGAGTGCAGTGCACTGTATATTTACACGCTTTATATAAATGTGCATTACATTGTAATTCAGTACAAACAATATTGTTCTTCTGGTTTAGCAGTATTAGTAGCGATTTGTAAAAGAAATGAGTGAAAGGAAAAGAGATTATCCCAACGGCGCTGAGAAAAGAAAAATTAAACAGAAAAGGGACGAGGTTATAAAAAAAGTGCCCAAAATTTCTTCATTTTTTCAGAGACAAGATACTGTGAGTGATTTAGATTGGAAAGGTAAGTACCCGGGCCCGTAGTGATAAACAAGGAAATCTTTTAATTTCGGTCTGTCCATCTGTCCGTCACAAAAAGTTGTCTCCCCCCTCGATTTTCACAATTATACTGTTTTTAGGGTTCCGTGTCTTGATTAAAAAAAACAAAATTCTAACTTATCTATAGGATCGATTTGTTTTGTTGTTTGTCTATCAGTCCGTATCGTATCGTTAATTGCGTGTTGAGAACTTCAGATGTGTAGACTCGCTTTCGGGTTCTCGTTTTGTATGGCCACTACACTACGCGCTGCGTTTAAATAGCACGCAGGTGTATAGTAATGCACGGACGGGCTGCAGGTGATTTTGTATCTACTAATAGGTACGAGCACAATCCGCGTAGAGTCTGTGTGCGTCTGAACTGAACACTCTCTAACTGTGACCCTTAGTAACGTTATTTATTTATATATAACTCTTTTTAGTTTAGTATCAAAGCATTCGTATTTATGTTTTAACAATTACTCGTTTATTTTTAGATTCTTCTGAAGCATATTCTTCGTCACATATCCATCCGGAAATAGAAGAAAGCCAAGCACATACTTTATCGGATGTCCAGCCAGAAATCGAGGAACCCCAAGTCAACGATTCTGATATATCTGCAGATTGTAATATAATTTCATCAGATAGAGGAAATTTTGGTGACAATTTAACTGAATGCGAACGAAAAATAATTTTTAAATTGGGTCCATTTAAACCACAAGGACCATTTCCAAAAGTTTCAGAAAATAACGGACCTTTTTCGGCTTATTATTATTCATATTTCAATCAGGCAGGCATAAAAATTATAAGACCATGGTTGTGTTATTCTAACGTTTTAAACAAACCGTACTGTCACTTCTGTTGGTTATTAGCAGATCGTCAAAACAAATCGTACTCCTCTGCTTGGGTTAACGGTGTTTCGGTTAGAAGCAATTTCACACAAACTATTCTTGACCATGAAAAGTCACAGCAGCATATTAGTGCCTCACTTTCTTATAATAATTGGTTGCAAGGAAATACCATCGATACTCTATTGAAAAGTGAAATCGATAGTAAAATTACATTCTGGAGAGATGTACTGCATCGTATAATTAATGTTATAATTACTTTAGTATCTTGTAATCTACCTTTGAGGGGGCATGATTCTGATTCTGGCAATTTTATGGCAATTTCACGTCTGCTATCTAACTATGATGCAACTTTAAAAGAACTTCTTCTAAAACCGAAAGGTGAAATAAATTATTTAAGCCCTACGATTCAAAACGAAATTATTAGTTTGCTTGGTACCACCGTTAGGAACAATATTATCTCAGAAATTCAAAAAGCTCCATTTCAGACAATAATTCTGGTTACAACACAAGACTTGTCAAAAATTGACCAACTATCTGTAGTTTTTCGATATATCTCGGTTACAGAAAATGATGATAATGTGCCTAAAGAAATAAAAATCTGTGAGTCCTTTTTAGGATTTATAGCAGTAACCGATTGCAGTGCTGCAGGTCTGAAAACTGTCATTTTAAATTTGACTAAAGAATATGGAATTGATTTGACTAAATGTAGAGGACAGGGATACGATGGAGCAAATGTTATGTCGGGTGTGTATGGAGGATTACAAACCCTAATAAAAGAGCATGCTCCAAATGCCGATTATGTTCATTGTGCTGCGCACGCTTTAAACTTGGTTTTGAACGATGCTGCGAGACATGTTCGTGAAGTATCGACTTTTTTCGATAATTTAGAAAAAATATATACTTTTTTTGGCAATAGTATAAAACGCTGGGCTATGCTAAGTGACGATTCATCTGAAAAATATTTGATTACCCTTAAAAAGGTATGTCCTACCAGATGGTCTTCTAGGAACGACGCTTTATTAGCAGTAAAGAAAAAATTTTTACTAATCATGAAAATTTTGTACCAACTAAATTTAATTTCAAATAAAAAAGATGAACGTGAAGAATGTAAAAGTATAATTAATATTTTAGAGAGTTTTGATTTCTTAGTGCTCGTTACATTTTTTTCTTCACTATTTGAAATTATTAATCCTGTTTCTAAAGCTCTACAGCATGAAAATAATGACTTACAGAAATCTAGTATTTTATTAAGTAATCTTTTAAATAGACTGTGCCAATTAAGAAATCAGAATTCATTTAATAGTTTGCTAAATGAATCCAAAGATTTAGCAAAAGAGTGGGGGGTAACAACTGCTTTTAAAAAACAGTAGGCGAAAGATAACGAAGCGTTTTTTTTTGATGAGTTATCACAAGATGAGAGAATTTCCGACCCGGAATCCTATTTCAAAGTCAATGTATACTATTGCTGTTTAGATATATTAATTTCTCAAACTAAACAAAGATATCAGAGCCTTTGCAACCTGAGTAGTATATTCGAAATATTACAACCGGAGAAACTCCTATCTTCTTCAAGCGAAGAGATAAACGCTTCCGGAAAACTGTCTGCTAAATACAGTAAAGACATCTCACTTAATCTTTGTGACCAATTAAAGGCTCTAAAAACATGCTTAAATTCTGAAATTAAAAAAATTTATTCCATTAAAGAACTCATTGAATTATTGCTATTAAAATTCAATAGTCTTGCATCCAGTTTTCCCGAGGTAATCACAGCATGATTTTTATTCTTGACCCTTCCAGTTACAACCGCAACGGCAGAAAGAAGTTTTTCAAAATTAAAACTAATAAAAAATTACTTAAGAACTTCGATGGGACAAGAACGGCTGTCAGACATCTCACTATTGTCCATAGAGGCAGAAACTTTAGAGAAACTAAAATCATCATCAGCCATAAATGATTTAATAAATTAGTTTGCCGAAAAAAAGGCAAGGAGAGTGAATATTTAAAATTCGATTTTTATTTGTAAAATGGGTAAATTATGTGATAAATAAATATTTCTTTTCACAATATTTTTTTTCTTTTGTGAAAAATCTTTACCTCCATATAACGGCCTCCAAAAAAATTTTTATACGGGGCTCCGACAAGGCACGCTACGCCACTGCTAAGATCCGTACTAAGATCGACCTTCACCATTGTGTCTATCAGATGAAAATAATATTTTATTAAATAAAATAAGTTTCTGAACATGACTTAATTTGGCAACCCCAATAAAAATGTTCAAGATTATTGTTAATTAAAATTTAAAAAATAATAATAATTTTCTAAATTTTCACCGGCCTGTCTACCAAACGAAACAAACTCCAGTGGAAAGTATCTACAACACACAATACGCAACACCTCTGTAGCTTATTTTTTTTGGTCCCTATTATCTGGTAGCTGCGGTCAAACAGGTAAGTTGATGTTAATAATTGCACTCTTTTGTCAACCAATCCGAACTAGCCTTAAAATGAAAGTAATTTAATTACAAAAAAGTACTATAAGGTTGCCTGAAAAAATTTGCTCACAGATGCTAGTTGCAAGACTTTTAAATTGAAAAATTCGGGGCGAGCAAAAGTCCAAGACAAAGAAAGATTGCGCGTACTTACTCCTCGTCATAGAAAAGGATATACTGCTACAGCTGTGGGGTGAACAGACGCCATCACGTGTGAGAGAGTGCACATGTTTCACACGCATTGTAACGACAAGGATAAATTAATTTACTATAGAGCAGTGTTTTGGATGGGTATTTTGATAGTATACACATTGTGTATTGTTAACGATATTGAAAATGACAAATAAGTGTTTTGAAAATGATTCAAAGGTTTTAAATATGCTGACGTCAAGCTGGCTAAAGATTCAACTCAGTTTGAATGTTACCACTCTGCTTGTTACAAAAAAAGCAACAGTTTTAAATACGTATATATATATATATATATATATATATATATATATATATATATATATATATGACGATTATGGTGGTGATGTAATTCATGAATGTATGGTATTAAAAATTGTAACAAGTTAATGACGCATATCAAATATTTGTTAATAATTTTTCTGCAAAAGAAGATAATGAAAATTTTCTCAAAAAAGTTAGAAGTTTTGATTCAAATACGATACCACTCTGCTGGATATCACAACAAAAAATTCGATATACTATTTATGTTAACTAAATGTGGTTACATGCAACTAATCCTCATTGCGTAAAATTAAACCCTAACAATGGTTGGTGGTACCTAATGGACACTTAAAACAAAAAGGATTTGAGGAAGACCAGACACCTTTAAAAATTGATGATATTCTACAAATGATAGAGAAAGAAAATGAAGAAGATTCTTCTGACTTGAAACTTCCGGCGATTCTGATTTGTATCATCACTTCTTTTACTATTATTGATAATGCTTAATAAATAATTTTATATTTTTCTGCTAGACATGGATTAATAGCTTTTTTAATATTCTTTCTCTATTTGTGCTAAAACGTTTATCTTGACTACTTTTTCAAAAGTTATTTCATTACAATGTATTAAAGAAGCATCTTATCTACTCCAAAACACTGTTCTATAGTAAATTAATTTATCCTTGTCTTTACTATGTGTGTGAAACATGTGCACTCTCTCACACGTGATGGCGTCTGTTCACCCCACAGCTGTAGCATTGTATCCTTTTCTATGACGAAGAGTAAGTACACGCAATCTCTTTCTGTCTTGGATTTTTGTTGGTTATGAATATGTTTAAATTTAAAAGTCTTATAAGTAGCAATTCTTTTTCAGACAACCTTATACTACATTGTTAGTCTGAATCTGGTAGACAATGTCCCTCGTTCCTCATTCACCTGATGACGATAGCAGCTATTGAAAAGTTGTGAGATCAACCTTTTCAAGACGATGGAAGTCCAAGGAAACTTCGAGGAACTTATTGGTTGACAAAAGAGTGCAATTATTAACATCAACTTACGTGTTTGACCGCAGCTACCAGGTAATAGGGACCAAAAAAAAGTAAGCTACTGAGGTGTTGCATATTGTATATAGTAGATACTTTCCACTGGAGTTTGTTTGATTTTAGAAAATTATAATGTTTTTTATAGATATTGTAATATAGTTTAATCTAATACATATAAAGTGTCCGACAAAATGCATTAAATTAGGGGGGCGCTGATGTAAAAAGATGGTGGATTTTAAACAGCACGTCAAAAGTTTTTAGAATATCTCATATATATTTAGGAAAAATATATATTTTTTACATATCCTTGTGGAAAAACAGCTAAAACGATGGTTTAACATTAATATTATTGTATATTTAGCAATTTATATGATACCCTCTATCTATACCAGCCCCATTTGGGTCACTTCTTTAACTTGTTAATCAATGGTTTAGCTGAACACTTTTTCTCTTTAATCCCTATATAAGTTTGTCCCTACCATCCATAACGTTGGTAACAACTTTTTGGTGAGTTCTAGTTTATCATACTTGCCTCTACCATCCATAAAAGTTGCCCTTTTTGTAACTTTTGACCTATGTCAAGTCTCTAATTTAAAATATCACAAATCGAGGATTGGAATGTTTATTACAACGAAAAGCAAATTTCGGCTGGTATGTATATGTATATTGTATATTAAATGTTATATTTATTTATTTATTTACTATAATTTATTGATTTTCTGTAAACGAAGATACTCGTATATGTATAGACTGGTCCCCGTTTCTTAAACAGAAAACAAAGTTGTCTGGGTATTTCAAGATCAAGGAATGGGGGCGCTGATCCATTAGACTCGAAACAAATGGAAAGATTGCATTTCACTACTATACTCAAAAATATAATACACGTTCTACTTCTAAAAAAACTTATAATAATTTTAGACAATAATACAAAACAAGTTTTTTTAAAGGATTTATACAAAATGTAGACTAATGAGGATAAGACTTCGTCCAGAGTTCCGCAAGGTTCCCATGTAGGTTCAAACTTATTTAATATTTGCATCAATAATATTGCTAAGAATTTGGAATTGGAATTTAATACCACAAAATATTACATATTTACTTACCTAAGGTTTCAACACAAGTTTTCACTAATTCTACCTTGTTTTCATTTGTAGTATTGTTCAAAGCTTTCATTTCCAAGCAGCTTCCTACAGCAAGAATAGAACCATGCTGGGTTTCATAGTTTTTGCTGTTTGTTTCAGTTAGTATAGTTTTAACAGCTGCATCAAATTCCTCATTAGACGCTGAAAGTGATAAGACTATTGCGTACAATAAAGCTACACATTCTCTTATTTCATCTTTTGCATTTGACAGCTGACTTTTGATCCATTTCAGATCTTTTGAAATATGTGTGTGAAGTGATGGCAAACATCCAACTAATTCAATCATGCAGCGTAAAGGTTCTGGGGCTAAAAAATATGAAAGTACTCTTAAATCTTATATTCTTGGATTTAAATAAAGGGATAGTTACCTGGATTTGCAACAAGCAGGTCCCTAATGAGCATTGTATATTGGATTAAAGGGTTTTTGTGCTTTTTGGAACTACCTTGATTTATTTTTGATTGAAGTTGAACAGTAATTAAAGGACTAAAATCACATGGGTGTTTTAAAATATCTCTTGTTAGAGGAATATTTAAATCCCGGAGCAGGCATATTCTTAAATATATCAAAATCTGAAAAGTATAATATAAAATTACCTAACTAAAATTCAGCAAGATTGAAAACTCCAAAATTGCAATTTGAAAAAGGGTGACACATTTCTTAGAAGAATCCCTTAAAATATAATCACTGACAAAAAAAATCGCAACACCCAGGAGATTTAAAATTGTTTTGGTAAAACATAGATGCTATAGTAAGGAGTAAATGATTAAAATTTAGTAAAGCTTGGTGCATATTTTTTCATGTAAACTTTTTTTTTATCAAATAATATTGCTATATAGTCCCTGGGTTCAATTTAAAATTATAAAACTAATATTCACTTTCACTTTTCTAGAACTTTTATTTACATCGAATATACAACAGCTGATTCAAATATCACAACAACAATTTTACATATAAGCTCTTCGCTCAACCAACTAACTGCTGCCAGGATGGGTCCTCCTTTTAAAATCAGCGTCGAATTCTCTAGTAAAATCAGTCATCACTCCTACAGCTGTCGAGTCATTTCGAGAACCATTTTTTTATCTCAAAGCGATTGTTGTCGTACAGAAATGAAACAGGATCGGCTTTGGTAAATTTCGTAACAATATTGTAGTCGTTTTTGCATGTTTTTAAATTTATCAAAAAACAAACTGTTTGATGGAATTCCAATTCGATGTTTAGTAATGATGAAATGACTAGGGTGTGTGTACGACGAATGTATCGCCAGCTAAGTAAATTTGAAAGAGGTCGAATTATTGGTTTACGGGAGGCGGGTTTTTCATTTCGAGAAATTGCTAACCGCACGAACAGAAATCCAACTACTGTTACAAATGTTGTCAAGCGTCGTTTGATAATACCCAAAATCGGAGAAGAGTAGGCACCGGACACAAGGGACACAAATGACGTTCAACATCGACGTCCAATTTTCGACAACCATAAATTTAACAGATGAGTGGTTAGGAGAACAATGCCATCTTGTAAGTATCGTATAAGGTCTTTTGGGCAGCAGCATTATCGACCCCATCTTGTGCTACCTCTGACCGCTGAGCACCGACGGCAACGACTACATTGGTACAGAGAACGACAAAATTGGAACTTGGAATGGCCGTAGTACGTCTTCTCTGATGAATCTCGATTCTGCATGGGTGGACATGATGGCCAAAGAAAGATTAGACGGCATCGAGGAGAAAGACGTCAACCTTAATTTGATGTTGAGCGACATTTACCCCGAACAGTAGGTATTATGGTATGGTGTGCTATTCACATTTAGTCTTGGTTCGAGGTAACATGATAGCGCAACGTTATCTTCAGGAAGTAGTGGAGCCAGATGAATCTATTGCCATGGCCGCCCAGATCCCCCGATCTTTCGCCTATAGAACATTTTTGGAATATGATGGGTAGAAGGCTCGGAATTTTATCCCAGTCCCCATGCACTTTGGAGGTTCTAAGACATGAAATAGAAGTAACTGGGGATAGTATTCCTCAAGAAATAGATAGACCACCTTATTGAATCAATGCCAAGACGTGTTGGGAAATGTACAGATAGCCGCGGTGGACAAACACATTATTAACAAACTTTAAACTCCTTGGTATTTTTATATTCAAATTTTAATTATTTACTCCTTACTATAGCATTTGTTATACTAAAACAAAAATAAATTTAAACATTTCCTTCAGGGTGTTGCGATTTCTTTGTTACAAATGTGACTTGAAATCTCGTCAGTAAGTACTAACTGATAAAAAAAGTGGCATGTTTTCTGGCAATTCTGTTTCAGACTTTGGTTGAAGATAAAAAACTTAAAACCTACTTAAATCTACTAAAATGATAATGATAAAATGCTTTCATCCGCAGATTTGTAATTACTCCATGAAGATAACAAATTGACTGTTGAAACATACTGACTGGGAAGAATAAAGATTTGTGTTAAGATACATAACTTTGTGTTTATACATTGTTACTCCAGTTTTTATATGATACTAGCAACTTTTCTCCAACTTGTTAAGTAGTATTTTCATCATGCATTCTATCTGCCATTTGAACTCAATTTTTCCTTTTTCAGTTGTATATTTAGCTCTTTTCCATATTCCAATCCCTCACATTTCAGTTTCTCGACGTCAACTTTTAATATTTGTTTGTGTCTGTTGAAATAATAACCTATCATTACTATTTATATGCAATGAATTTCAAGTTATTACATCTTATACTATTTATTTTCTGCTTGCTGTGATAGTCTCATTTATCTCCTGAAGTCTCGACTGATTCATGTAAATTTTTTCGTTATTGTTTTTTGGAGAAGAAATAGGTAATTCAGTTCATATTGAGCGTCATTTTCATAATAACTGCAGTTGCCCATATAGTCCTCATTTCTTTCTTGTTTCTTCACCATATTTTAATTGCATGGTAGCCTACTAGTATTCTTTATCTGTATCAGTCTATGTTGATGCATAACAATGTATTATTTTTATATCTTTGATTTCAGACAAATTAATGTGTAGTAGTAGTATAAAATTGACAAATGCTACCGCATTGAAGCAATTAATAACTTCAATATGTTTCCCAAAGAATTTAAGATCTGAACAACTAACGATTTCGGAAAAACATTTCAATTCATGATATAAATATATATATATATATATATATATATATATATATATATATATATATATATATATGTGCAGGGATCAGTTATCAACTACGCGGATGAATTCCCGGAAACCACCTAAAACATTTAGTGCCCGCGAAAAGTTAAAAACAAATATATATATATATATATATATATATATATATATATATATACATTTTTCATATAGCAAAAAATAATTCTCAACTTTTTTTTTAATAATTATCCAATTGGATGAATTACCTCAATATATACAGGGAGATTAAACGCCAATGAATGATTACCAACATTAAAAGACTTTGCTGGTGTTTTTGAAATCATTTCAGCTTCAGAGAACACATAATTGGTAATTTCTTCAAAAATTGGCGTCACGATTTTCGATTTGTTATCTTTTCCCAAATCAACTTCATTTTTTCTTGTTGTTCCATACAAAGATTTAAAAGCTTCTGTTGACACATCATCCTTACTGAAAATGATTATTTTTAGAAATAGATATGCCAACTCTATATCAATGTCTCTTACTTATCTCCTGTAGCTGTAAGCAAAAGAAACTTGGAAGGTACATGGTTTGGTGGAAAAATCGTACCAAGAGTTCTAACAGCAGCGAACCTCACCATGGGTTCGTCAGAAGTAATTTTACACTTGATCAACACAAACAACAAATTCAGCCTGCCGTCTTTATCACATTCATCTGGGAAAATATCATGTTTGTATGCCAGAACAAGATTCAGAAGTCCTTCTCTGATTTGCAAACGGAGATCTTGATTGGCGTTTTCCAAGTTGGTGAAGTACATTTCAAGCAAACCAACATTATGGTATACGATTTTTGGAAACCTCTGCGCAAGTATACCAATAATGACGAAAGCTTGACCATGGTGAACGTCTTCCCCTTCTCTTATCAACTTTTGCAAACCCGACAGCAAAACTGGCGCAACTTTACTTAATGGGTCTTCGTTGGCACTATAAATAGAAGTTACAAAAATCAAACTGGCATATCTGACAGACAAAACTTACAATCTTATGATGTTTGTTGTGAAATTTAAAGCCAATGTCTTCAACCTAGTATTTGTGTGAGTCCCATACAACGAATCAAAAATGATTTGAATGCACTGAGGAAACGTAAAACCGGCGCCAGTGATTCTACACAAATACGTTAAAAGCTTTAGGCGAATCCTTGTGCTGGCAGGCGATTTCTTCTGTTCCGGCTTGAGGTTCTTTCCTTGGCTGCCCAGAAAGAGGTTATACAATGGCAAAGTGAGTTGTGGGGAGGCCCAATCCACAAATCTAACAGGTTTCAATAAATGTATTCAATAAATAGTATTACATCATGTACACATACCCAACAAGTTTTTTCAATTCCATATCTGCCAAATTTGCCACAGCAAATCTAGTATCTGAAGCAGCAACTATTATGTGGATAAGGACTTCGTCATTAGAAAAAACACCATGAGCCAAAAATTTCACAATACCTAATTTTATCTACAAAAAAAATATTTAGATTACTCATGCGTAGATTTAAAGATTTCAAGATGTAATGTCATGATAATGTATTTGTATTTATGGTTAAATACTCAACCATGATTTCTGATAATATATTTTAAATTCATATACATTTAAAAAAACCTTAAAAGATGGTTGTTTAAATATATTGCGACTAATTGTAAATCTTAAGAATTAATTATTGGTAGTTATTTAAGTAGAATGTTTTTTATTGTTTTTCATTACATTAAAACTGAACTTTGTAACTCAATTAAATAAAGAAATAAATAATTAGAATAAAAATGCATTCAAGCAACAAAAAAGAAAAATGAGTTCTACACATTACAAGGGGTATATTTCGAAATAGTGCCTGGATAATGGATTACCTTTACAAAATGTCTCATAATAAAATGGAAACAGAAAATGCATGATGAGGCATAAAAAATCCATACTGCCAGGTAATGACTAACTAAAAATGCTCAATGTTCCCTATTTGTACTTACTTTAAGTTAAAGGTAAACAGATTGTATAATACAATTTTAAAGAATTTTTTAGAATTAATGCCACAGTTGAGAACAAGAACTGTATATTTAAAAATTCAAATGTTTCAAGAAACTGGATCAGATCTTGTTATCAATGGCACTATAATAATATGCAAATTTACATGTTAATATACACTGTTTCCCTGTGATTCCTAGGATAAAATTATAAATTCACTTATATGTACTAAATACATAATCATTGAAGATTTCAATCAGTTGAGGTGAGTGCAAATAATGAAGGTTCTTGACTAGAAACAATTTATTGTCTTGTTTTCAATGGTTTAAAAAATCTTGAAAAGATACTAACAAATAAGTTTGACAAAACATCTGCAAACATGTGTGTACCTGCAGAAAACTTAATAGCCTGACTGTACATGAAGGCAATTTATGTTAAATTAGAGGACATGTTTGCAGTAGCAATCCATGTTTGCATTAATGTTCCATTATTTTCATTTAATATTCATTTTATTGTCTTCTCCTTTTTGTATGTTATGCCAGGGAGAAGAACAGTTATTATGAACTTTTAATTGTTATACCTAAATAAAGTACACTCTTAGGAAAAGTTTATTCTCCTAAACAAAATGTGGATTTAAATGAATTGTTTTATTACACAGATGAAGAGTTCTACCAAAAGCTTCATATTAAGAGCAAATAAGAATAAAAATATAATTTCAATATAAAAGTTGAGCATTTTTTGTAATTGTCGATTCTTTTCAGAAACAGTGCCATGATATTACTGAATCAGCAAAAAACTTATATTAACTGATAAAAAATTGCATGTGAAAAAGGAAATTTTTAAGATGTCAAGTGTTCAAAAAATGGAAATAGAGTACAAACATCATAGCTCTGTAAAGTTCTTGCTAAGGTATGTGATTATATTCAAATCACATAATCTTAATGATTGTCAGCACTTACAGTCATGTCTACAATTAGTAAAAAATCATTGCATCATACACATTATAATATACATAAGGTTCAAACCACCTTGTACTGACATATTTTCTTCAATTAATTCCTTATAGCAATGACTGACTTCATTATAGGATAATCAAAACTAAGAATCTACATTCAAAATACATATTTAGAGTCAAAATATATGAAAGAGTAATTGGGATTTCCTGGAGTTCCAGAAAGTATATTATTTCATAAAAATCATACAATATACCAATTTTATGTTTGACTAATAAGAAAAAATTCCAGTGCTCTACCTCCTCTAATTCTTCAGGTTTCATTGGATTATTAGCTGTTAATCTTTTATATGAGTTGTCACTCATACAAGGAGGAACAGGCAAGGAAACATTATTTCCAGTACTTGCATCTTGTTCATTTTCCTGGGACTGTGGTGACAAAGCACTAAAACAGAGTATGCAGGTTGTTTTTTTTAAACAATACTTTATATGCAAACATGTATAGTATAAACTAACCTGTAAGGTAAAAGTATCATATCCAGTAAAATATCAAGCAGATGCTTAGAAATTACTGGCTTTTCCTTTAACCCAAATAAATTTCTCAATTTTTCAGGATCAGTTGGTACTTTAACTTTACCTAAGAGAGGAACAATTAACAAAAGGAGGCTATCTAGGTGTGAAACTGGCTTATTTTCCAAAGCATTTAGTACAGCTGGTACCAATTCTGCTTGTTTTTCCAAAGGTAATCTGGGAAAACCAGACTTGATATAAATAATTGTAAAGTTCTGAAATACAATGAAATTGATAAAATAGCAGAAGAAAGTCAGACTTGGTAAAATGCCTTACAGTAACAAAGGAAGTTGCAGCTGGATCTTGATACTGTGTCAGAAGTGCTTCCACTGGCAACTGTACTGTAGATCGTGTTTTAATTCTTCTGTTGACATGAATCAGTAACTCCATCACCTAAAAACTGCCAAATAACACAAGCAATTGAAAAACTATTAGATTTTGAACCTTCTTCCGTACACCTTCCTGTTGAGATGATAATTTAAGTAAAACTGGTGGTAAGAATTTGCACAGCACATTCTGTAACTGTTCATCGGTTTCAGCTGACCCTAATCGCAAGAAAACTCTTTCCAACAACACTGAAAATGACCACAAAATGATGATGACAATACAAATTTTACAAACATTTAATACTAATACAAAATAACTTAAAACTGCTTACTTAATTCATCTGCTGCTGCTGCCATTTTTGTTTCTATTTAACGATAATCTTCTTAAAAGTTCTTGAATATTTTATATTAGAAACACTATTTGGAATTGTCATTTAAATAACATGCTGTCATCAAAAACGAAATTTGATATAACCCCATTTTGGATTTGACACAGAACTACAGAAGTGAGAACGTTATTCTTGCGCTTTATTAATATTTTATGTTCCTTGTCAAATATATTTTAGAATTCTATGGACGGGTAAGATAAGGTCTTAGAGCATTTAAGGTACGATTCCGAACCACGCGGCAGAGGGCAACGGCAGACGGTAACACCATATGCCGCAGCAGACGGCAATACGTTGCAGTATTAATTTGTATGAGACCTATTCCGACATATAACTGCAACTGCCGTGCGACAGGACGTCACCTGTTTTGCTGCGAAGCGGCAGACTGCACTACTGTACAATCACAGTACTGCCGTTGCAGTTAGACATTATAAACGTGTTGTCAGATGAAGAAAACGAACATTGTATTAATTTAGTGTCAAAACATCCATGTTTATTTGTTTTCTGGGAATGCCACATGAAACTCTAAAGATAACTCTTTCAAATTCTTCCATTTATAAGAAGCTTTGTTATTTCACATGATCTTTAGAATTTTTAGTGATATCCTGTATAAATATATATATATATATATATATATATATCAAATTAAATTCTTAGGTACATCAGTTTGACGGTCAAACATTAATGTCAAATTGTAATTACCAAATTTTTCATTAGGAATCCTTTTAATTTTTTAATTTTTGAATTTCTTGTTTATTTGTGTTAATACCACTTAAAAGGGGGTCTGATTTAGACCTTGAAACGTTTGGAGTTTTAAATATACAGACATTCAAGTTTATGTGGTGTTATTCCCAAAGAACACAGAAAAAATCCTTTTTTAAATTATAGCAAAAATCATAATTATAAAGATGCACATATTAAAAAAATATATTTGGAAAGAGATCTCTCAATAACTCAATAAAACCACGAAGTATATTTATATTATTTATTAAAGACTTATGTTCACCTACTTGGGAACAAAAAATAATAATAATTTGTCTCGAATCACTAAACCTCCGACATTAGCAAAACCACTTGCCTTCTTCTTCTTGCAGTAAAACTTACATTATATTATTTATGCTGTACATCGAAGAAAACTTAGTAATGCTGCGACGCAACTGCAGTGCCTGCTGTCGGCTTCGGAATCTATACGACGACAACTGAAGCTCGACAGCGTTTGCTGTCGGCGGTCTGCCGTTGCCGTGTGCCGCGTAGATTGGAATCGTACCTTTAGCGAAAAAAAATCCCCCTCACAAGACTCCACTTTTGATTTTATTTGCGGATTACTGTTTCAGAGATGCAAAGTTTTAAAAACTAGAGATTTGTCCGCTGCGGTAAATCTACTTTTGCCTCATTCTACACTCCAGTAGTAGTACCACTACTACTACTACTATAGCAGAATAGGCGGTATTCCGTCGCTTGGTGTCTCTAGTGGGCCAGGGGGGTACGATTCGGCGAAATTTAAATGAAATGAGTGGAAAGTAACTATTAGCGGAACTGAAAATAATAAAGAATGTCAACAGAAAAAAAGCTTGATTCGAGGTATAAGATAATTTTACAAAGATATAAATAATTGCATGGCATTATTTATATAATTTTGTAGGTAGGTTACAACATTATAAGTTATTATAAGTTATTTATGTTATATGAAACTTTAACACAACACTAATATTGTATTACAGAGAATACCTGCAGATACCATATTTTTTTTAGAAATCGAAATCGTCAGCAGTGATAGAAAGTATTCTTGGGATAAGACTCCAACAGTAGTTTCACTGCTGACAAAGCGTCTGCAATGATGTTATAAATATAAGAGGCTTATAATTTCAAGGAACATTATTGTATTAACTTTTATTGTATTCAGTTCAACTAAATTTAAATATTTGTAACTTAGGTTTTTTAAAATAAAGTTTTTTTTAAGTTAAAAATTGAATTAGTGATAAATAAAAATTGGTGTCAGAAGTGGGATTCATCCGTCAACGTCGTGTGAACAAGAGTATTCTAACACACAACGGTGGATCCTAATCCTTAAAAACGGAAGAACCAAACAAGGGCAATTCTCACTTGAAGAAGTCAAGAACAAGACTAGTTCCTAATGATACTTCCCAAACTGTAAATACGATAATATTGAGTCGGTACAATTGTTTTATTTCATTGTGTTCGAATTATTATTATTCCGACTTGACCATACAATGTATGGCAGCACTCTCCCTCTAAGGCACGCCTTTAGGGGAAAATTCACTAAACCCCAGATATCCTCTAGTTATCAAAAGGGTTTAGCTCTGTGGGAGCCCTTGCCAGGTTTCCAGGCCCGTGGTTGGAGTAGTGACGGCAGTTTCCCATGAATTTCCTGACCTTCCGGGCTGTTCCTAACAGGACGGCTTTTTGCATTTGTTTGTAAAGATGTTCGTCCAGACCGAGGTGATTTAAATTGTTTAATAGATTTTTTGGGACTAGTCCAGTGGTTGACATAACAATTGGTACTGTTCATGTGTTGTTAATGTCCAACTGAGTCTTTATTTGAAATTCCAAATCCCTATATTTGGTTATTTTCTCAGCCTGTTTGATATTTATATTATTGTTGTTACGAATTGCCAATTAAAGTTGTTTTCCGAGAGACTTTATCCTCCAAAACTATATCTAGTCTATTGTGAGCAACAGTCCGATCAGTCAGTTTCGTACGGTCCCAGTACAGCTTATAGTTGTTATTTTCTAAAACAGATTCTGGTTTGTATTTATAGTATAATAATCTCACCGACTGTGATAGTTCAAGTTTCAGTGCTAGTTCCTGGTGCAGTATTTTTGCCACAGCATCGTGTAATTCTTTGTATTCAGTTGCAGCGAACGCTTGACAACCTCCTGTGATATGCTGGATAGATTCAGATATTTGGCAACCGTACCTGCATCTGTCATTGTTAATGGAAGGGTCTTTAACGATGTACTTTAGATAGTTCTTAGTTGGATAGAGCTCTTTGGATGGTGATTTTGAGCTTTTGTTAATAAAATTCGAAGTTTTCGTTGTAATTGTTCAATGTCAGTATTGCACCAATTAAGAGCAACTGAATTTGTTGATCTAATAGTTTGCTTAGATCTGTCAATCTTCTTCCTCCTTCATACCGTGGAAAAGTTGTACGTTCGACAGAGCTCTTTGGGTGGTGATTTTGAGCTTTTGTTAGTAAAACTCGAACTTTTCGTTGTAATTGTTCAATGTCAGTCTTGGACCAATTAACTATATGTTAATAGCCTGAAACAGATTTTTACTGTTTAGTTTGGTTTTCAACAGTCGTCTTACCCTTCTAAAAAACACTGCTGTTAGGTCATTTTTCATAGTCAAGTGATCAATACGTTGAGCCTGCTTTATTCCAAGGTATTTATAAGTATGACCTTCCTCCATAGATTCAATTGAGGTGCCACCTCCCATTTCGAAATGCCCCTGCTGTATTTTTCCTTTAACTATATTAATAATTCGGCATTTGTCTAGGCCAAATTTCATATGGATGTCACCAGAGAACCCTTCTAGTATGCAGCTGTTGTTTCGTAGCTGCCATCAACTTTAAGTCGCCCATGTATAACAAATGGTTTATCGTTAATGCTTGTACGTTGTTGTGTTTGAGACGGAACCCAAAATTAGTCGAGTTTAGTTTGTTTGAGAGAGGGTCCATGGCAAGGCAGAACCACAGCGAGCTAAGAGAGTCTCCCTGGAATACACGCCTTCTGATTTGAATAGGGTCAGTTTGTATCGAACAGTTGGCTTCATTCACTGCGATTTTGGTTTGCCAGGTGGACATGGCATATTCTAAAAAGTTAATAATACAATTATTCACTTTTCAGAGTTTCAGTGCCTTAATGAGGCAACCATGTGGAACTGAATCAAAGGCCTTTTGTAGTCCACATATGCCATGTAGATATATCCTCGTTTGGCGTAGGCTTGATTGCAGACAACTGAATCAATTATCAGTTGTTCTTTGCACCCCATCAATTTTTTCGCGCATCCCTTTTGTTGTTGAGTAATTATGTTGTTGGAAGGCAATTGATTGGTCGGCACTTTGCTGGATTCTGTATAGGTTGTCCTTTGGTAAGAGATATGTAGCACCATGCGTAAGGAAACTATGCATCTTGTGTGGGTGGGTAATTATGTCGTTTATAAGGGCTGTTAGTGTTTCGTGGGTTGCGTACAGTTTATCCAGTAATTTTGCACACCATCTGGTCCTGGTGCTTTCCAGTTATGGAAGTGCTTCATTATGTTGGATGTGTCTTCCGTTGTAAATGGTTGGTGTTGCATGTTATCACAGTTCTGCGAAATGCAGCCTCCTCCTCATTAATCCAACTGGCTCTGGACTTATAGGAAATTGTTGTGGAAAGCTTTGTTTTCCAGAATTCCTCGATGTCTGTTTTACTGGGGTAACTAGGGGTTTCATTATTATTGATGTTAAGTTTTTTATAAAACCCTTTTTCTGATTGTCGTAAAAGTGTGTTGTCTAGTTTCCATTGGTTACTGGTTTTGTACATTCTCAATGAACTTGTGTAGACGGAGAGCTTTTGTCGTAGACTGTCCAGACACTGCTGAGATGTTATCGATGTTTTCTTCTTCTTTCTATTCTGTTGTTCCTGACCCCTCGCGGGTACTCGGTCAGCCTTCCAACGTCTTTCCGAAGATATTAATTTTCCCTTCATGGCTTCTTTGCCAAGGTGGTATACGAAGTGTTTGTCTACATTGTGGAGGGTCTTGCTTTGGTCTCATTGCGACCCCAATTGTTCTGCAGATGGAAGTTGCAGCACAGTAGATGATTGTGTGTAGCGACTCTAACGTATTAGCACCTAAAACATAATTTGGTAAAATAAATTTGTTCGTGGCCTGCAAGACGATACCCAGTTTCTTAGAAGATCTTAGTTTGGGAAGAGTTGTTCTAGTCAGTGGATCTGTTCCACTATACTCTATAAGAGCTTCTCTCCAGAACTCTTGATGGAGTATTTGGCGAAATCCAGTCTTGTCCTGGCCAAGGTTCGTAATTCTGTAAAACTTCCACCAAACTGCCCGTTGTTGAAATGGAGAGTCCTGCAAATATCGTCAGACCAGGAAGGATTCTAGGGCATTCCGGAACGAAATGATCTTAAGTAGGTGGCAATCTTACGAGAATTCATCCGACAGCTTATGCAATCGGCAATCAACCAATTCATGGAAGGGATGTTATTCCGAAACTTCTGAAACTCCAGAACACATGAAAGAAGTTTCCCGATAGTTCGTTGACTTGCCAGAATAATTCCGAGAGAAATATATAAATACGGACAACTGGTGATTGGATTTCAATCAGTTTTCGACAGTCGTATTGTATAGTTAAGATAAATTGTAAATAGTTTCTGTAAATATAAATTGTGTTTAAGTAGTGGAAATAAATTAGAGTGAGTTGGACTGTGTTTTTAAATAAATCCAAGAACTGAACAGAACCCGTGTGTGAAAATAAAGACATTACACTGTCGAACTTTATAAATTCTTGTGATACTGCTTTCAGAATTCTAGAAATCCGATGACATGGGGAGAAATTACAAATTTGTTAGGAACCCATTTTGGGGACCTTCGAGATTTGTCTTCTAATTGCTAATTTTCAACGTATACGTCAATTGCCTAACGAATCCCTGTTGACTTTTGTTTCTCTTCTACAAAGCAATAATGCAAAAATAAATTTCGCTATTAATCAACAACGCATGCCATTTGAACAAAAAACAGCACAATCTCAACTAATCGAAACCATGACATTGAACTCGCTTCTAGCAGGACTAGAATCGAAAATCGGACAAATAATATTAGCCAATAACCCTCCAGATATTTTAACAGCAATCACTCGAATCAAACGAGAACTGCAACTAACCTACTTCCAAGACCAAAAATTCTCAGGCCAAAGAAATATAGCACTCATAACACCAAAACCAACCCAAAAACTTGCAATTACTGCCGTAAATCAGGGCAAGTTTTAATGAGTGCCGAGCAAAACAATACGCTCAAAATTCTCAAAACTCTCAACCGAGAAATTATCAAAATACAAACGCAAAGATTTCCTAACAACCAGGCGTCTGTAATTAGACCAAAGCCTAATTACCAAAGACCCGGATTTTAAGTCTTCAAACTTCACAAGAAACTCATCAAATGCCCTGAACAATAATTTCAATAGTGCTAGAACCCAACACTTTAACTTAATGCCCAACAATAACGACTACTACTATAAACTATAACCCTTCTACAAGTGATTCGTTCATGATTAACGATAGCCTCGATCAACAATGGCAATTTGAAAATCATCATTCAGATTATCAATGTTATAAACCCACCTGATTATGAACTTTATGATGAACAAATATCTCAATCACATCCTGACCAATATCAGGATTTTCTCCTTAACCCATTATTAGCGAAACCCCCTTTCGATAACCAACACGGTCAAGCTATGACGCAACTCGAAACACAAATTCAAACCCTAAACTTGGACAATTTCAACCCAATGATAAATTTTCCGGAACAAAGGTTCCTATGAAACCACTTCTATCCGTGAACTCCAAAAATCGTTTTATATAAAAGACGCCACTGGTATATTTAAAATCCTGATTGACACCGATGCCAGTTTTTCAGTCTTTAAACTTTCTACTTGTGAAAATTACAGAAACAGACGATCAGAAAATATAACTATTCAGGGCATAAAGAACGAAAAAAATTTAATTACTGAATCAGCATTATTACCATTTACCGATGAAGACCCGCACAAAGTTTATATTCACGACTTATTGATATTAAAAACAAAATATTTATCACTAACTTCAAAACGATCCAATTATTCAAAATAATCAACGGCGATAACTTAACTGAAATACCACAAGAACGTGTCATTAATCAAATTTCTCTCGAACCAAGAGTAGATCAAGTAGTAAAATTAAAAACTGCATTAAGAAATAGAGAGGCAATTCTCCTCGCGTGTGAGCCTGAGAAAGTAAAACTACCCAACGTACTAGTCCGTAAAGACATAAACACCTTACCCAAAACTGTCACGCTGCCTGAACTTTCGTTCCAGACAATAGAAGAATTTACTATTAACAACTTAAACACTTACAACGAAAACGAAAACTTTAATAAATACGAAGAAATTACTACGCCTCGAACATCTGAACAAAGAAGGACCTGATCTCATTACAAACCTGTGCATGGAGTATTCACATATTTTCTACATCGAAGGAGACGACCTAACATTTACTAATGAGATTAAGCATCAAATAAACACGAAGGAAAGTAAACTGATTCTCACCTCTTACCGATACCCACATAAAGAAGAGGTGAAAAACCAGTGACAAATGCTCAAGCAAGGAATCATCCAACCATCAACTTCAACCTGGTCATCCTCAGTAAGAGTTGTTCCAAAAAAATAGATGTATCTGTGAAACCGAAATGGCGAGTGGTTATCGACTATCGTAAACTTAATGAGTTGACAGTGGAAGATAAATACCCACTACCGAATATCTCGGACTTATTGGATCAGCTAGGGAAGTGCCAATATTTCACAACCCTAGACTTGGCGTCCGGATTTCACTAGATCGAGATAGACCCCCAGGATGTCCCAAAAACAGCATTTACGGTAGAGAACGGGCATTACGAGTTAGTGCGAATGCCATTTGGACTGAAGAACGCTCCATCTACCTTCTTCGCGTGATGGATAACATCTTAGTATGAATCCAGAACGAACGGGTCGATATCCAAACAAATCGGATTCCCAGAAATATCGAAAGAACGCCAATTGCAACCAACGTATCTAGTAGTCTTCTCGCCTACTGTAGAATAGGTTGAGCATCCCCGGTATAAATTTTATGTTTAGGTATAAATTTTATGTTTAGGTCAGTCCGTCCTCGTTTTCCGTTTCCTCCATCGAAGATATCCTGGTAGATTTTAACGAGATCCCTCAATTTTGGTTTCTGGTTTGATTTTAAATTCTTGGAAGAATCGCTGATGAGTCTTTCCAGTTCCTCAGATAATTTACCTGGTGGTATTTCTGCATGATGTGTTCTTCTGACTACAGAGGAAACTGTTGAACAATGGCCTAAAATTATTCCTTTCTTTAGTGCAACCGAGTTATGATGCAGGTTCAATACTCTTACCGGCACAATCTCCTTGGCACGAAACAAAGTCTTTCCCAGTGCGAATTCCTCTGCCTACATTTCCGTCGTAAAGTTCGGGATCAAACATCATCACTGTTCCAGCTTTAGCTTTCCCCTCTAGGCAAGCATCTTCAATAATTTCAGTTCTTTCAGGAACGTTCACATCCTCCGCTAAGATTGCTCGAAGCATTATGTCGCCTTTCCCATGGAGCACCACTTCTTCGTCATTCACTCGCAGAATTCCGTCTTTAATGTTTAATTCGAATCCCTTGGAGCTCATGACATCCATTCCGATGATGACTTGATCTTCGATGTCCGCCACTAATGCCCGATATGGGAATGTTGTACTTCCCAATACCATTTCAACCTCTATTTCACCATGGTCCTTAGCTGCTTCTCCTGTCTCTGTTCGCAGTTGCCACTTTGTTGGTTTTATCATTGTCTCGTCTAAAACAATGTTCGGCCTTATTACTATTTTTATCGCACCAGTATATAGCAGCATTGCACATTGCTTCTTATTAATAAAGCCATCTACAAAGACTGTTAACGTGGTTGCGTAGCGAAACGACATATGCGTTGATAGTTGGCGCTTGTTGACTACAGGTCGACGGTATAGTTTCCCCGACGAGGAACTCGGTACTAAGTTGCTCTCCTTGCAACGACTCTGGATAAGTTTTCGCAGCCTCGAATTCCAGCGCTCGAGCAGCGCATCCACTAATGGAGTCGGTCGAGCTAGTGTTAAAGCTTGTCTGGCTTCGTTGTCCCGCAGTCCATCAAAAATCTCTTGTACAACTAACCTTTCTATCACATTTTCCGGTGTGTCTGGATAGGCAAGTCGAACCAGACGAGCAATATCAGCTTCAAACTCTTGTAGGGTTTCATTAGATTTCTGTTGGCGATTTTTCAGTTGGGAGTGATAAACGTGCTCCAAATGAGTTTGCCATACCTCAGTTCTAAGTGTTTGACAAGTTGTTCATAGTCTTCTTGCTCAAAGGCATTCAAGGCTTGCAGAATATCTGTAGCATCCCCTCTTAAGGCGAGGGTTAGTGCTATTCCCGTCTCCTCTGCCAACCATCCGTTTAACTTTGCTGCAGCCTCGAATTGGCGCCTATAATAATTAGCCCATAACGATTTTCCAGCAAGGGAGGTTTCATTCCTGTGTCTTATCCCCTCGAGGCCACTTTTCGAATCTACTACTTCTAGACTGTTTCTGATTTTGGTTTTTGATTGCATTTCTCCCCTTTGTATTGTGACTACCTGTTCTTTTATTTTGCTGAACTCACCCTCCATTATCTGTTATAGCTCTTCTATCCGCGTTTCATTTTTTTACTGACTCTTCGACCATTGTTTGCTTTAGCTCTTCCATCCGAGCTTCAAATTTTTTTGGCTACTATTTTATTTTGCCCCATTTTTATTTTTTTATTCATTTCAATTTTACTTTTATTTTATTAATTTTATGATTATGACTTTTATATCGTATTTTATTATATTATTTTTAAAAACTGCTGCAAAGCAACAACTTTTTCAATAAGGGGAAAGTTGTTATATGAAACTTTAACACAACACTAATATTGCATTACAGAGAACACCTGCAGATATCCTATTTTTCTTAGAAATCGAAATCCTCAGCATTGAAACAATTCTTGGGATAAGACTCCAACAGTAGTTTCACTGCTGACAAAGCGTCTGCAGTGCTTATAATTTCAACGAACATTATTGAATTAACTTTTCTTGTATTCATTCAAGTAAATATAATTATTTGTAACTTGGGTTTTTCAAAATAAAGTTTTTTTAAAAAGATAAAAATTGAATTAGTGATATAACATTTATGCACCATGCACAACAGACGAAAATTAAGTTTTTATCATACCTGATCTTATCACTTATAACAATTTCAATGCATCTCATTACATTCCATTAGAGAATGGTTTTGAAACATTATTTTTTCAAGCTATCGTGGGAAAAATAATTGTCTTTCTATACTTTGAACCAACTCGCCCATGTAAAAAATTCAAAAAATTGTTCTTGCTACATTTCCCCTTTACTTTTTGCGTATTTTTCTCTCAACAGCTTGAAAAAAACTGTTTCCATGCCGTCATCTAAAAGAATGCCATGGGATACATTAAAATTTTTATAATTATCAAAATGTAACCTACCTGCAAAATTATATAAATTACTAGCCATTACCCGCGGTTTCACCCGTCTTTGCAAAACGAAATAATTTATAAAATACATGGGTTATCCTATATTACAATTTTCCAAGTTTTTTGAAACACCATACTTAACTATAAATCCACCAATCCCGAATATATTTCACCCAAACTGCAAGTGCTTGTGGGTCACCCTATATAACAATTTTATTCGACATTTTTTTGAATCACCTTGTAAAACTGTAACTCTACTTCACCCTATACTGCAACCATCCTGTATATGCTGCTGTTTATTTGTCACCCAATACAACTATTTTTAACACCTGCTTATAACTCTACTCCACTCTATATTTCACCTGCTTATGGTCTACGCTATATAACAATTATTCCTGATATTTTTTGAGCCACCAGGTAAAGTACAATCAATTACCCTTTATATGCAACTTTTTCTAACATTGTGTTAATCACACTCTAAAACTATAATCTTGCTTCGCCCCATGTTTCAAGTATTCCATATAGTAGAATGCATCTTTTCATGCCGTATATAACAATTTTTTTAAACTTTTCGATCCACCCTAATGGAAATGCCTGAAGAACCCTTGCTGCGTCACAAATGTAAAAACACAGTTTGGCACCCTAACACCAAACCTTTAGTCTGAAGTTGGTAGACAATGTAACTCGTTCCTCGAAGTTTCCTTGGACTTCCATCGTCTTGAAGTGGTTGATCTCACGTTTTAATAGCTGTGTATCTGCTATCGTCATCAGGTGAATGAATCATTCACCTGATAGCTTTAATTATACATATTTCAACCATCCTTTATATGTAAGTAACTACTTGTGGGCATAAAACAAGTTTTTAAACACAATAGAAGCTATAATTCCACTCCATCTTATATTTCAAACACCCTGTGTAAACAACTGCTTCTAACATTTCTTTAACCGCTCCTAGCAAAATATTCGATATAATAATTGGAAGATTGTTCTTTGCAACCTAAAAGTTTTCGTCATTTGCGGTGTCAATTAAGTTCAGGAATATTAAACAAAAGAGAGGGCCAACAACCCTAGAAGAAATTAAATATTTAATACATTCTCTATTGTCCGCTGTCTGACATTTTTTTACAGAACACCTTCGGGAAGGTTGTGATAATAATATATTAATCAAATAATTAAACTCACATTAAAAACAGAATAGTTAATATGAAAGTTACTGCAATGCGTCCGAAAAATCAATACTGATCTACTACATTGACTATTTTACCACTAAACATTAACAACGCTTGTATGCCACTTCCAGAAGTGCATGCTCTTAGAATATAACAGCATCTAACGATCGCTCCCTCCATATATAATTACTCAATGTTTTAAGTTTTGACCGTCTGGCGGCGGCGACACTGTCAGTTGTTTGGGGTTGACAGTATGGACGTAAATAATGAATTTTTATTATATTTTATTTAATGAATGAACCAAATTAATATTAGCATTCTGCAGTGAAGGTCGTGAGTAGCTACTTAACAAAAAAAATTAAGATACCTAATCGTTTAGTCTTTGCCTATTTATATATAGATATCTGTTATCTCGCAACAACTTCCGCTTGTTTTCCTGTTGACTTTTTTGTTTGTTTTTTTCATTTCCATTTATAATATATAATCTATCTATATAATATTATAAAATTGTAAGTTTGTCTGTTTGTTTGTTTGTTTGTTTGTTTGTTTGTTTGTTTGTTTGTTTGTTTGTTTGTTTGTTTGTTTGTTTGTTTGTTTGTTTGTTTGTTTGTTTGTTTGTTTGTTTGTTTGTTTGTTTGTTTGTTTGTTTGTTTGTTTGTTTGTTTGTTTGTTTGTTTGTTTGTTTGTTTGTTTGTTTGTTTGTTTGTTTGTTTGTTTGTTTGTTTGTTTGTTTGTTTGTTTGTTTGTTTGTTTGTTTGTTTGTTTGTTTGTTTGTTTGTTTGTTTGTTTGTTTGTTTGTTTGTTTGTTTGTTTGTTTGTTTGTTTGTTTGTTTGTTTGTTTGTTTGTTTGTTTGTTTGTTTGTTTGTTTGTTTGTTTGTTTGTTTGTTTGTTTGTTTGTTTGTTTGTTTGTTTGTTTGTTTGTTTGTTGTTCGGGCATCACGTAAGAACTACTTAACTGATTTTGCTGAATCTTTTTTTGTTGCGAAGCCTATGTTTTGACTTAAAATCTGGTAGATATTTTATCTCACGAAATTGATAGAAACAGTAGATATAGCGAAAAAACTTCTACCATGTTAGGTAATTCAATTACTCAATTGGTTCCAACGCACAAAATATTAAATACTGGCATCAGCTTAGCTTTTATTCAGAATTCGGAATGTGCAAATGTAACATCTTTCGATTTAACAAAAATCAACATATATCAAGCGTAATTTTACAGGGTGTTCTATATATAGGAAACTTAGAGCGGAGTAGAATTACATGGATTTAAAAAATCTAAAAGAACTTATATTTGGTGCGGTGGGAATAAGGGGGAGTGGAATTAGTTATACGGGGATGCGGGGTGGTCCAAAAAAGCTATATAGAGTGGGCCATAAACAGTTCCATATACCAAGTGGTTGAAAAAGGGTATAATATTTATACAGTGAATATAAAAACTTTAAAAAATGTCTTAGGTAAGCAGTTAGTTAGTTCATAAGATAACAAAATGGATTAAAGACATGTTCGAAGCAGTTGTTTATACAGGGTGTTTGAAATATAAGATGGAGTGGAATTATAGTTTATGTTGTGGTTATAGTTATACAGTGTCATTCAAACAAGGTTAGAAAAAGTTGTGAAGTGTGGAGAGAAATTATACTTTAATATATCTTGAAAAAATATAAGGTTAAAATGTGAAAAGCGTAGTTCATAATAAGTTGCAAAGATATGATAGTTGAAGTGAAGAAGTGTTATGATAATTATTTAAAAAATGTTATATTGGCTGATCAATAAGTAGTAGCGTATACAGGGTAGTTGTAATACATACAACGTGATTCAAAAACGTGTTGAACAAAATTGTTATTTTCGGTGCCCCATAAGCAGTTGCGGTTTTGGTGAAATATATTTGACATTGATGGATTTATACTTATACAGGGTGGTAAAGAAATGTTATACTGGGTGGCCGATAAGTAGTTGCAAATACAAGGGGATTGGAATAGCGGGTGGAGTAGATTTATAGTTAAACAGGTTGAATATATTTTTTTGTAAGATAGAACATGAGTTGTTGCATATCTGTAATACATGAAACTTGGATCGAACTAACATTATAGTTCATACAGTGTGATTAGAAGTATTTAAAAATTTTATATTTGGTTGCCCCTAAGCAGATGCACATACAGGATGGTTGAAATATTTTCTAGAGTAAAATTATGGTTATACATGGTGGTTCAAAAATAAGTTGTAATGTTTGACAAATTGGCAGCGGTGTATACAGGATGGTTTTAATGTAAATGGAAGAAGAGTTAGTTATACAAAGCGGTTAAAAAAATTTTTAATAAAATCGTTTTATAGGGTGACCAATAAGCAGTTGCAGTTTGGGTGAGGGTTTAAATAAAAGTTTGGTGTTAATGTACAAAACCGTGTTTTTATATTTGTGGCTTAAGGGTTCCACATCATTTCCATTAGGATGGATCAAAAAAGTTAAAAAAAATGTTTAATAGGGTAGACCATAAACAGTTGCATTCTACTATATGGAATATCGGAAACATGGGGAGAAGCAAGATTATAGTTTTAGAGTGTGTAACACAATGCTAGAAAAAGCTCATATAAAGGTTGATTAATATATAGAGTAAAGAGGAATTTTACTTTATAAGGTGGTTAAAAAAATATCAGAAATAATTGTTATACACGGTACACCATAAGCAGTTGCATATGTCAGATTTGTATAGGGTAGAGAAAAGTTATAACCAGGTGTAAATTATATTGGGTGACAAATAAACAGCAGCATATACAGGATGGTTGCAATATAGGGTGAAGTAGAGTTACAGTTATACAAGGTGATTCAAAAAATTTCGAATAAAATAGTTATATAGGGTGGCCTATAAGTACTTGCAGCTTAGAAGCACTTGATTATACAGGGTGTTTGAAATATACGATGGAGTGGAATTATAGTTTATGTTGTAGTTAAAAATTTGTTTTATATGCACAAGTAGTTACATATATTATAGGAAGGTTGAAATATGTAGCGGAGTATAATTACAGCTATACAGGTCGGTTTAAAAATATTTTAAAGTAATGGTAAGATCTGCAAGCTGTTCCATTTACCAGATAGTTGAAATATAGAGTGGGGTGGGATTCTAAGGATACAGGGTCGTACAAAAAAGTTATGTTTGGTGGCAAATAAGTAGTTCCATATAAAAGGTTGTTGAAATATAGGGTGGCTTACAGTTAGATCTCTATACAGGGTGGGTAAAAAAATGCTTGAAAAATTTTGATATATAGCACTTGCATATATAGAGTACCTGAAGTATGGTGCGCAGTGAAGTTATAGTTATACATTGTCATTCAAACAAGGTTAGAAAAAGTTGTGAAGTGTGGAGAGAAATTATACTTTAATATATCTTGAACAAATATAAGGTTAAAATGTGAAAAACGTTGTTCATAATAAGTTGCAAAGATATGATAGTTGAAACATAGAGTGAAGAAGTGTTATGATAATTATTTAAAAAATGTTATATTGGTTGACCAATAAGCAGAAGCGTATACAGGGTAGTTGTAATACACACAAGATGATTCAAAAACTGTTGAACAAAATTGTTATTTTCGGTGCCCCATAAACAGTTGCGGTTTTGGAGAAATATATTTGGCATTGATGGATTATACAGGGTGGTAGAAAAAATGTTATACTGGGTGGCCGATAAGTAGTTACAAATACAAGGTGGTTGGAATAGCGGGTGGAGTAGATTTATAGTCAGGTTGGATAATTTTTTTTGTAGGATAGAACAAGAGCTGTTGCATATATGCAATATCTGAAACATGGATCGAAGTAAAATTATAGTTCATACAGTGTGGTTCAAAAATAGGTTATAATGATTGACAAATTGGCAGCGGTGTATACAGGATGGTTTTAATGTAGATGGAAGTAGAATTAGATATACAAAGCAGTTAATTTTTTTTTTATTAAAATTGTTTTATAGGGTGGCCAATAAGCAGTTGCAGTTTGGATGAGGGTTTAAATAAAAGTTTGGTATTAGGATGCAAAACTGTTTGTTTATATTTGTGACTCACGAAGGGTTCCACATCATTTCTGTTAGGATGGATCAAAAAAGTTAAAAAAAAGTACTATATAGAATATCTGAAATATGCGGAGAAGAAAGATTATAGTTTTAGAGTGTGTTTAACACAATGTGAGAAAAAGCTGCATATAAATGTTGATTAAATTATAGAGTAAAGAGAAATTTTACCTCAAACGGTCATTCAAAAAATATCAGGAATAATTGTATACAGCGTAGACCATTAGCAGTTGCATAGCTGAAATTTAGGCTAGAGAAGAGTTATAGTCAGATGTTCAAAAAGTTATATTGGGTGACAAATAAACAGCAGCATACAGGATGGTTGCAATATAGGGTTAAGTAGAGTTACAGACATTCAAGGTGATTCAAAAAAATGTCGAATAAAATTGTTATATTGGGTGGCCCATAAGTACTTGCAGTTTGGGTGAAATATATTCGGGATTGGTGGATTTATGGTTAAGTAGATTGGTTCAAACAAGTTAAAATTTTTTGATATAGGATAACCCATATGTTTCATAAGTTAGTTTATTTGCGAAGGCTTGAACATTCCGTACGCGGGTGAAACCGCGGGTAACGGCTATTACTATTATAAAATTGTAAGTTTGTCTGGTTGTTTGTTTGCTTGCTTGTTTGTTTGTTTGTTTGTTCGGGTATCACGTAAGAACTACTGAACGGATTTTGCTGAATCTTTTTTTGTTACGAAGCCTATAGTTCGACTTAAAATCTAGTAGACATTTTATCTCCCGAAAAGGACAGAAACGGTATATATAGCGAAAAAACTTCTACCATGTTAGGTAATACAATTACGCAGTTAGTTCCACCGCACGCACAAAATATTAGATACTGGCATCAGCTTAGCTTTTATTCAAAATTCGGAATGTGCAAATGTAACATGTTTCGATTTAACAAAAATCAACTGATATTACAAGCGTAAATTTACAGGGTGTTCTGTATATAGGAAACTTAGAGCGGAGTAGAATTACATGGATTTAAAAAATCTAAAAAAGTTATATTTGGCTGAATATATACAATCGAGTGGAATTATTTATAGGAAGTGGTCCAAAAAGTGGGCCATAAACAGTAAAAATCTTAAAAAATGTTTTAGGTAAGCAGTTAGGATCTTTGAATTATGTTCATAAGATACTATAGTTATGAAATGGGCTGAAGAAATGTTAGAAGCAGTTGTTTATACAGAGTGTTTGAAATATAAGATAGAGTAAAATTATAGTTATGTTGCGGTTAAAAACTTGTTTTATATCCACAAATAGTTGCGTATATAGGATGGTTGAAATATGTAGCGGAGTATAATTACAGCTATACAGGTGGGTTTAAAAAATATTATAAAGTAATGTTATGATCTACAAGCTGTTCCATTTACCGGATGGTTGAAATATAGGGTAGGGTAGGATTCTAAGGACCCAAGGTGGTACAAAAATGTTATATTTGGTGGCAAATAAGTAGTTGCATATAAAAGGTTGTTGAAATATAGGGTGGTGTAGAGTTATAATTATACAAAGTGGGTAAAAAAGCTTGTTATATTGTAGTTGCATATATGGAGTCCCTGAAATATGGTGCGAGTAATGTTTGTTATAAATTTTGTTTTAAAAACAATTAAATTTAAAATTCTTTACTAAATTTCATTCTACAGCAATACAAGTTTTCTAAGCAAGATCTCTACGACAACTAACTTGAACAATAATATAAAATTAAAAACAACTTTGATTAAGAATTGAGTCATTGCATAGTCACTTATTTATTTGCCTATATCGCAGAATACACAAACATAATTTGCGCAGTAAAGTTATAGTTATACCGTGTCACTCAAACAAGTAGAAAAAGTTGTAAATGAAGGGTGGTTTAATTAAAGTGTGGAGAGAAATTATACTTTAAGAAGTCTTAAAAAATATGAGGAAAAATTGTGAAATAGCGTAGTTCATAATAAGTTGCAAAAGATAGGATAGTTGAAATATAGGGGTGGGTTGGACAATATTTTCGGAGGGGGGGAGTTGGATAATTTTTTCGATGGGTGGTGTACTGATTAGTACTGAAAAATCTGTATTTGTATTCATATATATCCAGGATATATAAAAATGTATAAACATAAAATTTATTCTTATGAAAAAGATGATTATTTGGTTAAAATTGAATCTTGAAACCCAATATCCAAAATTTCGGGGGGGGGTTGAACCCCCAGACCCCCCCGCTAGCTACGGCCTTGAAGCAGGGAATGAGTGCATTTTCTTATATTTACCCTTATATCTTTTAAAGGAAGCGTTTTAAATTTATAAAAAATATACACTTTGATTTTCCACATATAGACTATTTATTTTATCTGCTTCAGGATTCGCTTGATTTTTATCAGAATACATATGTATTTAATTTTCTAATTTGGTCCCCAAAAATTAACATTAGAGTTTTATTTTACTAATAAACTTTCAGAGAAGAATAATCTACTGTCTGAGTTTTGCGGCTCTGTAGATTGGAAGATAAAGAGCAAAATAGGTCCAGTTTTAAATTATAAATTATTAAATCTGTTATTCAAATTATTTAAAAATACAAATAAAATATATTTTTCAAAATTTAAATAGTGTAGTTTCTAAAACGGAAATTAAGTCGAGGTTTAATATTTTTGTTAATATCTTTTAAACAAATGATTAAAAAATATGAAATATTTGTAATTCACATAATGAGCCTTTTATCTGATATATTACATGATGCATTTGAAAATTGAATTTTGATTTTCTATTTAATTGTATAATTTGTCCCTAAAATTACTATGGGGGTTTTCTAATAATTTATTTTTCCAGTAAAGTTCAGGTGAGGGGCTATACCTCCATTTTTTTTTCAAAATTTTCCAGCTTATGGTTTCTGTGATAAGGGGGGGGAAAGGGTATTTTTTATATTTTTGTTAATATCTTTTAATTTATTTATTTTAAAAATATGAAAAAAATATATTTGTTTTCGTCGTAATGAGCCCTTTCATTTGATATATAACATGATGGGTTAGAAACAATTTTAATTTTATATTTTCCATTTAATTCGGTAATTTGCCCCCCAAAATTAAAAGTAGAGGTTTCTCCGTATTTTTCCAGTAAACTTCAGGTCAGAACCTATACCTCTAATTTTTTTCAAAGCTTTACGTTTTATAGTTTCGGAGATAAGGGCGGGGGGAATGGGTAACTTTTGGTGTATTTTCGTTAATATCTTTTTAAATATATTTTTTTTAAATATGAAAAAAAATATATTTGTGTTCCTCAGAATGAGACCTTTCATTTAATATATTACATAATGCGTTTGAATTTTTTTTTTATTTTTAAATTTTTATTTAATTGTATAATTGGCCCCCCAAAATTAATATCAATGGTTTCTCCTTATTTTTCCTGTAAAGTTTAGGCAACTTTCTATATTTCCTATTTTTTTTTTCAAAATTTTAGGCTCAGTAGTTTCGAAGATCAGGAGGGGAACGGCCGATTTTTTTAGTTTTTTCCCCTAGAAGTACCCCTAAAATCAATTTTTTTATGTACTCCTGATCGGGTCGCCAAACTATACATTGATACCAAATTTCAACCTCTTCCGTCTAGTAGTTTAGGAGAAAATTGCTGTGATGTGACAGAGGCAGAAATCCGGAGTGATATTATAAGGGTATCCGTATATTGTATATACGGAACCCTAAAAATGTTATATTGGTTGACCAATAAGCAGTAGCGTATACAGGCTAGTTGTAATACATACAAGGTGATTCAAAAACCTGTTGAACAAAATTGTTATATTCGGTGCCCAATAAGCAGTTGCGGTTTTGGTGAAATATATTTAGCATTGATGGATTTATAGTTATACAGGGTGGTACAAAAAATGTTATACTGGGTGGCCGATAAGTAATTGCAAATACAAGGTGGTTGAAATAGCGGGTGGAGTAGATTTATAGTTAAAGGTTGGATAATATTTTTTTTTGTAGGATAGAACATGAGCTGTTGCATATATACATATATATTTGAAACATGGATCGAAGTAAAATTATAGTTCATACAGTGTGATTAAAACAATATTAGTAAAAGATGAATATAAGGTGTGGTTGAAATACAAGGTGGAGACAAATTATACTGCAAGGGTGGTTCAAAAATGGTTATATAGCGTAGTTCATAAGAGGTTGCATATACAGGGTGTCCCATGGTTCTGGTCTCGGATGATTGCGCAGTTATGATAAAAGATAGAATTTTCAAAATTTAGGGGTATAACTTCTCGATTGGGATCTATCCAGCTAAAATATTTTCAAGCATGTACCACTTCCGGTTATAGCGGAAGTTGATACCAACTTGCTTATTTCAAATGGAACACCCTGTAAATTATTGTATTTCTGAATTCTACGAGTAATTTTAATACTAATTCATGTATAATATCCTATACTTAAATTCAGCCCTTTTCGAGTTATTCCAAAATGTTTTTTGAAATTCACATTTTAAGGCCTTCAGATAATTGCAAATTATACAACAACGAAGAGGAATTTAGGAAAACCATTTGTTGAGAGGGTAGAATAAACTTAGTGCTTCCAGAATCTGTGAAAAAAGTATGGACATTATCTACAGAGTGTGTACAAAAAAATCCCGAAAATTGAAATTCAAAATCTGGAAAAACTCAATTTTTTCAAATGGAAACCACTATTTTTTATATCATAATCAGATTGAGCATCGAAAATAAGAGGCACTTTGTGAATAAGTACCTATATGAAATTCTGATAGTTTTCGAAATATTAAAAAAAAACATTTTCAGCATCTTTAATAAAGAGTAAGCTTAAGTACATAAGTTGGCCATGACGGTTGCTAAGGAATGTCATTTTAACAAATGTTCGAAATGACGACCGTTCACTTCTAAGCACTTATTTATTCTTTTAATAAATGAATTAGGAACTTTATTTAATAGTTCTGGTGCAATTATTGCAAATGCATTTCTTATTCTTTCTTTCATATTCTCTTTACTCGTTACTTCCTCTTTATACACAATATCTTTTATGTAACCCCAGAGAAAAAAATCCATTGGGGTTAAACAAGGTGAACGTGGAGGCCAAGCAACTGATCCGTTTCGTCCAATCCAACAATCACTAAACTTTCTATTTAAATATCGCCGAACTCTTCTGTCATAATGAATTGAAGAGCCGTCTAGTTGAAGCCACATTTTACTTTTTATGTTTAATGGAACGTCTTCTAATAACGGGTGTAATTGGTTTCTTAAGAAATCAAGGAATTTGGGTCCATTCATTGTCCCATCAAAAAAGAAAGGATGTAAATGACTTTTCAGTTGGATGCCTTCGATCTGGATATTGCGTGTAATACACTCTTGACGCGAGCAAGCTATTACGTTGACATTCACCTAATGCAAATATCATGTCCACCATTTCTTCTTTCGTAAAATTCATTTTGTTTAAGGATAATTATTTATATCAAGATTCTGAACACTGCCGTAAGAATATACTGAAATGATTATAACATAATAATAATTTAACTAGTAATATTTGACATTTGTCATGATTCCATAGCACTCTTTAACATCGCAACAGAGAATCAATCCTTTGGTTAATTTTCACATTAGCAACCATTATTTACGAACTATTAAATAAAATTTGAAATTGATTTATTAAAAGAATTTCGAACATTTGTTAAAATGACATTTTCGTAGAGTCCTTAGCAACCGTCATGGCCAACTTATGTACTTAAGCTTACTTTTTATTAAAGATGCTGAAAATGTTTTTTTTTTTAATAAGTCGAAAACTATCAGAATTTGGTATAGGTACTTATTCACAAAGTACCTCTTATTTTCGATGCTAAATCTGATTATGATATAAAAAATAGTGGTTTCCATTTGAAAAAATTGAGTTTTTCCAGATTTTGAATTTCAATTTTCGGGATTTTTTTGTACACACTCTGTAGATAATGTCCACACTTTTTTCATAGATTCTGGAAGCACTAAGTTTATTCTACCCTCTCAACAAATGGTTTTCCTAAATTCCTCTTCGTTGTTGTATAATTTGCAATTATCTGAAGGCCTTAAAATGTGAATTTCAAAAAACATTTTGGAATAACTCGAAAAGGGCTGAATTTAAGTATTGGGTATTATACATGAATTAGTATTAAAATTACTCGTAGAATTCAGAAATACAATAATTTACAGGGTGTTCCATTTGAAATAAGCAAGTTGGTATCAACTTCCGCTATAACCGGAAGTGGTACATGCTTGAAAATATTTTAGCTGGATAGATCCCAATCGAGAAGTTATACCCCTAAATTTTGAAAATTCTATCTTCTATCATAACTGCGCAATCATCCGAGACCAGAACCATGGGACACCCTGTATAAGATAGTGAGTGAACCAGAGTTATAGTAAAGTGTTTAAAAATTTTATATTTGGTGGCCCCTGCTACATACACGGTGGTTGAAATATTTTGTTTAGTAAAATTATGGTTATACAGGGTGGTTCAAAAATAAGTTGTAATGTTTGACAAATTGGCAGCAGTGTATACAGGATGGTTTTAATATAGATGGAAGTAGAGTTAGTTATACAAAGCAGTTAATAAGAATGTTGCATAAAATGTTATATAGGGTGGCCAATAAGCAGTTGCAGTTTGGGTGAGGGTTTAAATAAAAGTTTGGTGTTAGGGTGCAAAACTGTCTTTTTATCTTTGTGACAGCAAAGGTTCCACAGGCATTTCCATTAGGATGGATCAAAAAGTTTAAAAAAATGTTATATAGGGTAGACCATAAACAGTTGCATTCTAATATGCAATATCTGGAATATGGGGAGAAGCAAGATTATAGTTTTAGAGTGTGTTTAACACAATATTAGACAAAGCTAAATATAAAGATTGGTTAAAATATAGAGTAAAGAGAAATTTTACTTTAAAAGGTGGTTTAAAAATATCAGAAATAATTGTTATACAACGTAGACCATTAGCAGTTCCATAGCTGAAACATAGGGTAGAGAAGAGTTATAGTCAGGTGTTCAGAAAGTTATATTGGGTCAGAAATAAACAGCAGCATGTACAGGATGGTTGTAATATATGGGTGAAGTAGAGTTACAGTTATTCAAAGTGATTTAAAAAATGTTGAATAAAATTGTTAGTCTGAAGTTGGCAGACAATATAACTCGTTCCTCGAAGTTTCCTTGGACTTCCATCGTCTTGAAGTGGTTGATCTCACAACGTTTGTGCATCTGCTATCGAAGTCCAAGGAAACTTCGAGGAATTGAATAAAATTGTTATATAGGGTGACCCATTAAGTACTTGAAGTTTGGGTGAAATATATTCGGGATTAGTGGACTTATAGTTAAGTAACGTGGTTCAAACAAATTAGAAAACTTTTTATATAGAATAACCCATATGTTTCATAAGTTAGCGTGAAACAGCGTTACCGGCTAGTAAATATTTTTTCAACTCATGTTATTTAAATTTCGCAAAATCATACCCCTTGGCCCACTAGCGACTCCAAGCGACGAAATGTCGCCTATTGAGATATCATCTAATTCCTCATTTGCGGGTAATTACTCCACTTTTATTTTTATTTTCCTAATTTGCATTTACCAGATATGAAGGTTTGAACTTCAGTGGATTGGGAACTGCACCTACCGGTCAACTGAAATAGCCTCTTGCTCTCTCTCTCTATTGCCCTCTCTTTCTATCCTTGGTACATTTGTATATTGCAGGCTACCTCCAGTAGATGTATTCTCCAAGGTGTAAAGGGTGTGAATGATCATGTGAAAAAATAATCCAAAATATGAAAATATGGGATGTTTCAGACTGAACAGTTAATGAGCGTAATCTACGCTAGTGACTAATATATGTTAAATAACTATGATTTATTCCGTTTCACTGGGTGTTTGCTTAAAATCAGTTCATTGTTGCAAATAATTATTCAGGCACAATTGAGAGTGTCTTAAATAAAAATCCCATTTTTAACATTATACTTTATTACTCCACAATAAATATAAAGAAATTTTTTAAAATTCATCAATCATGGTATATTATCTAATAATAATCAGCCTGAGTTACATTTAGAAATAATAACACACAACATGCCATGCATCTCATGTCTTTGAGACATTTAATTTACGTGAAACAGGATAAGCCTACGATTTCTTAACTCCAATCGTGTGTCTCACATTTACTGAGGTTTACGGAATGATTTGCCTGCATACTTGGCACCGCCGCCCAATTCTTCTTCGATACGAAGAATCTGGTTGTACTTGGCAAGGCGTTCTGACCTGCAAGGAGCTCCGGTCTTGATCTGACCAGTAGATAAGCCAACAACCAAGTCAGCAATGAATGTGTCTTCTGTTTCTCCAGATCTGAAACGACAATAAAAATGAATTTCTGAATCATTCTTTGAGTACGCTAAGCCAATGGTTTTCAAAATTAATTTTAATCAAACCTTACCTGTGCGAAACCATGGTGCCCCAACCGTTGGCCTTGGCCAGCAAGTGGGCCCTGATTGATTCGGTAACTGACCCGATTTGATTGACCTTCAACAACAAACAGTTGCAAGCTTTCTTTTCTACAGCCGTTTGGATACGTTTGGGGTTCGTTACGGTTAAATCGTCACCGACGATTTGAATTTGAGTGGCAGCTGTCATTGCTGTCCACGCTGACCAGTCATCTTGGTCGAAGGGATCTTCAATGGACACAATTGGATAATCTTTGATGAATTCTTGGTATAGACCTTGAAGTTTTTCTGGGGTCAACCACTTGCTCTTGTCAGACTGTGGGTTTTTGAAATCCAAATCATATAACCCTGTAAAAATGATTATTTTGTTTAAGGGCAAAGAAATATTTTGTTCATAAACCTTAATGTTGTGAATAAAATGCATTCAAATTTATGTACCAATATAATATGAATGTACTTTAACCCTCCTCAAATTTCGGTTATTATGTAAAAACTGGTTGAATATGTTATGTTCATTCAATAACAATAACATGCCATTACTGAAGTTAGTTTATTTAGAAAATAAATCTTTCCAGTTAAAATACACCTTACAAAACACTTTCGGATACACTTTTTGAATATTTATTATGTGTGTGGAACTTTTGACTATGAATATTTAGTTATAGTACAAAACATTTGGTTTAGTTTTATTTGTTACAAAGTGATACAAAAATATCACAAAACTTCTTTAATATTTTTGACTACTTTCAGATAGGGATCTTTTTTTTGTTGCACCATTAAAAATATTTTTCAACACAAACTTTTAATGTCAAAAAATAGGAGAACCCCCCCTTCATCTGTTACCCCTAAAAAATGATACTACTAAACCTCTAAATTGAGTGACATATTTTTGTAGCTGAATATAGAAACATGTCATGAGATACAATCAAGATAAAAATATAAAAGCATTATTTGCTTACCCTCTTTGTGGAACTCTGACGCAGCAACATCCATGCCAATTTCGATTTTTCCAGTGTATCCAGCTTTCTCGATTGCCACTTTTATGAGTTCCAATCCCTCCTTGTTTTCCAAAATGTTAGGAGCAAAACCACCTTCATCTCCCACAGCTGTCGCGTCTAAACCGAATTTACCTTTAATGACACTTTTGAGGTGATGGTACACCTCAGAACCCATGCGCATGGCTTCTTTAAATGATGAGGCACCAGTTGGAAGTATCATGAATTCCTATTATAAAAACAACAAAGTGTATAAACATATAGTGAAAGATTCATATTCTTACATTAACCACTTATTAAAATAATGTCTATTGACAATAGTAAAAAATTGACAGCCTTCAAATGATGGTGAACTTTACTTTTGTGACTTACTAAGAACAATATTAGCAATTCAATCATATTAATATAGATTTTTAACCTAAATTTTTTACTTCTCTGTACAATTGTTCAAAAATGATCTCACATTCGAGGAGTTCTGGTCAAGATGGCGTGGAGGCCACACACACAGTACTTTACAAGAAATCATAGTTTATTTTTAAAATTCTACCAGTTTAATTTAAATATTCACAAAACAGAAGAAAGAGTTAGTTTGGAAAGTATTTAAGTATTAAAAGTTTCAGTTTCGGGAAGAGATGTTTAAGATAAGTGTTGTATTAGTGAAGATGTGGATGTTCCAATTTGTTAACCATTTAATAGCATATCTTGGTATGAAAGCTTACTCCCCCAAAGACGCTCATGTAGTGAAGGACGATTAATAAGTGATCGATATTTAATATTTGTGTGAAGTCTCTAGTGATATATGTTTAGTATTTTTGGTGAGGCTGGAACTCCATGTGGCCACCAAATTAGTATATAGCTTTGTACAGTTTAACGTATTAACCCTACAGAATTCATGTTCAGTTTTATGCATATAAATACAGAAAAGGGTAAAAATGGTTAAGGGATAAATTTTCTACAACAAGTAAAACTGGTAGCTGGTCAATAAGGACCCTTAGGTTCAAGACCATATTCGCTTGTACAGCAGGCACACTTGAGAAGAAGAAGATCTCACATTCAAGCCCTGCCCGGATAATTAGGAACATAACAAAAAACGAATTTTTATTTCGGTAAATTGAAACCATTTAAAAAGGTTTTTTGGTTTTACTTCCTGAGTTTTATGATTAATTTCTGAAGATGAGAACTCGGCTGTTGAAGAGTAATTGGTTTTCACATTGTTTCAAGTTGATATTAAATGTTTGCAACAAATAGTCTTTATTTGTACCCCAAATGCAATCAAGTTAATTTAGGACTTTCTGAAATGGAAACTAAACAAACATGCTAAGCCACATTTATGCTGAAGGACTTCTTCCAAAAAGAGAGACACACAACCTTCACTGTCCACACCTTTATATTTCAAGAAAAATTATTACTAAGGTTAAAAGAATCAGTAGTTACAACAGGATATCACTACCAACCACAGCATATGAGATAGCATGTGAGATCTACACAGTTACTGTAAACTGTATTACTTATGTGATCATTTTGGAGGTCTCTTCCTAAAATTATTAAAATCACAAAATTTATGGAAACCTACAGTGCTTGCAAGTCATTTCCAGGACACATTATGCTTGTCCAATTTAATTAAATATAATTTGAAACATAAAAATTAATAACATTTTTAACTGTGAAGTTTTTTCAGTAAAATTGAATATAAGAAAACCCAACAACCTATATAGTTTTTTAAATTAATGTTTTTATCACAAAAATAATCTCATCATGTAGTAAATATATAAATAATTATTTGAGATTTTAATCAGTTGAAGGGAGTGCAACTGATGAAGATTCTCAAATATAAACATTGTGTTCAATGGATTGAAAAATCTCAAAAAGATTTTTTTTAAATTACTCATATGTTTAAATTTATTCCTATTACACAACAAATATATATATATATATATATATATATATATATATATATATATATATATGTTTTAGGTGGTTTCCGGGAATTCATCCGCGTAGTTGATAACTGATCCCTGCCCGGATCGATGGTAAAATGACGACGTTTCGGCAGAGTCACATCTGCCCTCTTCAGGTCGGTTCGCATAATTCTCGTAGCCTTCTGCTTTCACTTCTAGTTACTCGAATACTAAGTATTTCGCTTCTAGTTACTCGAATACTAAGTATTCGAAAGCAGAAGGCTACGAGAATTATGCGAACCGACCTGAAGAGGGCAGATGTGACTCTGCCGAAACGTCGTCATTTTACCATCGATCCCGGCTGGGACCAGTTATCAACTACGCGGATGAATTCCCGGAAACCACCTAAAACATTTAGCGAAAAGTTAAAAACAAATATATATATATATATATATATATATATATATATATATATATATATATATTACCTATGAGTCATACTTACTTGCATGGCAAGTTTGTTTCCAGCATGTGAACCACCATTGATGACATTGAATGCAGGTACTGGGAGGATGATGTCCTTGTTGCCAGCCAAGTCAGCCAAATGTTTGTACAGAGGGACACCTTTCTTAGCTGCACCAGCTTTGGCTACAGCTAAGGACACTCCCAAAATAGCATTGGCCCCCAATTTTGACTTGTTTTCTGTGCCATCAAGTTTCAACATGAATTCATCAATTTCAGTTTGCTGAGTTACTTCTAGTCCAGCTTTGAGGAGTTCCGGAGCGATGAGTTTGTTGACATTATCAATTGCCTTCTGTACACCTTTACCATGGTATTCACTTTTGACTCCGTCACGAAGTTCCAGGGCTTCATAGATACCTGTTTAGAAAAATTAGTAGTTGAAAAAATATAAAAGAAATAAAAAAAAAGTGTCTTACCTGTACTAGCTCCAGATGGTACTGCGGCTCTGAAAAGTCCTAAATCGGTAACTAAATCGACTTCCACAGTGGGATTACCACGAGAGTCGAAAATGTTACGAGCCAAAATGCTTTTGATGGGCATGTCTCTGCAAATATGAGCAAAACGGTAAAGTTTTATTAGCGGCATAATTTTTTAGATGTCTCATAAATCGTAAATTTTAAAGGTGGCAGACATTGACAAAAAAAAACATAAAATAGCCAAGTTCCTGATTATGAAACATTATGCAAGAAACTGCCAACTTTATACTAAACTGAAACTATATGATATTCATTGAATGAAAACATTTATATATATTTAAACAAATATTATCTTAACATTTTTACCTTTTGTCTAAAAAAACTGCCAAAAACCAACAAATTCAACCAATCAACCCACCGGCAAGCAAGGTAATGGAAAAATTGACAGAGAAACGTAATCTGCCTGACTTATTTGACCTCTGAAGGTTAAATGAAGGTTAGCAGTTAGCGACGACCTCGTTCAGATTTTAACTTAGAGCTTGTACCTTCTGGAGATAGCCTACAGTGCATAACTCTCATAGTATGACTAAAGAGGGAGGGGGGAAGCGGCTATTTCACTCGGTTGAGGGCTGCCTCCAATGAAATACGATCAACATGTTGTTCATTGCACAGATCATACAAGTTCATTGGCTGCTCCCACACACCAGGTGAATTAGCCTGTTACTGTCTCTATTGCCCCCTCTTACTAACCATGCCACAAATTTGTGCATTGCAGGCTTAGAGCATTTACTTTCTAGAGATAGCCTGCAATGCACAAATGTCGTGGTAAGACTAAGGAGAGAGAGGGCAAAAGAGAGGGCAAGAGGCTATTTCACTCGGTTGGGAGCTGCTTCCAAGGAGATACGTTTAGCATGTTGTTCATTATCTACTTCCACCCACTAAGTGAAATAGCTTCTTACTGTCTCTATTGCCCTCTCTTTCTAGCGTTGCCACGATTTTATGCTTGACAGGCTATATCTAGATTGTAAATGATCTAAGATTGCAGGCTATCAACACAAGTCCATAATGTACATGCTCTAAGTTAATGGTACTGGAAACATTGAGCATATACCTTCTGGAGGTAGCCTGCAGTGCACAAATGTCGTACCAAGGATAGAAAGAGGGGACAATAGAAAGAGTAAGAGGCTATTTCACTCGACTGGTACGTGCAATTAGCTCATTGGTGCAATTCCGAATGGAGTGAAATAACCTCTTACCTTCTCTTTCTAACCTTGGCACGATATTTATGCATTGCAGGCTATCTCTAGAAAGTAAATGCTCTAAGACAGGAAATGGCTATATTTCCGATTTTGGTTTGAGTACCACTTTATGCCTGTAATACACGTTGGCCGAGCATCGCCGAAGGAACCCCAATACCAAGGTGTAGACAGTATATTTGCATTGTCTTGCCGTCGCTCGGTGTCGCTCGCCTAGTTGACCGAGGTAAATCAACCGCAAACGTGTATACAACTCATTTGACGTAGCTTGTTACAATTTGCGATCACTCGCGACCACTTGCTGCACTTCGCAAGGTTGTCGGTTTTTCGGCACAAATCAAAGGCGCTCACGCGCACTCGGCCAATAGTGTTCTCATGTTTAACACTCATTAAATATATAGCAGCAGCTCAAATTGCGTCGTCCATATTCTTTCAATTCACAATATAAACTGACCAAGCCCAACGTATGGGCATCCCTTCAAAACTCGGCTATATTGGCCATTAGCATTTGTTTTCGACAAACTTGCCAAACGTCGAGGCAGTACCACTTGCCTTGTATTAATTTGCCTACGCTCGAGTTGGCCTAAGCTCGGCCAACGTGTATTGCAGGCATAGGCCTTTTCATATTCGAAAAAAATTTATCTGCATGCGTCAAATGCCTATCAATTTTTTCGTGCACTTGATGTTTGTTTATAACGTGAATACAATATTTTCAATTCTAGTATTAATTAGTAGTAAAGTGTTAATAGTTATAAGCTTAAAGTGAACTATCAGTATAACGATTTTAATTAACATGTTTAGCATTTTGTTTGTTTTGGTTGGAAGTTTGGTGCAAAATGATTGTAGTTTTTAGCTTCTGTTCAGTCAACGGTCTTCGAACCGACGAAAACTGAATGGCCAGCTGCGAATATTGAGTTCTGGACTTTAGCATACGGCAGCGGTAGGATTTCGTTGATGCCCTTCCACGAATGGTTGAAGCCGATCGAAAATTCTCGAACATTGTTTAAGACCATCATGTCCTACTTGGTGTGACTCAGGACCTCCATTTCCCTCAGTCAACGGTTCAACCTGGGCTCCAGCATCCAACCCGAATCAGATTGCTATCTTTGTCCATCCAACCCGGGCTACTTTGGGACGCAAATTTCATCAGATTCTTCTCCATCATCACATTCCTCAATTCTACTAGAGTCTTCCAAAGATCGCTATATGTTGGCTTGTCTTGCGAGACTGTTTTCGTTACCAAATAAAAGATGTCTCTGGTACCCACTGGTTGTTTATCTTCGAGATGAAGGACCTTCCCTACCACTGGCTTAGCTTCTGGAACTGGCCGTACTTCTTGGCAAACACCTTGGCTATTTCTCTGGACATCCGGAGATCTCGAGCCACACAATGAGCCAGGGCATATTCTATGGGCACCTCAAACAGGTCTCGGGGTTCCTCTGTGGTCACGTCGTGCTGCACTTTCTGCCCATTAGAGTACAGTGCCACAAACTGTTCGAAGGTCATCTTATCATCGGTTGGTTGGATGCTGCGGACTTGGGCTTGGTCAACTTCGCCGTCATGACTTTCGGCATAAGGGGCTAACCTGTTGAAATGTACCACCTTTGGCTTACCTCAAGGCAGCTTCCTTATTCTGTAGACAACATCGTTGATTTTCTTCACGATTTGGTATGGCCCCTCCCAAGATCTCTGTAGCTTGGGCGAATATCCACGACGACGTTGCGGGTTATACAACCAAACAAGATCATCAACTTGGAATTCTCCGCTATCGGCTTTGATGTCGTAGGCTTCCTTCATTCGGGCACTGGCATTCTCGATGTTTAACCGTACTCATTCATGGATGCTGTTTATCTTTTGACGTAGCTGGCTGACATAGTCTTCACCTGCGGTCTCTTCTCCTGGGGGGCATCCAAACTGCAAATCACATGGTAGTCGTAACTCTCGTCCCATAATAACGCTTGCCGGGGTCTGACCCGTGGACTCGTGCACAGATGAACGATATGCCATTAAAAACAAGTGAAGGTACTGGTTCCAGTCTCTTTGGTGGTCGGAGACTACTTTTGACAAATGGCAGTTAATAGTCCTATTCATCCGTTCTACCATCCCATCTGATTCAGTGTGTAATGCTGTCGTCCGTATTTTATTGAACTTCAGAAGTTTGCAGACATCTTGGAAAAGGTAGACTCGAAATTTCTACCTTGGTCTGAGTGCAAATCCAAGGGAACACCAAAACGACTGATCCATTCCTTGACAAGGACATCAGCAACGGTCAAGGCTTCTTGATTCGGCAAGGCATACGATTCGGCCCATTTACTAAAATAGTCCATCACCACCACAATGTATTTATTTTCAGAGTCGGATTTAGGAAATGGACCGGCAACATCAATGGCTACTCTTTCGAATGGACTGCCCACGTCATATTGCTTCATTGGAGCTTTTGGTCGCTTCTGAGGCCCATTACTTTCTGCACAAACCGTACATTTCCGGCACCACTCCTTAACGTCTACTTGACAGTTTACCCAATAGTAGCGTTCTCGCAACTTCCCCAAGGTTTTGGTCACTCCCAGATGTTCTCCGGTTGTACCGTCATGTAGTTCTCGCAAAACCTCTGGTCTCTTATTTTTAGGGACTACAATCTGTTTTCTGTCGTTGTTGTTTCCCTCCTCTGGAGATTCCAGGACGCGCTTTAGAAGTCCATTCTCCAGGATGAGAGAGTTTCACTGAGCCCACTACGACTTTATGGTTGGTGAGTATCGGGAAATCTCTTGCCACGTAGTTTTGCGGCCTTCTTCTTTCTAACGAACAACCTCTTTTAAATCTGGATCTAATTTCTGGTCTTTTTGGATCTCCGCAGATTGCCAATGGCAGTCGTTCTGCAGAGAACAGCCCCTTTTTCTTCAGCTCGCTGACAATGTTTGCAGTCATTAGGGCATGGTCTGCTTGATAGGGCGTCAGCATTTTTATGGCTTGTTCCAGGTCGATGTTCAGTATGGAAGACGAATTCTTGCAACCGCTCAATCCACCTGGCCACTTGTTGTTCGGGGTTTTTAAACTGCAGGAGCCACTTCAGTGCTGCATGATCAGTCCTCAGGAGGAATCTTTTACCATAGAGGTACTTGTAGAAATGTTCTACCCCCTTTACCACAGCCAAGAGTTCCCTGCGAGTAACGCAGTAATTCCGTTCAGATTTGCTCAAGGTCTTGCTGAAATAGCCAATGACTTTCTCCTGACCGTCTTGGATTTGCGAAAGCACCGCACCAATTCCGACATTGCTTGCGTCGGTATCCAAAGCGAAGTTCCCATCTGGCAAAGGATAACTTAAGACGGGGGCACTCGTCAATGCTCTTTTCAGGGTCTCGATTGATCGTTGGCATTCCTCGTCCCACTGGTACTGCACCTTCCCCTCTTGAGTCCAGGTAGTGGCATGGCGATGTTGGCAAATCCAGCGACGTACCGACGATAGTACGTGCATAACCCCAGGAAACTTCTTAACTGGTGAATATCTTTAGGTATCGGCCATTCCTGGACAGCTTTAAATTTCTGTTTATCAACAGCTATACCCTCTGCGCAAACCACATGTCCAAGATATTGCACCTCCTCTTGGAACAGCTGACACTTCTTCGGGCTTAACTTTAGTCCAGAACTCCGAAGTCGCCGAAACACCTCCTCCAGGTTCTTGACGTGGTCTTCAAATGATCTTACAACCACAATAATGTCGTCAAGATACACCAGGCACGTTTTCCATGAAAGCCCTTTTAACACTGTTTCCATCAATCTTTCAAACGTCGCTGGAACATTACACAACCCAAATGGCATCACCGTGAATTGGTAAAGTCCTGAGCCGATGGTAAAATCAGTCTTTTCTCGGTCTTCTTTAGCAAGTTCCACCTGCCAATAACCGCTCTTCAAGTCCAGGGTGGAAAACATCTTCGATCCAGCCAACGTAACTAGGGTATCGTCTATTCCTGGAAGGGGATAGCTGTCTTTCTTTGTAGCGTGGTTTAATTGCCGATAGTGCACGCAAAATCGAGTTGAACCATCTTTCTTTTTAACCAAGACAACTGGAGAAGCCCAAGGGCTATTGGATGGTTCAATAACACCTTCTTCTTCCATCTCGCGGACTATCCTGTCGGCTTCTTCTCTTTTAGCTAGGGGTAGTCTTCTTGCCGACTGTCGAATAGGTTGAGCGTCCCCAGTATTAATTTTATGTTTTACCATATCGGTTCGTCCTCTTTTGCCATCCCTACATCGAAAATATCCTGGTAGTTTCTAACGATGTCCCTCAACTTTGCTTTCTGGTTTGGTTTCAAATTCTTAGGAGAATCGGTGATGAGTCTTTCCAGTTTCCTGGATAGTTTACCTGATGAACAATGGCCCAAAGTTGTTCCTTTCTTTATCACAACCGAGTAATAATTCAGGTTCATTACTCTTACTGGCACAATCTCCTTGACTTGAAACAGAGTCTTCCCCAGTGCGACTCCTCTGCCTACATTTCCGTCGTTAAGTTCGGCATCAAACATTATTACGGTTCCAGTTTTAGCTTTCCCATCTAAGCAAGCATCTATAATGATTTCAGCTCTTTCCGGAACATTGACATCCTCTGGTAAGATGACTCGCAGCATTATGTAATCTTTTCCATGAAGCACCATTTCTTCGTCATTCACTCCCAAAATTCCATCTTTGAAGTTTAACTGAAATCCCTTGGAACTCATGACATTCATTCCAATAATGACTTGGTCTTCGATGTCGGCCACTAATGCCCGATGTTGGAATGCTGTATTTCCCAAGACCGTTTCAACCTCTATTTCACCATGGACTTTCGCTGCTTCTTCTGTCGCTGTTCTCAGTTGCCATTTTGTTGGTTTTATCATCGTCTCTAAAACGATATTGGGCCATATAACTGTTTTTGTCGCACCTGTATCCAGCAGCATTGCACATTGCTTCTTATTAATAAAGCCATCTACAAAGACACTGTTAACGTGGTTGCGTAGCGAAGCGACATATGCGTAGATAGTTGGGGCTCTTTGGCTACAGGTCGACGATGGCCCCTTCACATTGGCCCTCTTTAGTTCTCCGACGAGGAAGTCGGGCCTCCGTGGCTCTCTTTGCAACGACTCCTAATGTGTCCTACCTTACCACACTTCCAACATGTCAGTTGTCTTTGCTCGGTAAGGACTTTCTCTGTTATCTTTCTTACAGAGGCTTCATCGTTTCCACCATCTTCGGATTCTCTATCAACGATTCGGACTCTGGCTTTGACCTCTGCAGGTATTTTTCGCAGCCTCGAATTCTAAAGCTCGTGCCAGTGCATCTGCTAATTGAGTCGGTCGAACTATCCCAAAAATGCTTGCACTGCTAACCTTTCTATTACTTTTTCCGGTGTGGCTGGATAGGCAAGGCGAACCAGACGGGCAATGTCAGCTTCAAACTCTTGTAGGGATTCATCTGATTTCTGGTGGCGATTTTTCAATTGGGAGTGGTAGACGTGCTCCAAATGTGTCTGACCACACCTCAGTTCTAAATGTTTGACCAGTTGTTCGTAGTCTTCTTGCTCCAAGGTATTCAATGTTTGTAAGATATCTGTAGCATCCCCTCTTAAGGCTAAGGTTAATGCGATTGCCTTCTCCTCTGCCCACCATCCGTTTAACTTAGCTGCAGCCTCGAATTGGCGACGATAATTAGTCCATGATGATTTTCCATCAAATTGGGAAGGTTTCATTTTGTGTCTTGTCCCCTCGAGGCCAATTTTTGAATCCACTTGAAATGTCTTCGACGGCACATTACATATAATATCCAAAAAAATTATGAATTAGATGTTGCGGTTTTAGTTCAATGCTGGTTCAATGCAAGTATGTAATTGACGAAGCACCTTTAGCGGAACAATCAATAAAACACGTGCTGTTGCGTAAAGGAATCACCAAATAAAAGTTAATCACTGACCTTTTAAGTCGAATCTCTGCAGGTGGTGTTTTCTTGGTTCTTCTTTCTTCAGAGGCTAGCCCCGCAACAGCAGGAACTGATTTTAGAGCTTCATCTGGACAACACGTTACACAAAAAATAGCGACGTAATGTTCATTGATTCAGCAAATAAAAAATTCGGGTTTAACAACAAATGATGCGCTTTTGTAAACACAAAAGAAACAAAATGAAAACGGTTTAGCGGTTGTTACGACCGGAACTAATAACTCGCGGAATCGTAACACAATAACAACAAAAAGCGGCCGTCTTAAGACGGTATCAAAAAGCGTCCAAATAGCTTGGAATACAATACAGGAATCACGAATACTGTCTATATTTTACACGCAAAAAACACTTAAAATTAGCATTAGCGCAACGGAAGGTTTTGGAAAAGGTGCAGAAGTTTAAAAATCAATGAAGTAATTCAATCAAATTTGAACAATACACTAAACAAATTGCGGGAACGTACCACCACTATCTCTGTAATGTTTCTGCTTTCGGTTTTTGATTGTGTTTCTCCTCTTTGCATTGTGACTACCTGTTCTTTTATTTTGCTGATCTCACCCTCCATTATATGCTTTAGCTCCTCTATCCCCGTTTCATTTTTGTCTGTCGTCTGTATCAGCTCTTCGACCATTGTCTGCTTAGGTCTTTTATCCGCGTTTCATTTTTGACTGACTCTTCGACCATTGTTTGTTTTAGCTCTTCCATCCGAGCCTCGTTCTCGAATATTTTCTCTTCCAGCATTTCTGAGTTTTTCTGTACCATGCTTTTCAAATTTTCTTCTAGAGATTTAGAATTTTCTGCTAATTTATCTTCTAACGCCTCTTTCAAGTTTTTAGAATTTTTTAGCAATTTCTCTTCTAGAGTTTTAGAATTCTCTAGCAATTTGTCTTCTATGTTTTTAGAGTTTTCTTGTAACATTTGTAGCTTATCTTCTAAGGATTTAGAATTTTCTAGTAATTTGTATTCTATGGTTTTAGAGTTTTCTTGTAACAATTGTAACTTATCTTCTAAAGTCTTTGAATTTTCTTCCATTTTCTTTAATAGCATACTCATGTCCCCATTACCAGAAACTTCAAACAAATATGTATCGGGATCGTTACCTTCATTTATTAGGGCATCTCGTAGCTGTTGTATTAATTCACTTTTCTTCCCACTAATTTCTAAATCCCCTTCCTCAAGTTCTTTTTTTTAAGTCCGTCACTTTCAACTCACTCACGGCTTTGAACATTGTTAGTCTATTTATTTATCATTTCAAAAGTTCCACAAATACACCTCACAGCTGACACCAATGAAATGTTTTTATTTTCACAAACGGGTTCTGTTCAGTTCTTGGATTTATTTAAAAACACAGTCCAACTCACTCTAATTTATTGCCACTACTTTAACACAATTTATATTCACAGAAACTACTATTTACATTTCATCTTAACTGTACAATACGGCCTACGAAAACTGAATGCCTTCTCTCGCCAGCCGTTCTTATTTATATATTTATCTTGGAATTGTCTGGTACGTCCACGAACCATCGGGAAACTCTTTCATGTTCCGGAAGCTTTAAGGGAATTCCCAGTAACGGCAGCGGTCCGCCTGTTGAGAGACAAACATTTCGGATTCCCAGAATTTATCGGAATAATGTCCCTTCCACGAATTGGTTGATGACCGATTGCACCAGCTGTCGGATGAATTCTCAATACGACAACGATCGCTAGGATATAAAAAAAGCTAGAAGGTTTGGACGGGAGAAAAACTCATCTCGATCATAACTCGACAACTGTAAAATTGACACTGGATTATACTAGAGAATTCGACGCTGATTTTAAAAGGAGGACCCATCCTCGCAGCAGTTAGTTAGTGGAGGTAAGAGCTTATATGTAAAATCTTTGTTGTGATATTTGAATCAGCTGTTGTATATTCGATGTAAATAATAGTTCTAGAAAAGTGAAAGTGAATATTAGTTTTATAATTGTAAATTGAACCCACGGACTATATAGCAATTTGGTGATCAGAAGTAAAGGATTAAGTGCAGTTAAAATCGTAATTTGATTTATGGAAACCGGAAGAATGGAAAAAATGGATGAAACTACCAAAAAAATAGTCAAGAAGGTTACGGAGGGACTAGACGAAAAAATAGCCCAGATTCTAGTAAAACGTGACAAGAAGGAGAAACAACATCAAGAAGAAATTCAACAAAGGTTAGTTAAGTCTTTTGATGAAAAACGTAAAATAGAATTAGAAAATCTTTTCACTACGATGGAAGAAAAACAACAAAATCTAGTTTCCACAATGAAAAGTGAACAACAAAAACATTAAAAAAATATATAACCGACTTCTACCTATAACTAAAAAGCTAAAAATAATTATAACAAAATACAACTTTAGCAAATAAATAACACATTCAATGTTGTAAGGTACCTACCCAGGAAGTAAAAAATGTAAACATTAAAAGGTGCTCATTCTGTACAAATTAATTACCTACCAATCTAGTATATTTTTGAAGTCGGTGAAAAGCAAATCTAAAATCCTTCATTGCGTACTTATCTACTAATTCTTCAAACTTGATTGTTTCTTGGCACCGACTTCAAAAATATACTAGATTGGTAGGTAATTAATTTGTACAGAATGAGCAACTTTTAATGTTTACATTTTTTACTTCCTGGGTAGGTACCTTACAACATTGAATGTGTTATTTATTTGCTAAAGTTGTATTTTGTTATAATTATTTTTAGCTTTTTAGTTATAGGTAGAAGTCGGTTATATATTTTTTAAAAATGTTTTATTTTCAAGTTTTTAGTTTTGTTTTGAACTCAGGTAGTTTTCATTCTTTATTTTTTATTTTGTGTGTATAACCTTAATAGGCAGAACCAGGTAACATCGAAAGCCTCAACATTACAGAATGATACTTTATCATTTAAATTGACAGGTAAATCTTTACGAACAAAATGTACTAGTACGCGTTGACTTAATAAGCCCAAAATATATTTATGCCTTATGGACTACGCCATGTAACCTTTTTTCAACTTTTTTTGACAACCCTGTATAACTAGATATTTCCACTCCAACCTATGTACCAATCAGCCTGTACATACGACTGCCCACGGCAAGCATAAATTTGTTAGCTGCCTTCTGTAAACTATAGGACGGAGCAGAATCCATCCTATATTTACAGAGTCAAATCCGTCCTATATTTCAACCATAGTATATAACTCCTTGTGGGCTACCCCATAAATTATTTCCTTTTTAACATTTTATGTTATCGCCCTGTGTAACATTAATTCGTCTCCAGCCTTTATGCAACTTCTTATGGGCTGTAAAAGAAATATTTTTTTAATCACACCGTATAAATATAATTCAACTCCAGCATATGTTTCAACCATCCTGTATATGATTTGCTTATGTCCACATCATATAACAGTTTTTTAATCACCCTATATAATTTTAATTTCACATTTTTTTCAACATTTTTATACCACCAAACGTCCAGTCTACCCTATATTCCAACCATCCTGTATATACGGCTGCCTACAGACCACTACCATTCTAGTCCGTCCTATATTTCAATCTTCATATCAATGCAACTCCTTCAACCACTTTACTTTGTAATTTTGTTTGCTATAACTAAACACCCTGTCTATAGGCCACCAAGTACCAGTTTAAAGTTTGACATGTGTTGTCACTGAATTTTCTATTAGGCCGGGAGAATGTGACAACCAAAAGTACCGTCTTCGCAAAATGGAAAAATTTGCATTTAAATAGGTATTTACCTGGTATACAAACAAAACGAGCTTGGTACTCATTGATTTAAGGAGCCGAAAATACTATGCTTTACTACCTATATGCTTGAGATGTACATAGAAAATTTTCAAATTCGCAATTAAAACTTCCAGTGCCTAAAATTACCGCACTATTACGTTGGAATTAAAATGTTTATGAGGAAATGTCTGTTATGTCATTTAGATGAAATTTTTGATAAGAATTTTGGAATTTTCGGCGATTTTCTGCAAAACTGCAAGTTGCACGTCGCATAAAAGTATATGAGATCACCTAAGGATCTTCCTTAATAGATTAAACGTTAAAAAACTATACACATGCATAAGGAGTTATCGGAAAATCGACCAATATGTTAGGGGTATTGGTCGATTTCCATGCACGAATGTGTTCATTCACAAATTTTATCACTTTACCAATAGAATTCTTTTCAAAAATTTGAAGTTTCACCAATCCGGATATATACTCTATTAAACAAGACCATATTCGTTCAAAACGGTGCACCACAGGAGAAGAAATCAGGTAACATACATACAAAAAAAAGCGAAAAAATACGCGACGAATTGATAACCTCCTCCTTTTTGGAAGTCGGTTAAAAATCTAGTTTCCACGATAAAAAGTGAACAACATAATTTAATTGAAGGATTGTTCTCGAAATTTGAAGAAAAACAAGGCAAAACGGAGGAAAAAAGACAATTGCAATTTTAACAATTAATGCAAATAGTATCGCAAGTTAATGAAACAGTTAATGAAAGAATGCAAATAGTTGAATCAGACATAAAAGAAATAAACGACGACATAAAGATCCTAAAAAATAATGTGGAGACTCTTGAAATCAAAGTAGATGACATCGATTCCATCCAGAGCCAGGTGAAATTTGAAAACAGTTCCATTAAAAACACGGTACAAAGTGAAGTAAGTGAAGTACAAGATAAAATCAGTGCCATCCAAAACAAGGTAGAAACAGATATCAAAAAAATGCAACAGGACTTACAGCGAAGAAAATACCAGCACACCGTGACTACCTAAGGTTCCTTTAGTAAACCACCCACATTCGACGGCAGTTCATCTTGGCCAATGTATAAACGGCAATTTGAGGCCGTGGCTACAGCTAATGGATGGGATAATCAAGAAAAATCTACTTCTCTGGTAATTTCGTTAAGAGGTCCGGCCCTAGAACTCCTCCGAAGCATTCCAGTCGAGGAACAAGGCAATTTCGACAAGATCATCACCATCCTGGATAAGCGATACGACAATCAATCCTTGAGTCAGGTATACCAAGTCCAACTGAGTGGAAAGACGCAAAAATCCGGTGAAAGCCTCCAAGAATTCGAAGCAGAGATTAGACGGTTAGTACACTTGCCCTACCCAGACCTGCCACAGGAAACGAAAGACCAGTTGGCCAAACAGAGTTTCATAAACGGCATCAGAGATGTGGAAGTACAAAGAAATTTAAGACTGAGTGGCGTCAAGAAAAGTAATGAAGCTCTACTTCGGGCTTTGGAAGTAGAGGCCGTCATGAAAATGTCCAAGCCGAGGGTCCGAGCAGTATCTTTTAACCAGGAAGAGTCAGAGTCATCATTTCAAGCGCTGCTGGCTGGTCTGAACAAAATATTAGAACGGTCACAAAGAACTGGCACCAGAGGGGCATGTTAACGCTGCGGAGGCCACCTGAAAGATCACCGACCAGGGGTAACCTACAGAACAGCCACATGTCCAGGGACCGTCATCCATTCAGCATAAGGGGGCGAATGCTGACTAACCCTCCACCAGCCCCCCAAACGTTATCCATCCGGTGATTTTGCAGAGATAGCAGCAGCCTAGTCGTCAGGGGCACCATCAATGGCCGAGCAATTACCATCACCATCGACACCGGCGCCGCTGTGTCCATTGTCAAGTCCGGGGTTTTGCGAGCATCAGAAATTCGGCCAGTTACCAATAACATCCAGCTCAGAACAGTCACCGGCGAATCCATGTCAATACAGGGTGAAGCAGATGTCGTGCTACAGATAGGGGACAACATAATCCGGCATAGGGTCCTGGTAGCGAATAATGAGGAATAATAATGAGGTATGGACCTAATTAACCAGCATGGATTTATGTTCGACCTGAGATATGATGTTCTTCGGTTCCTAATTGAGGAACTTGTATTAACACAGCCCGTCAACAGTTCAGTCACCTCCATAAAAATTATGGAAAAGTCTTCAGCTAGAATTTCCGGTCGAACGGAACAGATTATTCATGGTCGGCTAGACAGCAGTCGTGGGAGCTGCATTGGAATGGTGGAGCCCGTACACTCAGCTCATGACTACTTAGTTGGACGGGCTATATTTAAAACCGGACGAGATATACCAATCAGAGTCCTGAATTTGTCCAACAACGACATCAGAATTGCCAATGGTCAAGAGGTAGCTTGTTTCGAGCCAGTAGAGACCATCATCAATTGCGAAGAAGAGTTCCAGACGTCGGTGAAGGAGACAGGGCCCAGTAAAGAGTTCCTACAACAGTTTGCTGACCATTTGACACACCTGACACCAGAGAACCAGAAGAAAGCCAAGCAATTTATCACAAAGCACTGGCAAATTTTTAACAGTCAAGATAGAACCACCGGTCGCTAGAAGGTTCGGACGGGAGAAAAACTCATCTCGATCATAACTCGACAACTGTAAAATTGACACTGGATTACACTAGAGAATTCGACGCTGATTTTAAAAGGAGTACCCTTCCTCGCAGCAGTTAGTTAGTGGAGCGAAGAGCTTATATGTAACATTGTTGTTGTGTTATTTGAATCAGCTGTTGTATATTCGATGTAAATAAAACTTCTAGAAAAGTGAAAGTGAATATTAGTTTTATAATTGTAAATTGAACCCACGGACTATGTAGCTATATAAATATAAAATTTATTCTATGAAAAACATGACTCATTGGCTGGGTACGGGCTTGGAATGGAGCAAAAAGCATTAATGTCATGCAATATGTGGGAATCATATATGTACAGTAAATCATTTTTGGAGACTTTATTTGACTTTATCAGTTTTCCAAAGCCTTGTATCCAATCTCGTCGAAAGCTTATTAGATCAACGAAAAGAATAAACAGTTCAATCAAAGTTTATCTAAAATGTGCTAAATGTAATTTATGAGTTAGAGATGTGAACTAAGTGATTGTGGATTACCAGTAATTCATTATGTAAATAAAGATACATATATGTGTTTATGTGTATGTGTTTTTAAGACAATAACTTGCTAAAAGATATAACATTAATTACTTTTACCGTTTACTTTTTCAAATTCAGTTGTACATAATGTACGGTGACCAGACATAAGAATGCAAATTGAGTTTAAATAAATCTTTGTATACTGAATTTTATATTTTATTTGTACCAAATGTATAGCCTTCAGTAATATTACATAGAATTTTTGTACAGATTTCGTGAAAATCTTATAAATTAACTTTCATATATCATATACATATCTGTCAGTCGAAAGATGAATAGCCAACATAATTTAGTTCACAAATTGTAGTAAAAAAGACAATGACTGATAAAATCATAGTAATAATACATTAATTAAATTTGTATTTTGTATTACTAATATTTATTTTATTAATTATCAGTATATTACTTCAAATCTAAAGTGAGTATCATTATTGTCCTAAATGTCAAATAGATCAGCATTATTTTTGCCTTGTGGACGAAAATATCACTTTAAGCACCACTATAATGCAGGTATTTGCTTTAATTGAAAGATGTAGAAACAAAGCTCCACTAATTAATATTTCAGTGAACTTCGTTGATAATATAAGGGTATTAATACTAGTGCCCCATGCATATTTGTGAAAAGTGCACAAAACTTTCATATTCCCGCCTTTTTAACATGCCAAACGCGCCTGCGCATTACAAAGGGTAAAAAGATCTATTATATACTTAGATCATTTACCTTGGTAAATGATCTAAGCCTAGATATAGCCTGACAGGCACAAAATCGTGGCAACGCTAGAAAGAGAGAGCAACAGAGACAGTAACAGGCTATTTCACTTAGTGGGTGGTAGCAGCCAATGAACAACATGCTGAACGTATTTCATTGGAAGCAGCTCCCAACCGAGTGAAATAGCCTCTTGCCTTCTCTCTCTTTAGTCTTACCATGACATTTGTGCACTGCAGGCTATCTCTAGGAGGTACATGATCTAAGATATCTAGAAGGTACATGATCTAAGAATGTATCACAGATTATTAATTATTGAAGATTCTGTGAAGGCCTGTCATGTGCTATATGTCACAAAACATTCGAATGTTTTGTGCTCTGTACTGTACTTACTGTAGATTGAAATTTGATAATAAAGGAAAATAAAGAATTAACGTTTGTGTTTTGTAATAATTATCACCGAAGATTAGTTTAAAACTGTATTCAACATGACGATGCGACCAGATGATCACAGGAGAAAATGGGACAGAGACGAATACGAGAAAATAGCAGAAGAACGAATAAAAGAGGAAAAGCTCCTGAAAGAAGAAACCGAAACTAAGAAAAAGGGGCCTCCCGTAAAAAGGGAGTTATTGAAAGTCAGAGAATACAAGGTAGATTTAGACTCTAAATTGGGGAAAAGCACAGTTATAAATAAGAACACTCCAACTTCACAATCTGGAGGCTATTACTGCAATGTTTGTGATTGTGTTGTGAAAGATTCAATTAACTTCTTAGACCACATTAACGGCAAAAAACACCAAAGGAATTTGGGTATGTCTATGAAAATTGAAAGGAGTTCCTTAGATTCAGTGAAAAAACGCTTTGAAATGAATAAAAAGAAAATGGAAGAAAAGAAAAAAGACTATGACATGGCTTCAAGGTTACAGGAGTTGGCTGAAGAGGAGGAAAAGTTAAAAGAATACAGAAAAGAGAAAAGGAAAGAAAAGAGGAAAATAGAGGATGTTTTAGATGATCAAGAAGCACCAAGTGAATTAGCTAGCATCATGGGATTTTCTGGATTTGGATCTTCTAAAAAGAAAAACTGATGTCTATATTTTTTTATAACTATTAAAACTGATGTATATACATTTTATATTACTAAGTAAATAAATATAATCACAGAGAAAATTAATCTTATTGAGGGATAAGGATTAGGTTGTGCTCTACTTCTTTTCAGATATTGCTCAGGCATTGGGTCTTTGACATAAGGATTGGACTTTATGCCTCTACAACTAATGCATAACACACTATCAATTACATCTACAACAAGTTCTTTCATTATAACAGCTGCTTGAATCCCACATACTTTTGCTGTTTTAACATAGTAGCAATCTGCTATATTTTTATATGATCTACAAAATAATTAAATTTATTTATTGAGTTTATTAAATTGTGAATACATATACTTGCAAATTTTTGCATTATCAGCATCTTCAGTCCAATCTGCAGGACCACTACATCCATCAAATTCATTTTTCAACTCATGTAAGCATTGATAACATGGTCCAAATCCTAAAATAAAATTCAAATCAAACCTTCCAGTGGTAAACTTTTGACTGTATAACTTTTTGCATAAGATGATTCTGTAGAACACATTTTTACATGCAACACCTTCAATCCTGCAATATATGACATGAAAAGATTTCCTGGAGGTGGTGGTATGCAAGTTTTAAGATATTTATTAATTTCAGACAAGGTGTCATCTAATTTTCTGAAAATTAGATATTACACATTTCAATATTGAATATTTTTAATTGCTTGCCTACAAAGTGGCTCTATATCCTTCACAGCTAGGTTTATGATACTTTCAGGACTTAAAATTTCACAAGAGGCCAAATGGTACACTAAAACATCATCATTACATCTTGACTCACAAGTGTCAGGAGTATCTGTAAACTTTCCTACAAAACCAAGTATATAAATTGTTAACAAACATGCTAAGTTGTGAGTTAAACCTGTTGAAAACCCCATGAATAAAATCAAAATACAAATATTTCCCGCAAATTTCATTTAAATGTACTTCTTACTTCATTCTACTCGAGTATAGTATATATAGATGGCAGCACATAATTTGTTTACAAGTGATGACATTCGAGCTTTGATGTGACAAAATTTTCGTTTTTCCTTTCTTGACTTCTATCATCTTTAATCAAAATATTTAATAGAAAGGAAAACAATGTGGTTTATATTTATTTTTTTAGTAAAAGCAGCTGCAAGTACACCTTTTATGATAAGTGATCAATGCATAGATATTTGTAAAAATGCTCAACTACCTGTCTTAGAATTGGTAATTCTTATTACAAATTCGTTACTTTCAGTAATTTTAATCTTTTCAGGATTACTATGAGCAAGTCGTCTGCCAGAGAGGTTGCAGATTCTTTAACATTATTAAATATAAGGACGAACGAAAAATTAATACAACGAAAAAAGAATGTCATGTTTGTAAGCTTGAAATCTTTCATTTAAAATTTGGTGGTAATTAAATTTATTGTAGCTTGTGAAGAATCATATATTGAGCAGAAAGAAAACGATATTTGTCAGACAGGGTGTAATTTAATGGCAAAAGAACAAGAGGTAGGATATTTATGATAGTATGTGTGTAGGTTTCAATTATTATCTTTTTTTTATAATTAGTAAACTGGCTTATGATCAATTGTGCTAAATACTGTCTTTATTAGACTTAGATAGTATTTTATTACAGACTGTAATTTCTGGCTTTATCATTGAAGAGGAAAGTAGCATAGTTCTCGCCAGTCCAGACCGTGACATCGAATTTGACCTTCTTTCTGATCCAAGCATAAAAAATCAGCTGGAAATCGGATTCAACATTGACTACAAAATACCAGAGACACACATAAGAACAATGCCTATAGAAATAAAAGAACTAAACAAAGACAATGGGGACTGGTTGGACTGTGCCTCCCGAAATTCTGGAATACCCCGTTGGATTTTATTAACAGCGATATTGTCTGCTGTTCTAGTAGCATTGTGGTTGAGTTTCTCCACAGAAAAAAGGAGTTCACAAGATGAACAAATTGTCGATATTGACATACCTGATGATAAGATGTTGACAGAAAGCGAAACTTTGATAGTGGAAAAGGACCTGGATATGTTGGACACCCTTCCTCTGTATTTTGAAGTAGCAGATGATGAAACGTTTGTTGTTTCGCCGCCTCCTTATGAGGATATTGTTGAGGGGAAATCAGAAAAAGACTAAATCTGAAGAAGGAAGTTGTTGTAATTACATTGTTATGTTTTCCTCAGTATCTTTAGAGTATTAGTTTAACAGTTTAATGGATTGTTTTTATAAAAGGTAGCTATCAGTCTTCATTATATTTATTAATTTTAGTTAACAACTTCCTGAAGTTTTTTTTTTATAGTATCTGAAATTGACAATGTTTGTGCATCATCTAGAGGTCATAATATTTAAAGTATGGAGCTATAAAAAATAGATACAAACACAAGCCCTTCATTTCACCAGTTAGTAAACTGCAGTGTTAATTCAGCCCAGTTGATGTATGCCTTTATTTTGATGTCCTAGCTTTGCTAGGATGTCAAACCTGACTCCATTCCAGAGCAAGGTCAACTAATTCAGGTCCCTGTTTTAAAATCATTCTAAATTCACCTTTGTTTTTAACATTTTTTTTACTGGAAATTTGGTTGAACCTTTGGTGTGTCATAGAGATATGATCAGAAATATTGTATCTTAACAGCATTATTTTATTTTTTACACTCAACACCATTTCAAAAGCCAATCTATCATGCCTGAACTTTTTGTGTATTATTTACCTAGAAATAAAAATAGACAAAAAAAAGAATTTGTTTCCAAAATGTATATGACGTTAGGTATCTTTCTTATTTCTTTTTTGGATTTGATGCTTTGTAATAGCATGTTACACATTTTTCATTGTCTATTATTCATCTAAATATCATTATCACTATTCACATCTATGTGATGTTTTCTATATTTTTGACTCCACATCTGATTCTAGATTTTTTTTATTAATTTTATTTTGAGATTACACAGTTTTTATTAAAACCAACAATATGTATAATAGTACTGGTATAATTCAAATTTGATTGAAGATTCTTAGTTAGTCAATCACATCTATATCAAATAAAATAATAATTATAATATTATATGTTCAATTTTACTTTATTTTTTTTATTCTCTCAATATCTATCTATAAATTAAATATAGCACTAGTATATAAGCATTTTTTTCTTTAAATCTAAAATCTATAAATGTGTATATTTTGAGAATGAAAGACACAATTTTGCTTGTATTCAAGTTTACATGTATGCCATATTTTTTATATGTATAATGTTAAAATTTTCATAGTTACCATACAATTCAGAGAGTGTTTGAAATAACAAGAGTACCTATCAAAATTATAAACAAAACACATTTTTTCCAAAAAACTAAATACTTTTCCTCTATGTTTGTAACTAAACCATTGAGTAAATTTTTATTTACTCAATGATCTAAACCAATCGATTTTATTTTACAACTTATTCAAATAATCCATTTATAAGTCAGATAAAATTTGGTTTTTCATCTTCTTAAAATAAATTGAATTGTTAAAGTTGTTACTTTATGATAACATACCTTCAATAATTGAAAATTTTATGTTTCTCTTGCTATCTAAATGGTTTTAAATTAGCTTTGTTTTGAATAATCTTGATCAATTATTCAGATGGTATTGTTGAAAATATGTTTACCTTTTTTTGACATGACTAGATAATATTTGTCAAACTTTAAGCTATTTTACTGGTATATGGGAAATGACATGGAACCTTTGGTGTGTTACAAATGTAGGTATACACCAAATAATTTATACCCTAATACCATTTATTTATTTTTCCCTGTCAACGTCTAATCAATTTGATTGCTTTTGTTAGTGTTCACAACATTGTGTTTATTTATTTAACTGTAGCAACTGATATAAAAAATATTTTCAATAATAACTAATTTTTTAAAGTTGATAAATAAGCTTGGTTGAGCATCTCAAATTTTGATATGAAATATATAAATGTAAGAAGCAACCTGGGCAGCTCTATGTTGCAAACATTATGTTAGATATTTTAAGACTGTTGAATGAATTCATTCACTTTTTAATTCTGCTTTTTAAGACTTTTATTATAGTTAATAAGCTTATGTTGTTGTGATATATTTTTTCCTTGTGATGTGATGAGAATTTACAATGTTAATGGGATATATAATTTGACAGAGCATTCATTTAGGTGTTTTACTAGTCAGTAAGTGTAAAGATTTTGTTCTTTATTTTTAAGAGCAATATATCATTCACAATGTTTAGGATATATTTTGAGATTTGCAGATATGTAGTATGAAATAGTAACAATAAATTGCTAAATTAAAAGGTGGTGTTTTAATGTCAACTACACAAAATATATAACAATAAAAGAATGGTGTAACTAGAAGTTAAAATTTGGAGGTTTCCAATTTATAACAAGGGTTTTGAAATCCCTCTGCAAACTACCTGACAATGGTGTTGACATAGGGTATACTGTTCCCATATATTTGGTACCAAGTATATGCTTCACAGTGAACAATTTTGTGTTTCGAACCTCTTTACCTTTCCATTTTGATTAAATTCCCCCAGAAAACATATAAGACGGAAACTTTATTGTTCATCAATCAATATTCACTGTTATTGTAACAGTGCAATGAAGAAGCGGCTTGCTAGGAGTGCCACAACAAAACTTACAATATTATAATCATTCTATTGCTAATAATTTATAAGGAAAACAAAAACTAATTTAAAAAAATATTTCTAGAATTTGATATAGAAAAACGAAATAGTTAAGTAAAACTTCTTAGGCTGTGTCCTATGTAAGCACGATTTGCGCGGTACGATACGTCAATGTGACAATTATGATCTTCAACTAAAAGCTCAAACAAACCAATTGCATGATGTGATTTTGGGGGTTTTAGAATTAAATGGAAAATATAAAATTAAAATTCTTTCTAACGCATCATGTTATTTCTTACGCATTATGTTATATATCAAATGAAAGGGCTCATTATGACGGAAACAAATTTTTTTTTCAAATTTTTAAAATAAATTATTTTAAAGATATTGGAATGTCTTCGATGGCACATTCCATAGAGAATATTCAAAAAAAATGTATGAATTAGAAGTTGCGGTTTTATTTCAATGCTGGTTCAATGCAAGTATATAATTGACGAAGGACCTTTAGCGGAACAATCAATAAACACGTAACAGCAGGAACAGTTTCTTAGAGCTTCGTCTGGACAACACGTTACACAAAAAATAGCGACGTAATGTTCATTGATTGAGCATACAAAAAATGCGGGTTTAACAACAAATGATGCGCTTTTGTAAACACAAAAGAAACAAAATGAAAGCGGTTTAGCGGTCGTTACGAACGAAGCTACTAACTCGCGAAATCGTAACGCAAAAAACAACAATAAGCGTCGTCTCTTCAGACGGAATCAAAAAATGTGTCCGAATAATTCGGAGCAGAATACAAACCTCCCAGGCGTCCAAATAGCTAGGGATACGAAACACGAATGTCAATACTGTCTATATTTTACGCAAAAAACACTTACAATTAGCATTAGCGCGACGGAATGTTTTAGAAAAGGTGCAGAAGTTTAAAAATCAATGAAGTAATTCAATCAAATTGAAAACAATACACTAAACAAATTGCGGGAACACACCAGATATTAACAAAAATATAAAAAAAAATTACTCATTCCCCCCTTATCTCCGAAACCATAAGCTGCAAAATTTAGAAAAAAAATAGAGATATAGCTCCTCACCTGAACTTTACTGGAAAAATAAGGAGAAACCCCCAATATTGATTTGGGGGTCAATTTATATAATTAAATGGAAAATAAAAAATTAAAATTGTTTCTAACACATCATGTTATATATCAAATGAAAAGGCTCATTATGACGATAACAAATATATTTTTTTCAATTCTTAAAAAAATTAAAAATTTTACCCATTCCACCCCCCTTATCTCCGAAACCATAAGCTGTACAAATTTGAAAAAAAATTAGAGGTATAGCGCCTCACCTGAACTTTACTGGAAAAATAAGGAGAAACCCCTATGATACATCGAATAAAAGGCTCATTATGTGAATTACAAATATATGATATTTTTAAATCATTTGTTTAATAGATATTAACAAAAATATTAAACATCGACTTAATTCCCACTTTAGAACCTACACTATCTAGAAGTTTGAAAAATATATTGTATATGTATTTTTAAATAATTTATCTAAAAGATTTAATAATTTATTATTTAAAACTTGACCTACTTTCCCCTTTATTTTTCAATGTACAGAGCCTAAAATTCAGACAAAAGATTATAAAAGGCTTACCTGAAAGTGTATTAGTAAAATAAAACTCTAATGTTAATTTTTTATAAATTTAAAACGCTTCCTTTAAAAGATTTTAGTGTAAATATAAGAAAATGCTCTGATTCCCTGCTTGTCTGAAACTGGAATATTAGAATCTTAAACGTGGTACGGAACCCTTAGTATGCGAGTCTAACTCGTACTTGACCAAATTATTTTATTACATCATCCGGTTGTATGTTTACATTGTTTTTTTTTTTATCGAAAAGATTACTTCAGAAGGTTTCTTAATTTTCTTCTCTTTAGCGTAAAATGAATTTTATAACAATATCAACTTTCATTCTTCCACTTGGCACAAGTTATCTAAAACATTTGGCCACATGCACTCACTTATGCCGATATTATTTTGATGCTTGGTTGCACCATAAAATTCAATTAGTTAACATGGCAGAGGCGAGAAAATCGGTCCAATTTTTTTTTTAATGGAAAATCAGTTGCTATGTTAGACACGCGGTTCGCACGAAAATTTTGCCTCATTCTATTCCACAATAACACACTTTTCAACCCCCTTTGAGTCAGAAGCGAAAAAATGGGCCAAAATCACCAGCTGATGGTCTACTAAGGTTTATAAAACTTCTTAACAAATTTATAATGTAAGTGACTTATTAAAGTTCTACAAAAGTAGCAGTTGTATAAACACTGGATTTTGTATAAAAAAGACGACTACATTTTTTAGGGTTCCGTATATACAATATACGGATACCATTATATCACTCCGGATTTCTCCTTCTTTCACATCACATCAATTTTCTCCTAAACTACTGGACTGAACAGGTTGAAATTTGTTATTAGTGTATAGTTTGGTGACCCGATCAGGAGTACATATCGTAAATGAAAAAAAAAAAGATTTTCAGGGTATTACTGGGGGGAAAAACTAAAAAAATCGACCTTATCTCCAAAACTATAAGAAGCAAAATTTTGAAAAAATTTAGAGATATAGGAGGGCACCTGATCTTTACCGGAAAAATAAAGAGAAACCTCTACTATTAATTTTGGGGGGCAAATTACAGAATTAAATGGAAAATATAAAATTAAAAAGACATCATGTAATATATCAAATAGAAGGGCTCATTATGGCAAAAACTAATATGTTTTTTTTTCGTATTTTTAAAATAAAATATTTTAAAGCTATTTACAAAAATATAAAAATGTTTACCCATTCCCCCTACCTCATCTCTGAAACTATTAGCAGCAAATTTTGAAAAAAACGTCACCTGAATTTTACCGGAATATTAATTTTGGGGGGTGAATTACAGAATTAAATGAAAAATATAAAATTATAATTGTTTCTAACTAAACGCATCAGGTAATATATCAAATCAATATATATATATATATATATATATATATATATATATATATATATATATATATATATATATATATATATGTTATATACGTCGTAAATAATACTTAGAATATTAATATGACAACACCGTATAACCGGTCAAATGAGTCGTTCACATGGTGTCATATTACACGATATAGCAATTCCCAGGAAATACGCAAATGCCCATCGCACGCGTAAAACTGCTGACTGCTGACAAAGCAACACATAGCTTATAAATGCACATGCGATGGCTGTTAGCGTCATTAAGTGTATCGCTTTCATTTATTTCATTTATATTGTTTAACGTAACTTTCAAGTAAAAATATTTAATAATATAAATAAATTTAAATAAATAAAAATATTTTTTTAAAGCATTTGTGTTTGTGAAGATATAAAATTGGCGCAGTCAGTAGGATTGTTCCAAACCGACTAGAACACGAGAATTCTAACTAGTCGAGGTGGTTTCTAAACCTTCGTGAGACAATCAACCTCTTTCTGGAGACACAACTGGAAGCGAGCTAGCACCAGGAACACTCAACGGCTAACCAGTGCAGTTAACTTAAAGAACAGTCCATGCCAGGAATTATATTGTAAGGATTACGTTATTATTATTTTATTATTTATCATTTCTATCATCAAAGATATATCCATTAATATTCCTTAAATATTTTAAACATATTACATCACTACCTTTAATATATTGTTCATTTATTTTGAGTAAAAGTGCAAGGTAAGAAATATTTTTGACCAATTTTGGTATATATTGATAATTATACATTAAATTTATACCATTATTTTGAACGACACCTTATAATAACCTGATCTAATTATTTTATTATCTATCTATTTTTACATTTATTTATACGTTTTACCATTGTCAATTTGACAATATAATCTTATTTCGACACATAATATTGTGCAAATACTTGATTTTTAAACAATATGACTACTACAAGGCAAGGTGCAGCCACTCCAACTGTGGAGCCCTACAAAATTTCCGAGATTTTTGCGATAGTGCCGGAGTACGACGGTAACCCCAACTTTTTAAATACTTTTATCACGTCATGTAACACCGCCTACAGTATGGCGACCGATAACCAACAGGTCCTACTTATACTCCACATAAAAAATAAACTCCGTGGCAGGGCAGCGGAACTAGTAAATTCACAAAACCCTAGTCTGTTGACTGAAACCATTACTCTTGTCGAAAACTACTTCGGAGACCCTCGAGACCTATCAGCACTCATTCAGGATCTCCAACGAATGAAACAATTTCCATCCGAATCACCCTTAACTTTCTCAACCAAAATTCAGACCCACCAGGCAAAAATGTTGGCCGCTCACAAAAAAAAACTTCCAAGGAAAAACAAGCCCAAATAGATCTCATTGAACCTAAGGCACTAAGCAGCCTGCTTACAGGCCTAGAGCCAAAAATGGGACAATTAATTCGAGCAAGCGACCCAAAAGATATATTAACCGCGATTTCTAGAATTAAAAGAGAAATTCAATTAAACCATCTCGAAACTCAAAAATTCTCTAACTTCAAAAATACAACTCCGACCTTTAGAAGACCCAATCAATTGCCACCTCCAAAATAATGTACATTCTGTAAGAGAATGGGAAATTCAGTTAATGAATGTATCACTAGATCGAGGCAATTCCAACAGAACCAAAGCTTTGGACAAAATCAAGGTTTTGGGCAAAACTTTCAAAGACCTCGCCCTAATCAATTCGCCCAAAATTCCAATCAACAAAATTATCAACAACCCCGCCAAACAAACTTTCCTCCCAATAGGAGTTTCCAGCAACAACGCCCATCAGCAAGTAATCAACCCCCAAATACGGACCAATTTAAACCGAACCCTAATTTTTACCGCCAACAACGTACTCATCACCTAAATAATCATTAGTTCGAAAATCCTAGAAGTGAACAGACTTATTCGAACCCAACACCCAACCAGTACCAATACACAGATTTCGACTATAACGATTATTGTTCTTACGACAATTCCCAGAATGACTTTAATGATCACTTTAGAACAGACTTCGAAACCGAAAATTACTCTCAAAACTACGACGAAATTTCTCCTACACATTTTCAGGACACTACCCCTCAAACAGAACCCCCGGATATGTCAGTCCTTCAAACCCACATTCAAACCTTGAATTTAGACAGCTTCGACCCCAATCTGAACATCCCCGAACACAGATTTCTGTAAGACCCCTTTTGTCCGTAAACTCTAAGAACTTATATTACATCACCGATGCATCCAACACCTACAAACTTCTTGTGGACACCGGTGCAGGACTCTCTATTTTTAAGCCAGAAACTTGCAAACGCTTCAAGGAAAGGTTCCAAGAAAATGCGTTCATCCAGTTAATAACTAACGAGAAAATTCATATCAACGAATCGACTCTCGTCCCGTTTAATATCAATGATCCTCATAAGGTTTACATTTGCAATATCCATATCGAGTTCGATGGATTGCTAGGTTCTGATTTCCTCAAACATTATAATTGCATCGTTGATTTCGATAAGAAGCAAAGAAGCAACTAGTAACGAACTTCAAAACACTTCCATTGCATAAAGTAACAGACGATTTAATCAGTAAAGACATCTCCAAAAAATTCTCATGTAACCCCGTCAACACAATTTCCATTCAACCATGTACAGAACAAATCTGTAAACTTACTTGCAACCTTAGACATACAGACGCCTTATTAACATGCATAGAAGTTGAAAAAGTCCATCTTCCGAATGCTATAGTAAAAGTCGACAGTAATGGCCAATTTCTGACATCCGTATTAAATGCAAATGCCATCCCTAAAACTATAAATTTCACTGACATTAAACTTGAGCCTTTACAACAGTTCAGTGTGAATTCTATTTCACAAACCCAACCGACAGACAACAACATACTAGAACGACAAGAGCAAATTTTCAATCAACTTCGACTTGACCACTTAAATGAAGAAGAATCCGACCTAATATCGCAACTATATCTTGACTACTCTGACATATTTTATCTCGAAGGAGACAATCTGTCAATTGCCAACGAAATTAAACATACCATCGAAACTAACAACCAGTTTTCACGAAATCTTATGGCTACCCTCAGATACATAAAGAGGAAGTTAAATCCCAAGTAACGAAAATGCTAGACGAATGTATTAACGTCATTCAAACTCGCCCTGGTTCTCCCCTGTATGGGTAGTACCGAAAAAACTGGATGCTTCAGGGAAGCAAAAATTGCGCGTTGTAATTGACTATCGAAAACTCAACGAACTAACGGTCGATGACAAATATCCTCTCCCTAACATTTCGGACTTATTAGATCAACTTGGCAAATGCCAATATTTCACAACACTCGACCTCGTCTCAGGATTCCATCAGATTGAGATTGACCTAAAAGACATTTCCAAAACCGCGTTTACCGTTGAGAATGGGCACTACGAATTCGTAAGGATGCCCTTTGGTCTAAAGAATGCCCCTTCAACATTCCAGAGGGTTGTGGAAAACATTCTTTTAGGAATTCAAAACGAACGTTGTCTCGTCTATATGGACGACATAATCGTATACTCTCCCCCTATTAACGAACATCTTACTGATGTTTTTAAACGCCTACGAAAGGCAAACCTCAAAATCCAACCCGACAAGTGCGAATTTCTTCGCAAAGAAGTTGCCCATCTCGGACATCTGATTACCAAAGATGGAGTTAAACCGAATCCATCAAAGGTAGAATGTATATTGAAATTTCCTCAGTCCCAAAATCAAAAAGATATCAAATCCTTTCTGGGATTAGCCGGGTATTATCGTCGATTCATACCCAATTTTGCTAAAATTTCAAAACCACTAACAAAATTGCTCAAAAAAGATGTTTTATTCTATTTCAGGTCTGAATGCGTTAATTCTTTCAATGAATTAAAGCAAGCCCTCACTTCAACACCAATTTTAATTTATCCCGACTTCAATGAGCCCTTTATTTTGACAACTGACGCTAGCGCATTTGCAATCGGCGCTGTGGTTTCACAGGGACCAATAGGCAAAGATCTGCCCATTGGATACGCATCTTGGACCCTCTGCAAAGCTGAGACTCGATAGTCCACAATAGAGCGTGAACTTCTGGCTATTGTTTGGGTTTGGGTATTGTTTAAACACTTCAGGCCAATAATTTTTGGACGAAAGTTTAAACTTCTGACCGATCACCGCACGTTAACGTGGCTCTTTTCTATTAAAGATCCAGGTAGTCGACTTGCCAGATGGCGCCTCAAACTCGAGGAGTACGATTATGAAATTATGTACAAACCGGGAAAAGTAAATAAGAACGCAGACGCCCTCTCATGCATTCTAATCAACCATTTTGATGAATGTATGACTTTCCAATCAAACACCAAACTCCAACACTTCACGATAACTCCCTTAAACGAAAACAAAGACAGTGATACAGAACAACTTGAAACCGACGACGAGGACAACTCAATTTTTACAGAATTTCGGACATTCGTAGAACGGTATAAGATCGTCTCACTTATCGACTATAGTAAAATTCAGTACTCCAACTGTCAACTCCTTGATAAAGAAAACAAAAATATCTTAGTTTTCTTTCAATCCGGCAATTTAAAAGATTTTCATAACCAAATTCTTGAGGATATCTTCGAAGTGAACGCCGACTTCGAACAATTCAAAATCAATATTTTCAATAGTAAAAGCGTTCGAAAAAACGATATTACATTATTCCCCTGCTGACTGATTTCGACACTGTGAACGAAGTATTATTTGCCTCAATTTACAAGAGCAAAGACCTTCTAACTGACTCTGAACTATACTGCGTTGAAAATAACTTAGACCTACCTATACTCGAAATGCTTTCGTTTATATTCGCAGAAACAGACATAAAGTGGAAAGTCTGTCAGAAGATAACAAAAACAGTAGGAAGAGATTAAGTGCCAATAATACTAGATCAATTCCATAAACGGTAAAAACAACATACACAGAGGGATCAATGAAACTATTAGACGAATTAAAGAAAAGTATTACTGGCAAGGTATTACAAAAGACGTGGAAAACTTCATTAGAAACTGTCAAATATGTCAGACAACTAAAGCTTTCCGAAAAAACCTTGACAATTCCTTAGTAGTAACCGAAACTCCAAGAACCCCTTTTGAAAGGATAAATATCGACATTCTCGAAGTTCCTAGCAAAAATTATGCCCTTACTATCCGAGACGATTTAACTAAATATTCCCAGGCCTACCCGATTAGCGACAAGTCCGCTAAAACTGTCGTTAGTACACTTTTGGTATTTTTCCAATACTTCGGAACGCCTCTGAGAATACAATGCGACTACGGTCGTGAATTCGACAATGCACTTCTCAAAGACCTTTGCAAATTGTTCGATATTAAATTTCCTACTATAGTGTAGGACACCCCCAATCTAACGGCCCATTAGAGCGTTTTCATTCAACTTAGATATGATCCGTATTCATAAAGCCGAGCACCCTGACGATCAACTCTTCAATATTCTGCCATTCGCAATTATTACTTACAACAACTCCGCTAACAAAACTCATGGGTTCACACCCTATGAACTCGTTTTCGGGCACACGTCTAGCCGACCACCTGAAACCCTCTATAACGAAAAGGACTTGATTACTAAATACATCAGAGACTTAAATAATCGTATTTCACAATATTACAAAATAGCACTCGGAAGAACCGATACTCAAAAACAGAAAGCCAAAATTCGATTCGATAAACATGTTTCGGACAAAACCCCAAATTATCAAGTAGGTGACAAAGTTTACGTACGCGAATCTCAGTTCAAAGATAAATTACAAAAAAAATTTAATGGACCCTTTCAAATGGTAGAACTACATACAAACTCAGCTACTTTACTAAATTCTCGTACTAACCAAAAAACCAAAGTAAACTTTGACCGTATGAAACCTTTCACAGAAGACTAATTTCTTTACAAATGGACTCTTCTAGTTTATAGAAATCTCTCCGCTCTAGAACAAGCTTTCACTACCAACGACAGAATTTTCGATGCACTAACTTTATCACTAAAAACTAACGTTCACCCAACCAACGTATTCCGTGCTGACGTTCAATCACACATCAACTTACTTAACCAAATCTCAAACTCTGTCAAAAACAGATTCACTGAAATCCACATGGACACCCTAAGGTACAAACGTGGACTAATCGATGGTGCCGGATCAATTTTCAAAGCCATAACTGGTAACTTAAACGCCGCCGACGGCGAGTACTTCACCAACAGTATAAATAGTTTAAACAAAGGACAACTGCAGATCGAAAACCTTTTGAAAAACCAAATCAGTGTAACTACCTCAGTTATAAAGAACTTTAACGAGACTATCCAACACATTCAAATCGACGAGAAAATATTCGAAAAATTGAAAATATGATTCGTAAAGTAAACGACAAAATTGCATACGTGAAAACAAAACTTTCATTTTTAGAAATGACGGAAAAACTAATGGAAAATTATCTCTTTCTAGAAGACAACTTAAATGATGTTCTTAATTCCATAATTTTTGCCCGTCTAAAAATTATCCATACCTCAATTTTAACTCCCGAATATTTCATTGCCGCCTTACAGAGAATATCACAGAATCTCGTGAAAAATAATTTACCTTTGCCCGTCAAATATTCAAGTATTGCACGATGCTTAGAAATTACAGAATTAGAAGCTTTTCAAACAGATTCCGACCTTGTATTTATACTCAGAATTCCTCTTATTGAACAGCCATCATTCACTGCTTTCCGCTTATACCCATATATATAGAAGTGGGTTATACCATGTACTTTCATTCACTCATAAATATATAGCAAAAAACGAAGATTCCTTACTATATATTCCGATAAAAGACCTTAGTGCGTGCAAACCGTTCCGAACTCCATGCCTATCCGATAGACTCGAATGCTTTGTGCGAAGCCCAACTTTTAAGAAATTTTAAAAAAGTACCGGACAATTGTGAGTGCCGTGATTTCTGCTCAAGGGTACCACGTTCAAAAACTAGAAACCAACGTATGGTTAATTATGATTACCGAGCCTCTCAGTATTACCATCAACTGTACCGACATCAATACAAAACCCTTAACACTCAATGTTAACTCTTTATTAAAACTTCAGAAAGATTGCAGTGCCTTCATTGGAATAACCAAAATCGAAGCAGAAGCCACAAAAAGCAGCAACACCCTTGACAACTATCAACCAGTTCTTGTCCCTTTTAACTGCTGAACTCAAACCTTTGAAGCTCCATGAATTAAATTTCAAGGAGTTAAACGTCGCGAACCACAAACTCAACGACTATTCAAAGGACCTAGACGAATTAATAAATCAGCCATTCGTCTAAAAAAACATCTCTTGGTTCACCTACGTGACAATATTTTCCATTATAATAATTGTCGCTGTATTTGTCCTACAAACGCTTTGGAGCAAACACAATACAACCAGCGAAAGTCCATCACCCACAACCAGAATTTCAAAATTGTTGCCAAAATTGAGACCGAACCTACGACAGAACGAAACTGAAGACATCGAGTTAATACCCCAAAATAATTTCAAAAATTGTTTTGTAAAACTGATTTATCGCTAAAAAGTATTGTTTTAGGTTTTATTACTAAGAATTTAAATATATATATATATATATATATATATATATATATATATATATATATATATATATATATATATATATAATACAAACATATTTTTTTCATATTTTTAAAATAAATTATGTAAAATATATTAAAAAAATTATCCATTTCCCCTCTTTATCTCCGAAATTATAAGAGGTAAAAATTTGAAAAAAGTTAACCTTACCTGAACATTACTGGGAGAATAAGGAGAAATTCCTAATATTAATTTTAGGGGCAAATAACAGCTTTAAATGGAAAAATTATTTCTAACGCATCATGTAATATATCAAACCAAAGGGCTCATTATGAGGAATACAAATATATTTTTTCATGTTTTTAAAATGAATATTTTAAAACAGATGAACAAAAATATTTAATACCCATTTCCCCTTTATTCCCCAAACTATAAGACCTAACATTTTTTGTTTACAGGAAAAAATACGAATAAATCCCTAATATTAATTTTGGGGGCCAAATTATAGAATTAAACGGAAAAAATTAAAAAAATTAACGCATCATGCAATCAATTAATGCATCAAATGAAAGGGCTCATTATGAGGAATACAAATATATATATATATATATATATATATATATATATATATATATAAAATCAATTAATTGGGAAGCAGCCAGTTCACTAGGGTGTTAAAAAGAAATAGTCTTTATTACTTTGAAAAGCTTTCAGAATATGTTTATTCCTTCGTCAGTTCAACTAAAAATTACATATAAAATGACAGTAAGAATTGTTAAAAATTTTTTGAATATAACCTTACGAAATGCGAGGTTCTTATTACTATACTAATATATAACTCGTCTTGTTCGTTAAATTGCACTATTCTTGTTAGATATTTCATGATTGACTGACATTAGTTTGTTTTGAAGTTATTTGAAAGGGATATGATCCCAGAAAAATCTAACTGAAAGCATCGTAATAATAATCTTAATTTGATTTCAACCAATAAAAAGAGAGAATTAAGTTATTATAAAAATATTGGTCATGAGTGATCATTTGATATATTTGGTGTGACCTTTTTTGACATTTTAACTTCAATATCTAACAAGTTACAATAGATAACATTAAGATTTTGTAAATCCGTTCTTTTATTTATGTTGTTGACTTGATTATTAATGCAAACCATCTCTAGGAACTTCTGTTTGAAAAGATTTTTTTCTTGTTCTAATACTTTTGCATTTTTGAAATCGGCAGTGTGATTGTTGTTGATGCAGTGTATTGCAAGAGCACAGCTTTCTTTGCCAAGCCTGATATCACTCTTATGTGAAATTATTCTGTTGTTGAAGGCTTCTAGATGTTTGCCCAACATAGGTAGCTTGACAGTATTTGCAATTAATAGAGTACACTACATTTGATTTCTTTTCATTCGGTGTTTTGTCCTTTATTTTAGTAAATATGTTAGCAACAGTTTTAACTGATTTATAAGACACTAGCATATTGTTGTTGGTGTTAATAATTTTTGCAATTTTAGGTGAAATTAGTTGAATATATGGAATTGATACATGTATTAATGTAGTATTATTGGAGTTGATAAGAGTATTATTACTGGAAACCGCCTGCTGTCGGGAACCCATATTTACATCCCGTGGAGAATTATAGATTAATCTTTTTAGAAAACCAGAAGGGTATGAATTTTCTATGAATAATTGATACAGGATATGTAAGTTCTTTTCCCTTAGAGAAGGATTTTCATCTTCATGGGATGATTTGAGTGGTAGTTTAGATATCTCCCGGAACTTAATGATTTTCCGTACCAGTCTATTTTCAGGTAATTATCAGAGCCCCTTATTATTTATCTAAAAATGGAATACTGCAATTAATATCTTCTTCTTCTAAAGTGAACTGTAGATGACAGTTATAATTATTGAATGTTTGTAATAGTTAATCTTTAGCATCTGCTGGGATGCAGCAAATTAGATCATCTACATATTTTTTTAAGAAAGGGATGTTAAAATTTAATTTGGGTAAGCAGTCATTGACTAAATCATCCATTACATATTGAGAAATTATAGGTGATAGTTTGGAGCCCATTAAATAAAAAATAAATATAATAATTACCACGAAAAACTAAATTAGAATTATTTCAATGGCCCCAAAAACCCAAGATTTCTCAATCAAAATATATCAAAATATTTTTTAAATTAATTGTTTACAAGATATTAACAAAAAATATATAAAAAATTCTCATTTCCCGCTTATTTCCGAAACCATAATCATACTACCTAAAATTTTGAAAATAATTAGGAGTACTGGGGCTCACTTGAAATTTATAAGAAAAATTAGTAGAAAAGCCCAATATTAATTTTGGGGACAAATTATAGAATTAAATGGAAAATAAAAATTAAATTTTCAAACGCATCATGTAATATATAAAATAAAAGGATCATTATGAGAATTACAAATATATTTTTTTCATATTTTTAAATCATTTGTTTAAAAGATATTAACAAAAACATTAAACATCGACTATACTATCTAAAATTTTGAAAAATATATTTTATTTGTATTTTTAAATAATTTGTCTAAACGATGTAATAATTTATTATTTAAAACTTGACCTATTTTCCCCTTTATCTTCCAATCCACAGAGCCTAAAATTCACACAGTAGATTATAAAAAGCTTCCTTGAAAGTTTATTAATAAAATAAAACTCCAATGTTAATTTTGGGAGCCAAATTAGAAAATAAAATACATATTTTTTTAAAACTCAAGCGAATCATGAAGAAGATAAAATAAAAAGTCTATGTGTGGAAAATAAAAGTCTATATTTTTTATAAATTTGCTTCCTTTAAAACATATTAGGGTAAATATAAGAAAATGCACTCACTCCCTGCTTGTCTGAAACTGGTATATTAGAATTTTTAAGTTGCGAGTCCAACTCGGACTTGACCAAATTATTTGTTATTAAAAATCACTGATAGCATTCCCAAGATTAACGCTTCAGTGTGTATTCGACAAGACTTTAATGTAAATCTGAGTGTCAAAAAGAATATGAAATGTCCCATAAAGAAAAAATCCCAAGAAGTTGTGGGTGGTGAGTACTGTTTCCCTTTTAGAGGAACTTTAAAAGTTTTTAGAAGATAAAATGGAAAGTTATGATTAGCTTGATATAATAGATTCTTGTATTTACCAAAATTATCGAAAATGCATATAAAAATATAATTTATTGCTTAGGCACAAAAGGCCTTTTTTATTAGTGGGCCGTGTTTTATTGTAAAATCGCTACATAATATTGTTTAAAAATAATTTAAAAAAATTAATTTAAACGTGAATTTTTTAATTCGTATATCTACTTTAGTGTAACTTGTTATCAGGGACAAAACAGAATAGAAAATTTCATTGCAATTGTGTAAGGTCAAGCGCAAATTAAGACCCGTATAGCACGTGTGACATGATACAGCAAAGTGCGATTTTCTGTAACCTATAGGATTGAATAGAACAGCACTAATTGGCAACAAACCGCTGCGAGGTACGACTCGCGCTGCCCTATAGTTCAGACACAATCTCTAGTGCCGCGCATGTGAACAAGTTGTCAAGCCTTTGAAAAATGCCGAGGTGGAACGTAGAAAGAGGCGGTAGGGTATCAAAAGGTGGTACAAGTGATGCAAATTTTATCAAGACAAAACTGAAAAATCAATTTTTGCGTTCGTGAAAACTGCGTCTCAATATGCGGATCACCACCTTACTCGTGACAGGTGCCTAACTCCATTCACATTTTCTGAAAAACTACATTGTTAGTGTTAGTCTGGTTGCCTACAGCACAGTTGTGGAAAATTGCAGAATTAACGGAAAATAACTTCTAAAATTTGCTACAGATAAAATTTATTAAAAAACATAAACTTAGTATATTTAAAAAAAGGCTAGTAATCAGCTGCAGTATTTGCCAAATAGTCTCTCCTTCCAATATTCGATGCTTGTTTGTTTTGCAAAGCCTCCAATTTGGGACAATCCGTGATCCTGTGCCCCAAACCACCACAATAACTGCAGCCATGCTCTCCTGCATAAACAAAAACTCATGTACAAATGTCTCATTATACTTAATCATCTTCTCACCTCCTAATTCAAGGTATTTCTCACTTTCTGAGCACAGATCAGCAAGGAACGTCGGTACCTTTTGCTTAGCTTCGATCAGCAAATGCTTGAGGTCCAACAAAACTGATTCGTCATTGGATTTGTTTATGAACGTTGTCGCTAGTCCTTTGTTTCCGGATCGCCCTGTACGACCGATTCTGTGTACTGCACAAAAGATATGAATTATTGTGAAGTTGCCTCAAAATGAATAGCTCACCATAATTTTCAACATCATCCGGCATATCGTAGTTAATGACGTGCTGGATATCGGGAAAATCGAGACCCTTTGAAGCTACGTCAGTAGCGACTAGAACGTCTTTTTCCTGCTTCCTGAACGCTTCTACCGATTTAGATCTTTCTTCTTGATCTACAGGGGAATACATTTATTTGATAATAAAATTCTACAAAATCTTATACATATATTTTAGAAAAACAGAAGATGAACTTAAAAATTACATATACGAGTACACGGCGGAGTCAAATGTGACTCTGACTATTTTATTTTTATTGGCAAAATTTATTTCAGTCAGACAGATGAATTATCAAAACGAAGGTTGCAAAAAAAATGGCATGGAAAAATATATTTATATACAAAGTTCATGTATTTATTGTATGCAAGTTTCTTTTGAATTCTTTTATGAAAGCTATCAACACATGTTTTGAATCAGGAGACCCATTAAAAGTTACTGAAATTATACAAATTTACAAAGGTGGTTTAAAAAAACTTGGCCACTAACTATTGTCGTACCGTACCGTACTAGTCTCAAACTTTACGAGACTCTTGAAAAAATTTAAATAAATAAATAAATATATATATATATATATAAATTGGCTACTTTCCTATATATATATATATATATATATATATATATATATATATATATATAGGAAAGTAGCCAATTTTTTATTGTATAAAGGGCACTAAAAAAAGTGTACTCTTTTGTTATATTATTGAAAGCTTTCGAAATTATTTATTTCTTCTTCAGTCAATTTTCTAAAAGATTACACAAAATTAATAATAGTAAAACTTAATCTAGATCAACCAGACTTACAACATCGAGGTTAGAAAATTGTTAAAAAAGGTTCTCATTGCAAGTGCTGTAGAATGCGTAATGCGTTTTAGACAAACATTACAAACATATATCAAACAATTGAATAAAACATTATTGTAACTGGATCACACATCCATTGAGTAAAATTTTTAAGATTAAAACCATCACATTTTTAAAAAAGGTTATGCACAAGCCATTTGTCATATTTAACCAGTGACATGGAACCAGGGTGACCATATTTCAGAAAGAAAAACTACTGCCAACATGAGAAAAAACTACTAGAATCTACCAATGCATTTGCAGAAACCTACTAAAAAATCTACCCCCGCTTAAAGCTTAGAGGTTGTACCTTCTGGAGATAGCCTGCAGTGCACAAATGTCATCGTAACACCACAGAGAGAGAGGGTAAGAGCTGTTTCACTCGTTTGGGAGCTGGAGTTGCTTCCAATGAAACACGATCAGCATGTTGTTCATTGGCTGCTACCACCCACCAAGTGAAATAGTCTGCCCCAAATTTGTGCATTGCAGGCTATCTCCAGACTGTACATGCTCTAAGGTTTAAAGCCTGACGACTACTTAGAGCATAAAGGTACAAGCTCTAAAAACTTAGATCATTTACCATCTAGATATAGCCTGTCAAGCATAACATTGTGACAACGCTAGAAAGAGAGGGCAATAGAGACAGTAAGATGCTATTTCACTTAGTGGGTGGAAGCAGCCAGTGAACAACATGCTGAACGTATTTTATTGGAAGCAGCTCCCAACCGAATGAAATAGCCTAAAAACGACAATGACACCAATTTGACGACATGCAATGATGTACGATTTACGACTATTATCCAATGGATGGCGCTGTATTTACAAAAAGAGACAAAATCCCAAATTACTGTAACTTATTCTTATAATTTTTATTAATTTGCTCTCATATGAGGTTCGAGCAAATATTTAGTAATAACTACTAAAATCTACTAAACATTTCTTCTCTACCAAAAGCACTAGAAATATATCTAAAAACTACCAAAAAAGTAGTTTTCTACTAAATATGGTCACACTGCATGGAACGGAAACAAAAGTCGAGCCTCGGTGTTACAGGACACTAAGATTCTTAGGTCATGGGGTGTAAATACAAAGAACATTGAAGGAATTTGTAGAGAGAGAGTGTCCAAAGGACTACTGACTCGATGATATATAAAAAAAAACACATATACATATACACACACAAGTACATATATACAAACATTTAAAACCTAAAAAACAGGGGGAGATATAGCTTGTAAAATTACAGTTAATGTTTATGATTTTTGTCCAACTCAAGTAAATTGCAATATATTGTTTTTAGGTTTTTTATGTCTGTTTTTTTATTGATACTATTGTTTTGTCGATGTATGCAAACCATCTCCAGAAACTGTCTTTTGAAGGTATTGGATTCACAAGCTAAAACCCCTGGATTGTCAAAGTCAGGTGAGTGGTTATTCTTCAAACAATGTTCAGCCAGAGCACAGCTACACTTGTTGAGGCGTATATCACTTTTATGTGTTGTTAATCTGCTTTTGAGGTTTCTTGATGTTTGGCCTATGTAACTAGACTGACAGTCTTTACAATCCACCTTGTATACTACATTGGTCTTTAAAAGTTTTGGTGTCCTATCTTTGACCTTGCTGAAAATGTGACCAACTGTTTTGAGAGGTTTGTGGGCAAACATGATGTTGCGTTCAGATTTAAAAACCTGTTGTATTCTGTGGGAGATAGTATTTATGTATGGAATTGAGACATAGTTCACCTGGATGTTGGTGACATTCGAACTATTAGATGTGGATGTAGGAGTTCTGGGTCGCCATCCGTCAATAATGGCCCTTTGTGAATTTTGAAAAATCAGTTTACTTAAGAGTTTGTGTGGGTAGGAATTGTCTAAAAGAAGTTGAAAAAGAGTTTTTAAACTTTTGTACCTGAAATTTGGATGGCAAATGTTGCAAATTTTTCTCTTCATGCAATTGACTAGATTTATTTTCATTTTCAGAGGGTGTTGTGAATGGAAGTTAAGAAACCTACCTGAACATGTTGGTTTAATGTACCAGTCTAATTTCAGACTGTTGTCTACATCTCTAATGACCCTGGTATCTAAAAAAGGTACACTTAAAGACTGGTCTTCCTCTTCAATAGTAAAGTGTAAGAACTCATTGTAGTTATTGAAAATTTGTAACAGTTCAGTTTTGCCAGCAGTAGGAATGCTACAAATGATGTCATCAACATACTTCCTCAAGAAGGGAACCTTAAAGCTTAATTTCGACAGACAGTGTTGGACTAGGTCATCCATGATAAATTGTGAGATTATAGGTGATAGTTTTGATCCCATTGGGGAACCGAACACCTGTTTGTAGTATGTTCCATTGTACGAGAATACCGTTGAATCAAAAACGAATTTAATGAGTTTGAAAAAGTTGGATTTATTTATTTTTGTGTGGGATGAGATGGTATCCCAATGTGCTTCCAAACTGTTCAAAACTAAGTCCAACGAAATATTGGTGAACAATGATTCTACATCTAAACTTACAATGATATGGCCTGGAGGTAAGATAAAATTGTTATATAATTCAGCAAAGGTAGCTGAGTCCTCAATGTAGTATTGGTTATTTTTGTCATATGCTTTGTTTAGAATGTCTACCAACAGACTGGCAATTCCAGAGACAGGAGAGTTTATTGACGAAACAATGGGACGTAAGCATAGTGTAGGTTTGTGAATCTTTGGGAGGGCATAAAATTTGGCACATACCGAATTGTACACAGAATAGGTTTTGGCAATTCTTTCATCAATTTCTCCATTAATTTTTAATTCGGAGATCAATTTTGACGCTTTTTGTTGGATTGTTGATGTGGGATCTCTATTGATGATCTTATAATACCTTTCATCCCTCAATAGTTCAATGGACAGAGAAGAGTAAGTATCTCTGTCGATAATGGTTGTAACATTGCCTTTGTCTGAATTCATGACTAATTTAATTAATTAATTTTTTTAATCATAATTCACCCAGATATAATCATTTGAACAATTTATTTGAGGTTACTAGACGTTTCTTTAAGGACAATCCACATCTCCTAGTCATGAATTCAGACAAAGGCAATGTTACAACCATTATCGACAGAGATACTTACTCTTCTCTGTCCATTGAACTATTGAGGGATGAAAGGTATTATAAGATCATCAATAGAGATCCCACATCAACAATCCAACAAAAAGCGTCAAAATTGATCTCCGAATTAAAAATTAATGGAGAAATTGATGAAAGAATTGCCAAAACCTATTCTGTGTACAATTCGGTATGTGCCAAATTTTATGCCCTCCCAAAGATTCACAAACCTACACTATGCTTACGTCCCATTGTTTCGTCAATAAACTCTCCTGTCTCTGGAATTGCCAGTCTGTTGGTAGACATTCTAAACAAAGCATATGACAAAAATAACCAATACTACATTGAGGACTCAGCTACCTTTGCTGAATTATATAACAATTTTATCTTACCTCCAGGCCATATCATTGTAAGTTTAGATGTAGAATCATTGTTCACCAATATTTCGTTGGACTTAGTTTTGAACAGTTTGGAAGCACATTGGGATACCATCTCATCCCACACAAAAATAAATAAATCCAACTTTTTCAAACTCATTAAATTCGTTTTTGATTCAACGGTATTCTCGTACAATGGAACATACTACAAACAGGTGTTCGGTTCCCCAATGGGATCAAAACTATCACCTATAATCTCACAATTTATCATGGATGACCTAGTCCAACACTGTCTGTCGAAATTAAGCTTTAAGGTTCCCTTCTTGAGGAAGTATGTTGATGACATCATTTGTAGCATTCCTACTGCTGGCAAAACTGAACTGTTACAAATTTTCAATAACTACAATGAGTTCTTACACTTTACTATTGAAGAGGAAGACCAGTCTTTAAGTGTACCTTTTTTAGATACCAGGGTCATTAGAGATGTAGACAACAGTCTGAAATTAGACTGGTACATTAAACCAACATGTTCAGGTAGGTTTCTTAACTTCCATTCACAACACCCTCTGAAAATGAAAATAAATCTAGTCAATTGCATGAAGAGAAGAATTTGCAACATTTGCCATCCAAATTTCAGGTACAAAAGTTTAAAAACTCTTTTTCAACTTCTTTTAGACAATTCCTACCCACACAAACTCTTAAGTAAACTGATTTTTCAAAATTCACAAAGGGCCATTATTGACGGATGGCGACCCAGAACTCCTACATCCACATCTAATAGTTCGAATGTCACCAACATCCAGGTGAACTATGTCTCAATTCCATACATAAATACTATCTCCCACAGAATACAACAGGTTTTTAAATCTGAACGCAACATCATGTTTGCCCACAAACCTCTCAAAACAGTTGGTCACATTTTCAGCAAGGTCAAAGATAGGACACCAAAACTTTTAAAGACCAATGTAGTATACAAGGTGGATTGTAAAGACTGTCAGTCTAGTTACATAGCCCAAACATCAAGAAACCTCAAAAGCAGATTAACAACACATAAAAGTGATATACGCCTCAACAAGTGTAGCTGTGCTCTGGCTGAACATTGTTTGAAGAATAACCACTCACCTGACTTTGACAATCCAGGGGTTTTAGCTTGTGAATCCAATACCTTCAAAAGACAGTTTCTGGAGATGGTTTGCATACATCGACAAAACAATAGTATCAATAAAAAAACAGACATAAAAAACCTAAAAACAATATATTGCAATTTACTTGAGTTGGACAAAAATCATAAACATTAACTGTAATTTTACAAGCTATATCTCCCCCTGTTTTTTAGGTTTTAAATGTTTGTATATATGTACTTGTGTGTGTATATGTATATGTGTTTTTTTTTTATATATCATCGAGTCAGTAGTCCTTTGGACACTCTCTCTCTACAAATTCCTTCAATGTTCTTTGTATTTACACCCCATGACCTAAGAATCTTAGTGTCCTGTAACACCGAGGCTCGACTTTTGTTTCCGTTCCATGTCACCGGTTAAATATGACAAATGGCTTGTGCATAACCTTTTTTAAAAATGTGATGGTTTTAATCTTAAAAATTTTACTCAATGGATGTGTGATCCAGTTACAATAATGTTTTATTCAATTGTTTGATATATGTTTGTAATGTTTGTCTAAAACGCATTACGCATTCTACAGCACTTGCAATGAGAACCTTTTTTAACAATTTTCTAACCTCGATGTTGTAAGTCTGGTTGATCTAGATTAAGTTTTACTATTATTAATTTTGTGTAATCTTTTAGAAAATTGACTGAAGAAGAAATAAATAATTTCGAAAGCTTTCAATAATATAACAAAAGAGTACACTTTTTTTAGTGCCCTTTATACAATAAAAAATTGGCTACTTTCCCATTATTCTTGGAAATTCCAAAATTCTATCCAGATTCTTAGCCGTTAATTGCTACGTAGTATATATATATATATATATATATATATATATATAGATTATATGCATTACTAGTCAATTCAGTTTGACTTCAGAAAGACTAGGTTAACTTAAGATTCAATGCTGTACTTAGTTTATTGATACAAGTAAACCAGCAATAGGTGTAATTCTAGATCTATCAAAGGTATGGTATGTAATCATATTGTTATAAAAATTTATCCAGTCCGTCCCTGGTTTCATTCCGATAAGACATCCTTCGCTGGGATAGAAAAAAGAAGAAGAGCTAGAAGGTTCGGATGGAAAAAAATTATCTCGAAATAACTAGACAACTGTAAAATAGACACTCGATTGTACGGGAGAATTCGATGCTGATTTTAAAAGGAGCGGCCTATCATCGCAGGAGATAGTTAGGCGGCGAAGAGCTTATGTCGTGTTATTATTTAGAGATTGGAATCAGCTGTTGTGAGTTTTTGATGTAAATAAAAGTTGCTAGAAAGTGAGAGTGAATATTAGTTTTACAATTTTAATTGAACCCACGGAGTTTATAATAAATTTGGTGATCAGAAGTACGAGATTAAGTGATGTTAAAATCGTAATTTGATTTATGGAAACCCGAAGCATGGAAAAAACGGAAGAAACTACAAAAAAAAGTCAAACAGGTTACAGAGGGACTAGATGAAAAAATAACCCAGATTCTGGAAAAACGTGACAAGAAGGAGAAACAACATCAAGAAGAAATCCAGCAAAGATTAGTGAAACCTTTTGATGAAAAAACAACAAATCTTGTTTCCACGATGGAAGAAAACCAACAAAATTTAATTGAGGGTGTTGAGGATTCATTAACATTTATTAGTAGAGTAATGTATATATTTTGGAACAAAAGTTTTGGATTAGCAGTGTAATTCCGAATCTTTTCTTTTGTATTTTTTTGTTGTTTTTGTTGGTGAATTTTACGCGCATACTCATTGCCACAGTCGGTTGATCCACCGGACAGTTGAGACACTCTCGCTCGTAAAAGAACTAATCTCTCTAGTTCTTCATTGTTGTAGTTTTAAGTGAAATACGACCGGTCGTGAAATAGACACAGTAAAATCTACTAAAAAGGGCAGTGCGGGGTCAACTCCTCAAAATACAGTCCACTTCAACCTACAGAACGGTCAACTGGGCAAACAAAGACACATGTAAGTACTCTGGCATGATCGTTCTTTAAATAGTTACCAACATATCACAGTTAAACCCCCATTCCATTCCATAATTTGGCCGCTTCGAGTTCGGATTTGCACTGCTTTTATTAGATAAATAGAACGCTTTTTTGCGATCGGTAAAATCCTCAATTAAGTAAAATATCAACGTAGAATCTCGTTTAAAACTCTACTTGTTTTTTGCGCTCATAAATGGTAAATATCGTGTACACTACGTTTCATTATAAAATTGCTACAAGACAAATTATTTTATTTTGATTTCGCTAATCGTTTCTCGCTCATTTTGTGGAAAATTTAATATTTTGTCATTAGCATATAGTGGATATAGTTTTGTTTTTATTTAATTAGGGTTTGTTTGTATTCGTATAATCGGATTTTTCAACTCTCTCATTCTCTCGGTAGAAATATAGGTCAAGTTTGTTGCAGTTGAAGAATATTTTATTTTATTCTCTCATTGGTTATTGCTCTCTCTCTCTCTCTCTTTGGTGGAAATAAAGTATTCAAAACCAACTGCATCGAATTTGTAAAATAACTCAATTTCTCTGCTTCTCATTTTTTGTTATTGTTTTCGGTTTTTTACAGCACACAGTGTAAAAAATATCGCTTTCATTTCTCATTTAAGTAAATAAGATGGCGGCGGCTGCACAAAAAAGAATTGATCAAGCCAAAGCACTCCGAGATTTATCGGTTGAAAGAATTTCGGAACTCTTTTGTTTAGCGGAAAAGGCTAAAACTGATGTATTTTTACGCTCTAATTTCAAAATTCGTTATGAAAATTTGATAGATCTTTACTCTGAGTTTAACGCTCAACATACTAATATCTTAAGTAATTATGCTCTCTTAGAAAATTTCGGAAGAAAAAGATATTAGAAAAGATATCGATCAGAAATATTACTCAATTAGATGCACATACGAGGAGTTATTTAAGACGGAAGTGTCGGCTCGTTCTCTACAAGAAACTAAAACTTCTAAGGTGAAGCTTCCGAAGTTAAATATTCCTTTGTTTACAGGAGACATAAAAGATTGGTCACGATTTATTAGTTTGTATAATTCGCTCATTCATTCAAATAATGACTTATCACCGGTGGATAAGTTTCAATATCTGCTCTCGTTAATTTCAGATTCGGCTTTAGTGGAAATTAAGCATTTTGAAATTTCTCCTGCTAATTACAAAGCGGCATATGACAAATTAGTGAAAAAATATCAGAATAAACGAATTTTAGCTACACTTCATTGGGAAACTATTGTTGATGCGCATAATGCTAACTCAGATAATGATTTGAAGATTTTGTTAGACACCTTTGAGGACAATCTCATTGTATTAAAGAATCTAAACTTTCCCGTTGATTCATGGGACTTTGTTCTTTTCAATATGTTAAGTAAAAAGATTTCTCATAGTTTACTTAAAAGTTTTGAACTCACTATAGAATCATCAGTATTACCTACATATCAAGATCTCTATGAGTTTCTCCGGAAAAATTGTAAAGCTAACGATTCGGTCGCTATGTTGCAAAGAGGTTTTAAACCTCCTCTGAAGCACTCACAAGTAAAACCTATCAAACGGTTCTCTAAAACTGCATTAATCAGTAACGCAGAACTCTATACTGATTTTCGTATTGTACACAAATGTAGTTATTGTAACGAGGAACATAAAATTTATAAATGTCCTACGTTTAACACTTTGTCTCCCAAAGATAGATTTAAAATAGTGAAGCAGCGCAATTGGTGTTTTAATTGTCTCGGTGTCACACATGTAAGCAGACAGTGCTCTTCCACTTCTTGCTGCAGGGTTTGTCACAAACAACACCACACTTTGCTTCACTTTGATACCTCTCCTCGCACTATTGCAAAAACGGGTACCTCAGATTCACACATTAGTACTCCAGCTATTCCACAGCAAAATCAGCCCTCTACTTCTCAAACACTCACTAGTACTGTACCTACGGTTGATAGTACTATTCGAAAGGTTGTTCTCCTCTCTACTGCTTGTGTGGAAATTTTGGATGCTTTTGGAAATTACCAAAAGATCAGGGTTTTATTAGATTCCGGCAGTCAAACAAATTTCATTTCCGAGCCATGTGCCCGTCGACTAGGTTTGAAACGTTACAAACTTCCTACCTGTGTTGATGGCCTTAGACAATTGGGTTTGAAAACTTCAACTGCACTCTCATCCACCATAAGACCTGTATTTCAAGCAACTCCTACCTTCGATATTGAAGCTCTTGTAATACCTAAGATTTGTGGAGATATGCCTCAAGTACCTGTATCTCTTGAAAGCCCTAATTCATTCTCTAACCTCATTTTGGCGGATACACATTTTGGTGTCCCTGGTCCGATAGATATGTTGTTCGGAGCAGATCTCTTCTCAATTATTCTCAAGAATGGAAAAATACAAAGTCGAATAGACAGTCCTGTTGCCTTAAATACTGTTTTTGGCTGGATTATTATGGGTAAAGTCAATGCCTCTGTTCCAAAATTGAACTCCTTTTTTTGTACATTAGAAAACACACACGCCAAGTTCTGGCAGTTAGAGGAAGTTCCCCACTATATTACCTCTTCTCCGGAGGATCTAAAATGTGAACAAATTTTCGCTGACACTCATACTCGAACCCCTTGTGGTAGATACATTGTCTCTCTTCCTTTTCGTGATCTCGAACCTCTTTTTCCTGATACTCGCTTTCTAGCACTTAGCAGATTCCTTGCCTTGGAAAGACGGCTTTTAGCTCATCCCTCTCTCTATGATAGTTATAAAACCTTCATGCAGGATTACCTCGACAAAGGACACATGGAAAAGATTTTAGAATAGACTCTTCCTCGGAGTTATTACTATATTCCTCACCATGCTGTTATCAATCATAATAGTAAAACTACGAAACTCAGAGTGGTATTCGATGCCTCTGCAAAAACCTTTAATACTCTCTCCTTAAATGATACTCTCTTAGTTGGACCTAAACTTCAAAAGGATATTAGTTCTATTTTGTTACGTTTTCGTTTACACTCTATTGTTTTTACCGCTGACATTCAACAAATGTACCGACAAATTCTTGTAAATGAGAAGCACCAGGATTATCAATGCATTCTCTTTCGTTTCGGCCCAAATGAAACAATACAAGATTTTCGTTTCAAAACCATTACATATGGAGTATCATCCTCGCCCTATCTCGCTTTAAGGACATTGCTTCAGCTAGCCAAGGATGAACACTCCTCAGAGATAGCATCAATAGTTCTTTTAGAAGATATTTATATGGATGATGTGGTCACAGGCGCTTCGGATCTTCTCACAGCACAAAAGGTGCAAACGGACCTCATTCATTTACTCAAACAAGGAGGTTTTTTACTTCATAAATGGGCGAGTAATACACCAGAACTGCTCGTAAATATTCCTGAGGATTGTAGATTATTAGATCCCATGTCATTTTATTCGGATGATGATACTAGTCTGAAAGTTTTAGGTCTGCAGTGGCAACCAAACTTGGATATGTTCTTCTACCAAATTACGCCTCTAGATCTCGCTTGTACTAAACGAAATATGCTCTCCGAATTAGCCAGGACATTTGATCCCCTTGGATTATTATCCCCTCTTTCATTTCTTGCTAAACACCTCATTCAAAAATTGTGGTGTCTAAAATGTGATTGGGATGACTCACCTCCTCCAGATATCCGTGAAAAGTGGAAACGATATAAGCAGGAATGCCCTTCTCTCTCGAATCTCATGATACCTCGAAAAATAGTCTCGACCTCATTCGTTTCCTGTGAACTACATGGTTTTTCTGACAGCTCTGAGTTGGGATATGCTGCTGTAATTTATCTTAAATTTCTCTATATTGATCGCCCTGCTCAAGTGTCTTTACTATATGCAAAATCTAAAGTTGCACCGCTTAAAACCCTTAGCATTCCTCGATTGGAATTATGTGGTGCTGTCCTCTTATCAAGTTTGATCGAATTTGTTGTCCATACTTACAAAAATAAGTTGCATATAGATTCGGTATATGCCTGGTCTGATTCAATGGTAGCTCTCACTTGGATCAAATCCTCTCCACATCGTTGGAAAACTTTCGTTAGTAACCGGGTCTCCTATATTCAGGATAAAGTTAAACCTGCATACTGGTTTTATGTGCCCTCAATAGACAACCCGGCGGATTGTGCTTGTCGCGGGTTGTTTCCTCCATCCCTTGTAGAAAAGAAACTTTGGTGGAATGGCCCTACATGGTTATTGTTATCAAAGGAATATTGGCCTCAAAAGGATATTCTGCTTCAGACAGAATGTACTGTAGAAGAAAAAACACATACTTTCTTAACTCTCTGTTCGCTAAACTCTATTGACACATTACTCAATCGTTTCTCCTCTTTGAACAAACTCAAAAGAATTTTGGCATATTGTAAACGCTTTATATACAATTGCAAAAACCCTAACTCTAAGTTATTTACTCATTTCAGTTCACTCGAGTTGTTTCAAGCAGTTCTCATGTTAGTTAAAAGAGTACAACATCTCGAATTTTCAGATATACTTGACAGAATAGAAAATAAACGACGCTTACCTAAAACTCTTAGAAAACTCAACCTGTTTATACTATTATTGATAGTGATGGTTTCCTCAGGGTGGGCGGTCGTTTACAAGCCTCTGAACTTCCCTATGACAAAAGGTTTCCTCTTTTGTTGCCTCAAAATCATCGTCTAACTCAATTGATTATTGAAAATTACCACATAGAAAACCTACAACCTGGTATTCAAACTCTGTATTTTTTAATCTCTCAACACTTTTGGATTTTATCACCTCGTAGAGTAATTAGGCGTACTCTCTCTAATTGCTTACGATGTTTTAAGGTTAAGCCCAAAGCTCTTGAACCCTTTATGGGTAATTCACCCGCATCACGGATCTCAGAAGTCAAACCCTTCTCAGTTGTCGGTGTCGATTACGCTGGACCTTTTCTTGTGACTCCGTGGAAACGACGAGGTGTCCAGCCTCAAAAGGCTTATATTTTTCTCTTTGTTTGTTTTGTTACGAAAGCTCTTCATCTCGAACTGGCTACTAGTCTCTCAGCTGAAACATTTCTTTGTTGTCTCAAACGTCTCATAGCGAGACGAGGAAGATGTTTTATGTATTCTCTGACCAAGGTACCAATTTTGTTGGTGCATATAAAATCCTCAATGATTATATGGCCAACGCCGTAGCTACCGAGAATATTACTTGGGCGTTTAATCCCCCTTCGGCTCCACATTTTGGAGACCTTTGGGAATCCGCTGTGAAGTCAGTAAAATCGCATCTTTTAAGAATTGTAGGATCGCAAATTCTAACATATGAGGAATTCAATACAGTTCTTACCCAGATCGAAGCCGTTTTAAACTCACGTCCTCTATATGCCATGAGTTCGGATCCTAATGATTTATCAGTCCTTACTCCCGGACATTTTCTCACTTTAGCTCCGTTAACTACTATTCCTGAGCCTATTGTTACTCACATTCCCTGTGATAGATTGAATAGATGGCAATTGCTCCAGAAAATACATCAGGTTTTTTGGAAACGTTGGCATAACGAATATTTACACACGCTGCAGCAACGTCAAAGGTGGAATGACATGTCGCGGTCTTTACATGTTGGCGATTTAGTACTTATTAAGAGTGATAATATACCGCCACTCAAATGGCAATTAGGGAGAGTTGAAGAACTCCATCCGGGCTTTGACGGGATCTCGAGAGTGGCTACAGTTCGTACAGCCACTGGGTCTTTACAAAGACTTTTCGTAAAATTATGTCCACTACCCGCGCCCTCCGGGTTAGCTGGCTGAAATACCTTGTATTTCGGTGGGCGGTTTATGTTGAGGATTCATTAACATTTATTAGTAGAGTAGTGTATATATTTTGGAACAAAAGTTTTGGATTAGCAGTGTAATTCCGAATCTTTTCTTTTGTATTTTTTTGTTGTTTTTGTTGGTGAATTTTACGCGCATACTCATTGCCAGAGTCGCTTGATCCACCGGACAGTTGAGACACTCTCGCTCGTAAAAGAACTAATCTCTCTAGTTCTCCATTGTTGTCGTTTTAAGTGAAATACGACCGGTCGTGAAATAGACACAGTAAAATCTACTAAAAAGGGCAGTGCGGGGTCAACTCCTCAAAATACAGTCCACTTCAACCTACAGAACGGTCAACAGGGCAGACAAAGACACATGTAAGTACTCTGACATGATCGTTCTTTAAATAGTTACCAACATATCACAGTTAAACCCTCATTCCATTCCAGAGGGATTATTCTCGAAATTTGAATTAGCAAGACAAAATGAATTTAAAATATTAGAAGAACAGAACGAAATTAAAATATTTGAAGAAAAACAAAATGAATTAAAAAAATCAGAAGAAAAAAGACAACTTCCATTTGAACAATTAATGCAAATAGTATCGCAAGTTAATGAACGAATGCAAATAGTGGAATCAGACATAAGAGAAATAAACGACGACATAAAGGTCCTAAAAAATACCGTGGATACTCTTGAAACCAAAGTAGATGACATCGATTCCATCCAGAACCAGGTGAAATTTGAAATAAGTGCAATCCAAAGCCAGGTAAAAGTTGAAATCAGTTCAATTAAAGACGCAGTACACAGTGAAGTACAAGATAAAGTGGAAACAGCAATTAAAAAATTGCAACAAGATTCACAGAGAGAAATACCAGCACACCGTGAGTACCAAAGGTTCCTTTAGTAAAACACTCACATTTGATGGCAGTTCATCTTGGCCCATATATAAACGGCAATTTGAGGCCGTGGCTACAGCTAATGGATGGGATAATCATGAAAAATCTACTTCTCTGGTAATTTCGTTAAGAGGTCCGGCCCTAGAACTCCTCCAAAGCAGTCCAGTCGATGAACAAGGCAATTTCGACAAAATCATCGCCATTCTGGACAAGAGATACGACAATCAATCCCTGAGCCAAGTATACCAGATGCAACTAAGTGGGAAAACGCAAAAATCCGGAGAGAGCCTTCAAGAATTCGAAGCAGATGAGATCAGATAATTAGTACACTTGTCCTACCCAGACAAGCCCGAGGAAACGAAAGACCAATTGGCCACACAGAGTTTCATAAACGCTATCAGGGATGTGGAAGTCCAAAGAAATCTAAGATTTAGTGGCATCAAGAAAAGAAATGAAGCTTTACTTCGGGCCTTGGAAGTAGAGGCAGTCATAAACATGTCCAAACCGAGAGTGCGAGTAGTTTCCTTCAGCCAGGACGAACCAGAACCACCCCTCCAGGCAGTGTTGTCCGGAATCCATAAACTTCTAGAACGATCACAAAGAACAGACCACAGAGGAGTATGCTACCGGTGTGGACGGACACACACTTTCAGCGTGACTGCAGAGTGAGGCTACCTGAACGATCACCAACCAGCAATAGCCAAAACAACAACCTCATCAATCAGGGAAACTCCAATCAGTCAGCATAAGGGGGTGAATGCTGACTGAATGCTGATAGCAGCAGCCTAGTCATCAGGGGCACCATCCCTAGCCGAACAATTACCATCACCATCGACACCGGCGCCGCTGTGTCCATTGCCAAGTCTAGAGTTTTGAACGCATCAGAAATCCGGCCAGTTACCAATAGCATCCAGCTCAGAACAGTTACCGGCAAGTCCATGTCAATACAGGGAGAGGCAGATGTCGTGCTGAAGATAGGAGCCAACATTATCCGGCATAGGGTCCTGCTAGCGAATATTGAGGACGATTTTATACTGGGTATGGACCTAATTAGCCAGCATGGATTTATGTTCGACCCGAGATATGATGTTGTTCGGTTCCCATAAAAATTGTAGCAAAATCTCCAGCCAGAATTCCCGATCGAACGGAACAGATTATTGATGGGCAGCTAGAAAGCAATCCTGGGAGCTGCGTTGGAATGGTGGAGCCCGTACACTCAGCTCATGACTACTTAGTTGGACGGGCTATGATTAAAACCGGACGAGATATACCAATTAGAGTCCTGAATTTGTCCAACAACGATATCAGAATTGCCAATGGTCAAGAATAGCTTGTTTCGAGCCATCATCAATTGTGAGGAAGTGTACCAGACATCGGTAAAGGAGACAGGGCCCAGTAAAGAGTTCCTACAACAGTTTGCTGACCATTTGACATACCTTACACCAGAGAAACAGAAGAAAGCCAAGCAATTTATCCCAAAGCATTGGCAAATTTTTAATAGTCAAGATGGAACCACCGGCCGCTACAACACCATGCAGCACCGAATAGGTACCTAGACGACTACCATTGGGGCAACAACAGAGAGTCGAGTGAAACATCGAGTCCATGTTACATAATGGAGTTATTGAGCAATCCATCAGCCCATGGTCTGCTCCCGTGGTGCTAGTTATAAAGAAGGATAGAACCACCCGATTTTGCGTGGATTACAGAAAGCTGAATGACGTCACAAAGAAAGACAGTTATCCACTACCCCGACTCGATGACACTCTGACCACACTAGCAGGCTCTCGTTGGTTCTCCACACTAGACCTAAAGAGTGGATATTGGCAGGTTGGTCTACACGAAAACGACAGAAAGAAGTCAGCGCTCTCCACCCGTAAAGGGCTGATTCAATTCACGGTCATGCCCTTTGGGTTATGTAATTCACCCATTACATTTGAGAGGCTAATGGAGTATGTCCTGAGCGGTTAACATGGAGGATGTGCTTAGTATACCTCGACGACATTCTGGTCATGGGCCAGACATTCGACGGCCATCTGAAGAACCTGGGCGAAGTATTCTCCAGAATTAATAACGCCAACCTGAGACTTAACCCGAAAAGTGTTCCTTTTTCCAAAAAGAAGTAGAGTTTTTGGGCCACGTCGTTTCCGAGTCAGGAATCCGCACCATCGAGGACAAGATAGAAGCCATCCGTGATTGGTCAGTGCCAAGAGACAAGCACGAACCCCGAACCTTCTTGGGCCTCTGTTCCTACTACAAGCGATTTGTTGAAAGATTTGCCGCAATTGCCACGCCTCTACATCGGCAGACCACTGAGAAAGAGACCTTCCGTTGGAATCAGGATTGCGAAACATCATTCAGACGACTGAAGGCAGCACTATGTTCCAGCCCAATCCTAGCCTTTCCTACATAGTCCGGCAAGTTCATTTTAGACACCGATGCCACCAACATAGGTTTGGGGGCCGTCCTATCCCAGGTGCAAGATGGTGAAGAGAGGGTGATCGAGTACTACAGCCGTGGATTCTCGAAACCGGAAAGAAATTATTGCGTCATTAGAAAAGAACTTCTTGCAATAATAAGGGCTGTAGACCATTTCCACAAATACCTCTATGGTCGTCATTTCTTAATCCGAACAGATCATGCCGCCCTCAAATGGCTGCTGGACATGAAGATACCGGAAGGACAACTGGCCAGGTGGATGGAGAAATTACAGCAATACGACTTCAAGGTGGAACACCGTGCCGGCCGGTTGCACAATAATGCCTATGCCCTATCCAGAAGACCCTGTAGAGCGGAATGCAAGCATTGTCTGAAGACGGAACAGCGAGAGGGTATCTCCATCAGGCAGATCCGAGTGCAGGCCAATGAAGACTGGACAACGGAACAGTGCATCCAGGACCAAATGGCTGATCCAGACATCGAACCAATCTTGAAACTCAAACCGAGAGGGGCACCCAGGCCACGATGGGACGAGGTAGCTAGATACTCGGGCGTGCTGAAATCATTATGGACCCAATGGGATTCTCAAAGAGTAGAGAATGGAATGCTCAAGCGAGTTTGGGAAAGCACTGACAGCCGAGAAACCAAGTCCCGACTGGTAGTTCCTAAGAAAAAGGTACCAGCCATCTTGACCGAAGTATATGATGGGATTACCGGAGGCCATCTGGGCATGACTAAAACCCTATATAAAGTTCGCCAGCGGTACTACTGGGTGAATTACTTCGAAGAGGTCAGAGCTTGGTGCCGCAAATGTGACACCTGTGCAGCCAGTAAGGGCCCGAAGATCCGGACCAACGGCAGAATGCAGCAGTACAATGTGGGCGTCCTATTTGAGAGAATTGCCATCGATGTCGCCGGTCCGTTTCTCGAGTCTGAGAGGGGGAACAAATACATTCTGATCGCAATGGATTACTTCAGTAAATCGCCTGAGGCATATGCGATACCCAATCAAGAGGCAACCGCGGTAGCGACGGTGCTAGTAGAACAGCTATTCAGTAGGTTTGGCGTCCCGGTGGAACTACATTCAGACCAGGGGCGTAACTTCGAATCGAATGTATTCCAGAAGGTCTGCATGATGTTGGGGATCAGGAAAACGAGAACAACACCATTGCACCCACAGTCAGACGGAATGGTGGAAAGATTCAACAGGACCTTGGAACAACACCTATCCAATGTCGTCAGCAATAACCTGCGTGATTGGGATGAGCATATTCCCCTATTCCTGTTGGCATATCGCTCAGCCGTACATAATAGTATATTTCTCACTGCAGCCAGGGTACTATTCGGAAAGATCTGAGATTACCTTGCGATTTGACATTTGGCTTACCAGAAGGACCGCCCCGAGATATCATGATTATGCCGACCAACTTCAACATAAACGAACTAGCCTGAACGCAGATGTTGGCCACCAGTGACCAGATGAAGACGCGATACGACCTCAAGGCCAATTCAGTCGGGTTCCAAGAGTCGGATGGTCCATACGAGATGGTCAAGAGGCTTAATGACGTCGTCTACCGGATCCGTCGAAACCCCAGGGCTAAGTTGAAGGTTTAGATCGACTCGCTCCCTACCATAGAGAAGATGTCTCTGATCGGGACGATCAGAATTAAAGGGAGGGCAGTGTTTAAAAAAATATATCCAGTCCGTCCCTGGTTCATTCTGAAAAGACATCCATCACTGGGATAGAAAAAAAGAAGAGCTAGAAGGTTCGGATGGAAAAAAAATCTCGAAATAATTCGACAACTGTAAAATTGACACTCGATTATACGGGAGAATTCAATGCTGTTTTTAAAAGGAGCGGCCCATCATCGCAGGAGTTAGTTAGGCGGCGAAGAGCTTATGTCGTGTTATTATTTAGATATTCGAATCAGCTATTGTGAATATTTGATGTAAATAAAAGTTTCTAGAAAGTGAGAGTGAATATTAGTTTTACAATTTTAATTGAACCCACGGAGTTTATAACAATATATTTTTTTACATAAACTGCGAAGTACCCACTGTTATTAATTAAAAGCTATCTAAATGAAAGACAGGAATGTTCTAATGAATAGCAACCTAACTGGCACAACGTGGTATGCCTCAATGAACTATTCTTGGCTACTATTGTTCCTAATTTACATTACTCCATCTATGTGGGCGGATATTTATTACTTTTGAAAATTACAATTATCCTTTGATATGTTAATCATGTAATTTTGTTACCCAAGCTGTAGAAATATGGCATCTGATTACCACTGTCATTAATGAAAAGTAATGAAAAGCTATCTAAATGACAGACAACAGCAGTTTAAATCATTACTAATCTAACTTGTGTAATGTAGTGTTCCCCAAGGCACTATCCTTGGCCTACTCTTGTTCCTAATTTATATAAATGATTTACAATATAGCATACATGCTCAAGATCTATGTAAAAGGTAACTATTGAAGTAATCAACCTTTCCTTGGACATAATTTCCAAATGGCTTGTTTCATATCCACTTATGATTTATGAATTTACAACCATCAACTATTTTCTAAGAAATTTACTGCCAATTTTGATGATTTTGATGTTAACCACTGCTGGTATATTATCATTGTGATTTTAAAATATAATAGATGATCATTTATTGATTTTTAAGGTAAGTGTATATAGTTGATGGTGGAAGTCATTACTTTGTGATATACTATCATTATGATTGTAGAAATTTCAATATTCGATATCTTGAATACTTACATTACTTTAGATTAAATACAACTGACTCAACATTTGCTAATCATTTTCTTACTACAGGCCATACATTTCCTAAATTGCAGAGATCATTCACTATAACAATTTTAAGCCATTTATTAAAACACTTAAGAATATTTTGAAATTTTTAAGTAACTAATAATCAAAAATGATATATTTAAATTGTCTTAATCAGTTTACCACTTTGTTTCTATTTCAATATTCTTGTACACAAAAATGCCATATTTATGTAATCCTTCCGAGAATTCAACACATACCTACTGTTGTAGACAAGACCCTTCGGTCTGTTTCAAAATGTTTTGTCGTCATTCATGAATTTGTTTCCGTTTGAAAATGACATAGTATTGTCGAAACTACTCACGGTTTTTTATGTTTATTTATTAAATAAATAAATTAATTAGTGATATAAAACAAAGTAATTCGTTTTTCTACAATCATAATGATAGTATATCACAAAGTAATGGCTTCCACCATCAACTATACAGGTGTGGAAATTCGTTCTCTGGGGTCGGGTAGAATCCCATGCGATTTTGAATCAATCAACGCAATACGCACCAGGTGAATGAAGTGGGTGTGACGCCAGTTCGGACGAGTTCGGGTGATAAATACTTTTTTCTTATCACCACATTCCTACGATTCCAATCGCTTAAAAATAAAAGATACGATATGTAGTAAATAATTATAAGGTTAATGATTAATTTCTTATTGACAATTTTTTTAACGGTTACTAATTTATTTTATTTTTAAGAGTATCAATTTTATTTCATTTTTAAAACAGAAAAAATGTTAAGTTTTCGTTCTGGCGTAATAGCGGATAATTAATTTTTCATCGCAAAAATCATGAAAAGGAAAAATGCTCCGAAATCCGAATTATTTGTGTAAATAATCATACTTCTTCGTTGATAAAACCTTACTGACGAGGAAAGAGACGGACGGTCGCTCTGTGACTGTGACGATGGATGCCCCGCCTTCCATACGATATTCTCGTGCTTTACCTTGAATGCTCGTGAAGCAGACGTACTTAAAACGGCAATCCTCATCTCATGCATATAGTAGCAGTTCCGTCCTTGTTTAACGTTAGCATTCTCCGACCTCAGTCAAACGTTTTCCATACCTACAGTTACCTTAAAAATCAATAAATGATCATCTATTACATTTGAAAATCACAATGATAATATATCAGCAGTCGTTAACATCAAAATCATTAAAATTAGAATACTAGAATAAGGTAACATATACATTTATTCTATGCCACTGATAGTTTCAATAAGTTACCAAAAGAGTTAAATTTAAGTACGACAAAAATTACAAAATGAATATATGAATCTTTGTACTTCTATAAAATAAAACTTTTTACTTTTATATAATAAGATTGATAAGATTCTTAAATCAAATTAGATGCTACAATAAATTTGGTTCGTAAGTTCAGATTGTTAGATGTAAATTGCCAGAGGAGTGTATAGGTTAATATTACCTAATGCTGAATTCAGGTTTCCTATGAATGTACATTTATATATGTAACTATATGTATTTGGTCAATAAAAAATAAATATTTAATTTTCTTTTGTACCTTTTCCTCCATGTATAGCAACAGCTTCAACTCCTTTGAGTAGTAAATACTCATGTATTGCGTCTACGTCTTGCTTTTTCTCAGCAAATATCAAAACAGGTGGAGGAGTTTTTTGTAAGCACTCTAATAAATACACAATCTTAGCTTCCTGTTTGACATATTCAACTTCCTAAAAGATTTCAAGTTAGTGATTATATAAAACGAAACGTAATTTGTGTTTTACCTGAACTACGTTCATCGAAGCAGCTCCAGCTCTACCGACGTTTATAGTGATTGGTTTAACTAAGGCTGATCTTGCAAAATTTTGGATTTTCTTTGGCATGGTAGCAGAAAACAGGAGAGTTTGTCTCTGACCCTACAAATTTGGTTATTCATGAGTGTCTGAATTTGTTTCTATGTTAAAATAAAAGGACATAATGTGGCTAAGAAATAAAAAATGACTCAATTATCAGTTGTCCATTTAGAAAAGAAAATAATCTGTATAAAAGTTACCTAGCCACTAGAAACAATAGCAAGTAATTAACAGAAACCTAGAAAAAACGTAAAAAACAGATAAAGATCAATAGCTGGACCGAATTGAGATATATATTGGAAAGATAATAAAGGTAATCAAAGATCATCTTTAAAATCCTTTCTTCTTCCTCTTCCTTCTCTGCTTATCCATTAATGAATGTTAGCGACCACACTTTCCATGACTTTCCTATTTCTGGCTGTGTGGATCAACGTCTGTATATCACACATGCCTGTCCATTGTCTTACATTCCGCAGTCACGCCAATTTCTTCCGTCCCAATCCTCTTCTTGCACTCGATAATTAACTGGAGAAGCTGTACTTATGGTTACGCATGATGTGACCTAGGTTTGCAGTCTTTCTTTTTTTATATAGTGTTGAAGAGTTCTCGTTTTTTATTAATACGTCTGAGCACGTCCTCGTTTCTTATTTTGGCCCTCCATGGTATCTTAAGTATTATGCGGGATATTCACATTTCATTCTAAGATCAAGGTCGAAATCGCTACAGGTGAAGACTTTTTTAAATTTCAGGAATGCGCCTCGGGCTAGTTCGATTCTGCAGTTAATTTCCCTGTCCGATGACCATTCCTCATGAATCCATACTCCCAGGTACTTAAATTTTTCTACTCGTTCTAAGAGTTTTCCTTTATATATTAAGTTGGAGTTTCGAAACTCATCAACCTCTCTCGTGACAATCATGAATTTTGTCTTTTTTGTGTTAATGGCAAGTCCCATATTTTGACTACATTCTCCTACTACATCAACCAACAGTTCTAAATCCTCCATGTTATCCGCAATCAGGACTGTGTGATCAGCGTATCGTATGTTATTTATCCAGACTCCATTGACTCTAATTCCAATTTCCTTGTTCTCTAGCGAGTCCTGAAAGGTGTTTTTTTCGCTGGTCGTAGCAGTTCTGTACAAATACCTGCGTCGCTACTAGCGCTTCCCTGGTTGGATGATGTAATTTATCCAGTGCCAGTGGGCGTCTTGGTGTTTCCCTTTTAGGTTCGAAAGCGATATTCTCAGTTCAGCCATCAGTAGTATATGATCGCTATGTACATCATCCCCGGGATATGTGCGCGCCGTTTTTATAGAAGACATAAATCTGGAATTTATGAGGATGTAGTCTATCTGGTTACGGATTACGCTATCTGTTTGGCCTCTCGGTGATTTCCAGGTATACAGGCGGCGAGGGTGATGCTGGAACCATGTATTAGTCACTGCCAAGCTCGCTTCCTGGAAGAACTGCAGCAGATGGTCGCCCATTTCATTTCTTGTACTACAAAAAAAAACTGACAAGAAGGACTAAAAATTGGAAAAAATGTCTAAGAACTAATGCAAGGTACCAATCAGCTGAACAAAGGAAGGCTAAGACGAACTACCCACTTGAAAAAAGGTGTGTTTTATTTATTTATTTGGATGAATGAATAAAATACACATAATTATAGATACATCCTAATACAAATCTTTCTGGACAGATTATCCTCTAAAGGCCTCATACATTTCTAAAAGGTCTCTGATTTTACTGTGTTAATAAGATTTGTTTTATTGGTCAAGAGATCTTGATGATTTAGCATCACGCTTTAGTTATTTTCTGAAGGATACTTGTGGTATATTTAGTTAATTTTTAAATACTTTTTGGGAAATAACACCTCAATACTGGGAATTACTGTATATATATTTCTAAACGTTTCGGGGTCTAGATAGATCCAGTGGCGTAGCGAGCTTAACTCGCCCGGGGCACAATAACTTTTTAGCACCCCGCCCCATTCGAAAACTATTGTTGTACGGACCATTTGACGCCCCTTTGTGAGTAGCGCCCCTCGCTACGCCACTGGCCAAACCCCGTTGTCAACGGCAAAGAAACTATGAAAAGGCACAATTCTAAAATTTCAAATTATAATATTTGACAATATTATGTGACACATGACCTAGACTCCGAAACGTTTGGAAGTATAAGTATATAAATAAGTTACACATTACTAGCTTTAAATGTGAATAATTATCAAATAAAAAATATATTCCAAAATGTTAAAACACGAAAAAAAAGGAGCTGACCCAGTTCACAGTTTTGTTAACCTGACGTTCACTACTAACTTCTCGAGATTTTTCAATCAGTTTACAGAACAGATTATTTCACACTAATTTATGTAAAAATTTGACGTAACATCATTACGTAAAATTTAAATAATCTTTATATCAACGTTCTGCATAAGTAATTCTTGTACCTAACTGTTACATAATAAAAAAGTAATAGTATACTTATAGGTTTTTAACGTTACGTAACTTGTGACTTCAGTATTATGTAACATGTACGTACGTTTAGCAGTAGTATTCATTGGGGCTGTATTATTCAAAATTTGGTAAAGGGGTTCAAGTCCTACCAAATGACAAAAATGACGGCTAATGCTGTAAAAATTATAGAGCCATCACAGATTACGGGTCTAAATATGATAGACTTTAAATGACCCAAATAACATTGTGCAAAAAGGGCTTAGACCTGGCACTTAATAACCCATAGGTTATGCCATAGGATCTATAAGGAATTGTGGAGCAAAATAAAAAGAAATGAAATGCCTAGTTTGAAATGATTTGCACTGTTTACCTGAAAATATGAAAATATTGGCACTTAATAATCCATAGGTTACGCCATATGATCTATAAGAAATTATGGAACAAAATAAATAATATTAAATGATTTGCACTGATTACCTGAAAATATGAAAATATTGTTCTAACATCTTCTTCAAACCCCAGATCTATCATTCTGTCAGCTTCATCCATGCATAAGTAACGGCAAACTGATAACTTCACGATCTTCTTCTCTAACATGTCCATAAGCCTTCCGGGAGTTGCGACCATTATGTGAACACCTCTATAATACAGAAGCCAGAGTTAAGAAAGGTTATCATCAAAAGATTATTCTATTTACTTCTTGATAATTTCAATGGACTCGTTCACCGGAACTCCTCCGATGGCTAAGCAACTTCTAATTTCAGGCATGGAATATGCCTTCAGTATGTTACAAAAATGTTGAATGATATCGTAAGTTTGTTTCGCCAATTCTCTAGAAGGGCATATGATAAGTCCGTAAGGTCCCTCATTCTTTATGAAAGGTAATTTTACTTCTTGTTCGAGACAAAACATTATCAAAGGGAGGACGAATACCATAGTCTTACCAGATCCTGTAAACGCTATACCAATCATGTCTCTGCCAGAAAGGCTACAAAGAAAAAAACTAAATAATATATAGATTAGATTTATTTCAAGCGCTTATAACAGAAATTTACTTATTATTACTCTTAGGGGAATACTTGTTTCTTATATTTTCTTTATTATCCTTTTAAGGTATGCATTTCAGTTATTTTTTTATTGTATTGGTATTTCTCATAATGAACCCTTTCATTTGTATGTTACACCATGTTATTGTACATTAGATTATTTAATTTGTCTGCCATAATTAAACTTACAATTTTCGTTTATCTATCTAATTAAAAACTTTCTACTAGCGCTAATATTAATGATTCTGATTGAGAAAAATTTTATACCTCTTAATTTTTAAAAAAACTTAAAATCAACTGACATAAATTTTAACTTTAGCAATAAGTTGTATTCAATTACTTACACAGTAGGGATTCCTTGAATTTGAATCGGCGTTGGGTTCTTGATGCTCTTCTGTTTCAATCCGTCAATGATCGCTCCATGTAGTTTCATTTCTTTAAATGTTTTCAAAGGTGGTGGTATATCTTCCCCTTCAACAAGTATTCTTAAGTCATTTCGTAATTTGTCATGTCTACTGGGTGGCATCTCAAGAACATACCTCGGAGGTCTCCAGCTAAAATAAAAGCAATTTTTACTTTTTGTTGACTTATGACTTTTCAGGTTACCTTGTCTTTATTGGTTCACTGTACTGTATTCCTTTAGCCAACTCGGACACACCCATGAGAGCTTTCTTTTCAGCGACAATTTCAAGAATTTCCTCTTCTTTTTTAAGCTGTCTTTCAACAGCACTCACCTTTTTGGCTAAAAATATCACATGGGTAAATATTTTGAGTAAATTGATATATTTATAAACATTTTTTTACCTTCAGCTAGTTTTCGTAATTCTGTATGCTGATCCAAAAGTGGAATGTTATTTTTTCTTCCCCAAACTTCATCTTCTTCATCATCTTCATTTGTTTCATTTTCACTTGAGGATTTTGGTTTGCTCAGCTCTAGTTCTTTTATCTGAAGAAATGTGCCAATTTTATACAAAATGAAGTATATCATGAAAAACTCAACAAATAAACATTTCATTAGTTAGAAAAAATTTAGGTAACTAAAATTAGGTTTAGTTAGAACGGCATTGTTCTGAAACCTGCATTAAGTTTAAAATATATATTTTTAGTAGGATATAAAATAGATCCAATCATTGCTAAATTAATAACATCTTCATAAAATTTAAAAAATAATTATTTATGAAGAATTTTTCCATAATCTACAAGGTGACGTGAAAGGGATTGTAATTTTGGTGGTATGTAGAATGAGAGTACATGAATAACACCATATTGTAAAAATACATTCTATTTAGTGATGATCATGTTATGAGAATTCATCCGACAGCTGGTGCAATCGGCCATCAACCAATTCGTGGAAGGGACATTATTCCAATACTTCTGGGAATCCGAAATGTTTCGTCTCTCAACAGGCCGACCGCTGCCGTTTCTGGGAATTCCCTCAAAGCTTCCAGAACACATGAAAGAAGTTTCCCGATGGTTCGTGGACTTACCAGACAATTCCGAGAGAAATATATAAATAAGGACAGGTGGCGATAGGAGGCATTCAGTTTTTTAAATTGTAAATAGTAGTTTCTGTGAATATAAATTGTGTTAAAGTAGTGGAAATAAATTAGAGTGAGTTGGACTGTGTTTTTAAATCAATCCAAGAACTGAACTGAACTCGAGTGTGAAAATAAAAACGTTACAATCATAAAATATTTAATATCATCCAGTGAAAACCCAAATACATTAACATTTTTGCAATTTGTACAAAATCACTTTTCAGACAATAAGATGTTGGAAATGTTGTGGAACCTTTATTTAAACACTCAACGTTGTTTCAACAACTCTAAGTTGTCATCATCAAAGAGTAAACCAAACAGTTTGGTAGGCGTTGAGTGTTTAAATGAAGGTGGTGGTGGCAGAATTGTCCCCTATATATAACAGTATTTCACTATGTGGTCTTCTGCCTCAAATTTACAAAGCACAACCAAAAAATTGAGCAAAAGTAGAGCGAGTTTAGTTGAGTTTTGTATTTTTGTTTTTTTTATGTTGATTATGTAATAAATTTTGTATTTGTTTGTTATTTATACCATTTTTAAATAAAGTAGTTTTCATATTGTTACGAGAATTCATCCGACAGCTGGTGCAATCGGCCATCAACCAATTCGTGGAAGGGACATTATTCCAATACTTCTGGGAATCCGAAATGTTTTGTCTCTCAACAGGCCGACCGCTGCCGTTACTGGGAATTCCTTTAAAGCTTCCAGAACATGAAAGATGGCTCGTGGACTTACCAGACAATTCGAAGAGAAATATATAAATATGAACAGCTGGCGATAGGAGGCATTCAGTTTTCGACGGTCGTATTGTATAGTTAAGATAAAATGTAAATAGTAGTTTCTTTTTTTTAAATATAAATTGTGTTAAGGTAGTGGAAATAAATTAGAGTGAGTTGGACTGTTTTTAAATAAATCCAAGAACTGAACAGAACCCGTGTGTGAAAATAAAAAACATCACAGTGGTGACAGGTGTAGGTGTATTTGTGGAACTTTAGAAGTGGAAAATAAATAGACTGACAATGTTTAAAAAAGTGACGGACTTGATAAAAGGGATTTAGAAGTCAGTGGGAAGAAAAGTGAATTAATACAACGGCTACGAGATGCCCTAATAAATGAAGGTAACGATCCCGATACTTATTTGTTCGAAGTTTTTGGCAATGGAGACATGAGTATGCTATTAAAAAAAGAGGCTCTAGAAACATTACAAGAAAATTCTAAATCCCTAGAAGACAAATTGCTGGAAAATTCGAAAAACTTGAAAGAGACGTTAGAAGACAAATTAGCAGAGAATTATAAGGCCCTCGAAGACAAATTACTAGAATATTCTAAAGCTCTAGAAGACAAACTGCTAGAAAATTCTAAAACTCTAGAAGACAAATTACTAGAAAATTCGAAGTCTTTGGAAGATAAGCTACAGAAATTACACGAAAATGCTCAATCCTTAGAAGAAAATTCGAAAAGCATGGTTCAGGAAAATTCAGAAATGCTAGAAGAGAAAATAGTCGAGAATGAGGCTCGGATAGAAGAATTAAAACAGATAATGGAGGGTGAGATCAGCAGAATAAAAGAACATGTAGTCACTATACAAAGAGGAGAAACACAATCAAAAATCGAAAGCAGAAACAGTCTAGAAGTAGGGGATTCGAAAATTAGCCTCGAGGGGACAAGACACAAAATGAAACCTCCCCAATTTAATGGAAAATCGTCATGGGCTAATTATAGTCGCCATTTCGAGGCTGCAGCAAAGTTAAACGGATGGTCGGCAGAGGAGAAGGTAATAGCACTAACCCTCACCTTAAGAGGGCATGCAACAGATATTTTACAAACCTGGAATGCCTCTGAGCAAGAAGACTACGAACAACTGGTCAAACATTTGGAACTGAGGTATGGACAAACCCATTTAGAGCACGTTTATAACTCCCAACTAAAAAATCGCTACCAGAAATCGAATGAATCCCTTCAAGAGTTTGAAGCTGATATTGCCCGTCTGGTTCGCCTTGCCTATCCAGCCACACCGGAAAATGTGATAGAAAGGTTAGCAGTGCAAGTATTTTTGGATGGACTTCGGGACCACGAAGCCAGACAAGCATTGACCCTAACTCGACCGACTCAATTAGTGGATGCACTGGCCTCGAGCTCTGGAATTCGAGGCAGCGAAAAATACCTGTAGAGTTCAGGGCAGAGTCCGAATCATTGAAGGAGAGTCAGAAGACGGCGGATATGATAAGGCCTCTGTAAAGAAGATAGTAGAGGAAGTTCTTACAGAAAAAAGACAACTAAGATGTTGGAAGTGTTGTAAGGTAGGGCACATACGAAGTCGTTGCAAGGAGAGCAACGGAGGCCCGACTACCTCGCCGGAAAACTAAAGAAGGTCGATGTGAAGGGGCCATCGTCGACCTGAAGCCAACAAGCCCCAACTATCTACGCATATGTCGCTTCGCTACGCAACCACGCTAACAATGTCTTTGTAGATGGCCTTATTAATAAGAAGCAATGTGCAATGGCTGCTGGATACAGGTGCGACAAAAACAGTTATAAGGTCCAACATTGTTTTAGACAAGACAATGATAAAACCAACAAAATGGCAACGGCGAACAGCGACAGGAGAAGCAGCGAAAGTCCATGGTGAAATAGAGGTTGAAATGACCTTGGGAAACACAACCTTCCTGCATCGGGCATTAGTGGCAGACATCGAAGACGAAGTAATCATTGAAATGGATGTCATGAGCTCCATGGAATTCCAGTTAAACTTCACAGATGGAATTCTGCGAGTGAATGATGAAGAAATGGTGCTTCATGGAAAAGATGACATAATGCTGCGAGCCATTTTAGCAGACGATGTCAATGTTCCGGAAAGGGCTGAAATCATTATAGATGCTTGTTTAGATGGGAAAGCTAAAGCTGGAACAGTAATGATGTTTGATCCTGAACTTAACGACGGAAACGTAGGTAGAGGAGCCGCACTGGGGAAGACTCTGTTTCGTGGCAAGTGATTGTGCCAGTGAGAGTAATGAACCTGAACCATTACTCGGTTGTACTAAAGAAAGGAACAACTTTGGGCCATTGTTCAACAGTTTCCTCTGTAGTCAGAAGCACACAGCATGCAGAAATACCACCAGGTAAACTATCTGAGGAACTGGAAAGACTCATCACCGATTCATCTAAGAATTTGAAACCAAACCAGAAAGCAGAATTGAGGTACATCGTTAGAAACTACCAGGATATCTTTGATGTAGGGAATGGTAAAAGAGAAGAAGCCGACAGGACAGTCCGCGAGATGAAGGAAGAAGGTGTTATTGAACCATCCAATAGCCCTTGGGCTTCTCCAGTTGTCTTGGTTAAAAAGAAAGATGGTTCGACCCGATTTTGCGTGGACTATCGGCAATTAAACAACGCTACTAAGAAAGACAGTTATCCCCTTCCGAGAATAGACGATACCCTAGATACGTTGGCTGGATCGAAGATGTTTTCCACCCTGGACTTGAAGAGCGGTTATTGGCAGGTGGAACTTGCTAAACAAGACCGAGAAAGGACTGCTTTTACCATCGGCTCAGGACTTTATCAATTCACGGTGATGCCGTTTGGACTGTGTAATGCTCCAGCAACGTTTGAAAGATTGATGGAAACTGTTAAAAGGGCCTTCATGGAAAACGTGCCTGGTGTATCGTGGTTGGAAAATCTTTTGAAGACCACGTGAGGAACCTGGAGGAGGTATTTCGGCGACTTCGAAGTTCCGGACTAAAATTAAGCCAGAAGAAGTGTCAGCTGTTCCAAGAAGAGATGCAATATCTTGGACATGTAGTTTCCGCACAGGGAGTAGCTGTGGACAAACAGAGAATCAAAGCCGTCCAGGTATGGTCGATACCTAAAGATATCCGCCAGTTAAGAAGTTTCCTGGGGTAATGCACGTACTATCGTCGGTACCTAGCCGGATTTGCCAACATAGCCAAGCCACTTAATAGACTCACAGAGGGGAAGGTGCAGTACCAGTGGAACGAGGAATGTCAGCGATCATTCGAGACACTGAAAAGAGCATTGACCAGTGTCCCCATTTTAAGTTATCCTTTGCCTGATAGGAACTTCGTTTTGGATACCGACGCAAGCAGTGTCGGAATTGGTGCGGTGCTTTCGCAGATCCAAGATGGTCAGGAGAAAGTCATCGGATACTTCAGGAAGACCTTGAGCAAGCCTGAACGGAATTACTGCGTTACTCGCAGTGAACTTTTGGCTGTGGTAAAGGGGGTAGAACATTTCTACAAGTACCTCTATGGTAAAAGATTCCTCCTGAGGACTGATCACGCAGCACTGAAGTGGCTCCTGCAGTTTTGCAGTTTAAAAATCCCGAAGGACAAGTGGCCAGGTGGATTGAGCGGTTACAAGAATTCGACTTCGAAACTGAATGTCGAGCTGGAACAAGCCATAACAATGCTGATGCCCTGTCGAGGAGACCATGCCCTGATGACTGTAAACATTGTCAGCGAGCTGAAGAAAAAGGTGCTATTCTCTGTAGAACTTCCGCCGTCGATGACCATTGGCAACCCGAGGAGATCCAGAAAGACCAAAAATTAGATCCAGAACTAAAAAAAGTTATCCGGTGGAAAGAAGAAGACCGCAAACCTACGTGGCAAGAGATTTCCCTATATTCACCAACCATAAAGTTGTACTGGGCTCAGTGGAACTCCCTCATCCGGCAAAATGGACTTCTCAAGCGCATCCTGGAATCTCCAGAGCAGGGAAACGACAGAAAACAGATTGTAGTTCCCAGAAATAGGAGACCAGAGGTTTTACGAGAACTACATGATGGTATAACTGGAGGACATCTGGGAGTAACGAAAACCCTGGGGAAGTTGAGAGAACGCTTATATTATAAATGTACGGTTTGTGCAGCAAGTAATGGGCCTCAGAGGCGACCAAAAGCTCCCATGAAGCAATATAACCTTGACAGTCCATTCGAAAGAGTAGCCATTGATGTTGCCGGTCCATTTCCTTAATCCAACTCTGGAAATAAATACATTGTGGTGGTGATGGACTATTTTAATAAATGGGCCGAATCTTATGCCTTGCCGAATCAAGAAGCCTTGACTGTTGCTGATGTCCTTGTCAAGGAATGGATCAGTCGTTTCCACCATACTTCTCACCACCCTCCAATTGAGTCCATCCAACCCGCAGGCTATCTTTGGGACCGCCAATTTCATCAGGTTCTGAGAAGAACATCATAACAGTCCTCAATTCGATCAGAGTCTTCCAAAGATCGCTATATGTTGGCTTGTCTCTTGCGAGAATGTTTTCGTTACCAAATAAAAGATGTCTCTGGTACCCACTGGTTGTTTATCTTCGAGATGAAGGACCTTCCCTACCGCTGGATCTTGTTCCCGTAGCTTCTGGAACTGGCCGTACTTCTTGGCAAACACCTTGGCTATTCCTCTAGACATCCGGGGATCTCTAGCCACACAATGAGTCAGGGCATATTCTATGGGCACCTCAAACAGGTCTCGGGATTCCTCTTTGGTCACGTCGTGCTGCACTTTCTGCCCATCCGAGTACAGTGTCATAAACTGTTCGACGGTCATTTCTTTATCAGGTGGTTGAATGCTGCGGACTTGAGCTTGCTCAACTTCGGCGTCATGACTTCCGGCATAATGGGCTAACCTGTTGAAATGTACAACTTTTGATTTTTCTCGAGGTAGCTTTCTTATTCTGTAGACAACATCGTTGATCTTCTTTACAATTTGGTACGGCCCCTCCAAGATCCGCTTAGGCGAATATCCACGACGAAGTTGCTGGTTATACAACCCAACAAGATTGGAATTCCCCGCCCTCGGCTCTGATGTCATAGGCTTCCTTCATTCGGGCACTGGCATTCTTGATATTTAACCGGACTATTGACGTAACTGGCTGACATAGTCTTCACCTGCAGTCTCTTCTCCTGGGGGACATCCAAACTTCAAATCGCATGGTAGTCGTAATTCTCGTCCTATAATAACACTGGCCGGAGTCTGACCCGTGGACTCGTGCACATACGAACGATATGCCATTAGAAGCAAGTGAATATCCTGATCCGTCTCTTTGGTGGTCAGAGACTACCTTTGACAAATGGCGGTTAATAGTACTATTGATCCGTTCTAGCATCCCATCGGATAGAGGGTGTAATGCTGCTGTCAGTGTCTTGAAAAAGAGTAAACTCGAAATTTCTACCTTGGTCTGAGTGCAACTCTAAGGTAACACCAAAACGACTCCGATCCATTCCTCGACAAGGACATCAACAACGGTCAAGGCTTCTTGATTCGGCAAGGCATAAGCTTCTGCCCATTTACTTATTTCCGGAGTCAGATTCAGGAAATGGACCGGCAACATCAATGCCTACTCTTTCGAATACATACGTTATATTGCTTCATGGGAGCTTTTGCTCCCTTCAGAGGTCCATCACTTGCTGCACAGACGTACATTTCCGGCACAATTCCTTGGCATCTGCTTGGCAGTTGACCCAATAAAAGAGTTCTCTTAACTTCCCCAGTTGTACCATCATGTATTTCTCGCAAAAACTCTGGTCTCCTATTTCTGGGAACTACAATCTGTTTTCTGTCCTTGCCCTCAGGAGTTTCCAGAACGCGCTTCACAAGTCCATTCTCCAGGATGAGGGAGTTCCACTGAGCCCAATATGACTTTATGGTTGGTGAGTATCGGAAAATCTCTTGTCACGTAGGTTTGCGGTCTTCTCCTTTCAACCGGATAACCTCTTTTAACTCCGGATCTAATTTCTTCGTCATTCACCCGCAGAATTCCATCTTTAAAGTGTAACTCGAATACCTTGGAGCTCATGACATCCATTCCGATGATGACTTGGTCTTCGATGTCCGCCACTAATGCCCGATTTTGGATTGTTGCATTTCCCTAGACGCCTAGACCATTTCAACTTCTATTTCCCCATGGACCTTAGCTGGTTCTCCTGTCGCTGTTCGCAGTTGCCACTTTGTTGGTTTTACCATTGTCTCGTCTAAAAACAATGTTAGGCCTTATGAATGTTTTCGTCGCACCACTATCCAGCAGCATTGCACATTGCTTCTTATTAATAAGGCCATCTACAAGGACACTGCTAACGTGGTTGCGTAGCGAAGCGACATATGCCTTGATAGTTGAGGGTTGTTGGCTACAGGTCGACGATGATCCTTTTACATTGGCCTTCTTTAGTTTCCCCGACGAGAAAGTCGGTAAGTTGGCCTCCTTACAACGACTCTATATATATGTCCTACCTTACGGCACTTCCCACATCTGGTTAGTCTTTGTTTTTGTAAGGAGTTCCTCTACTATCTTCCTTACAGTTGCTTCCTCATTTTCGCCATCTTCTGATTCTCCGTCAATGATTCGGACTCTAGCTTGACCTCTGCAGGTATTTTTCGTAGCCTCGAATTTCAAAGCTCGAGCCAGTGCATCTACTAATTGAATGGGTCGAGCTAGTGTTAATGCTTGTCTAGCTTCGTGGTCGCGAAGTCCATCCAAAAAATGCACTGCTAACCTTTCAATTACAATTTCGGTGTGACTGGATATTCAAGGCGAACCAGACGGGCAATATCAGCTTCAAACTCTTGTAGGGATTCATTCGTTTTCTGGTGGCGATTTTTCAGTTGCCCTAGATGAGTTTGACCATACCTCAGTTCTAAATGTTTGACCAGTTGTTCGTAGTCTTCTTGCTCAGAGGCATTCAAGGTTTACAAAATATCTGTAGCATCCCCTCTTAAGGCGAGGGTTAGTGCTATTGCCTTTTCCTCTGCCGACCATCCATTTAACTTTGCTGCAGCCTCGAATTGGCGCCTATAATTAGCCCATGACGATTTTCCATCAAACTAGGGAGGTTTCATTTTGTGTCTTGTCCCCTCGAGGCCAATTTGCGAATCCATTACTTCTAGACTGTTTCTGCTTTGGTGGAGTTTCTCCCCTTTGTATTATGACTAACTGCTCTTTTATTTTGCTGTTCTCACCCATTATATGTTTTAGCTCTTCTATATGCGTTTCATTTTTGACTGTCGTCTGTTTCGGCTCTTCAAGAATTGTCTGCTTTAGCTCTTCCATCCACGATTCATTTTCGACTTTCGTCTGTTTCAACTCTTCAATCCGAGCTTCATTCTCGACTATTTTCTCTTCCAGCATTTCCGAATTTTTCTGTACCATGCTTTTCAATATTTCTTCTAAGAGAATTTTCCAGTAATTGTGCTTCTAAGGATTCCTTCAAGGTTTTAGAGTTTTCTTCTAATTTTTCTACTAATTTATTTTCTAGGGATTTAGAATTTACTTGTAATGTTTCTAGTGTCATAAAATTTTCTAGTAATTTATCTTCTAGGATTTTAGAATTTTCTACAAATTTGTCCTCTATTGTTTTAGAATTTTCTTGTAACGTTTGTAGCTTACTTTCTAAATTTTCTTCAATTTTTTTTTAATAGCATAGTCATATCCCTATTACCCGAAACTTCAAACAAATAAATATCGCGGTTGTTACCTTCATTTATTAGGGCATCTCGTAGCAGTTGCAGTAATTCACTTTTCTTCCCACTAGTTTCTAAATCCCTTTCAAGTTCTTTTTTCACAGCTTTAAACATTGTTAGTCTATTCATTTTCCACTTCTAAAAGATCCACAATCTTTTTTCACAGCTTTAAACATTGTTAGTCTATTCATTTTCCACTTCTAAACACAAATACGCCTACACCCGCCACTGCTGTAATGTTCTTATTTTCACACTCGGATTCAGTTTTTTGGATTTATTTATAAACAGTCTAACTCACTATAATTTATTTCCACTACTTTCACCGAACTATTTACAATTTATCTTAACTATACGGCAGTCGAATACTGCATGAATGCTTTCTCAGCTCTCCGTATTTATATATTTCTTCTCGGAATTCTCCAGAAAGTCAAAGAGCCGCCGGGACTACACTAGATTCTTCGAGAGCTACATCAAAGCAAGCCGCCGACCTTGATGCGCCTGCCGAATATATAAGATTCCGCGTAATATCAGATGAAAACCGATTCCATGAATTATCGGAGGAATTCCCCTCACAGTATGATATAATAATAAAATATTATCAGATACACATGGAACAGGTGCTGTACAATTCTAATTTAGTTGACAAACCTTTTTAGAATGAAATGAAAGTTTCAAATTTGCGGGTACCCAACAAATGGTCATTATTATATAATTTATTTTTTTGTGGGTGAGATCTCAATAGCACGATAATGTAGTGTTACGAGAATTCATCCGACAGCTGGTGCAATCGACCATCAACCAATTCGCGGAAGGGACATTATTCCGGTACTTCTGGGAATCTGAAGTATTTCGTCTCTCAACAGGCCGACCGCTTCCGTTACTGGGAATTCCAGAACATGAAAGAATTTCCCGATGGTTCGTGGACTTACCAGACAATTCGGAGAGGAATATAAATATGGACAGCTGGCGATAGGAGGCATTCAGTTTTCGACGGTCATATTGTACAGTTAAGATAAAATGTAAATAGTAGTTTCTGTGAATATAAATTGTGTAAAAGTAGTGGAAATAAATTAGAGTGAGTTGGACTGTTTTTGAAATAAATCCAAGAACTGAACTGAACCCGAGTGTGAAAATAAAAACATTACAGTTGTGACAGGTGTAGGTGTATTTGTGGAACTTTTGAAGTGGAAAATAAATAGACTGACAATGTTTAAAAACGAGAATTTGGACCAATTGAAAGTGACGGACTTAAAAAAAAAGAACTTGAAGAAAGGGATTTAGAAATTAGTGGGAAGAAAAGTGAATTAATACAACGGCTACGAGATGCTCTAATGAATGAAGGTAACGATCCCGATACTTATTTGTTTGAAGTTTCTGGTAATGGGGACATGAGTATGCTATTAAAGAAAATAGAAGATAAATTACTAGAAAATTCTAGAAACTTGAAAGAGGCGTTAGAAGATAAATTAGCAGAAAATTCTAAATCCCTAGAAGAAAATTTGAAAAGCATGGTACAGGAAAACTCAGAAATGCTGGAAGAGAAAATATTAGAGAATGAGGCTCGGATGGAGGAGCTAAGGCAAACAATGGTCGAAGAGTCACTAAAAAATGAAACGCGGATAGAAGAGCTAAAGCAGACGATGTTCGAAGAGTCAGACAAAAATGAAACGCGGATAGAAGAGCTAAAGCATATAATGGAGGGTAGGATCAGCAAAATAAAAGAATAGGTAGTCACTATACAAAGGGGAGAAACTCAATCAAAAACCGTAAGCAGAAACAGTCCAGAAGTAGTGGATTCAAAAATTGGCCTCGAAGGAGCAAGACACAAAATGAAACCTTCACATTTTGATGGGAAATCGTCATGGACTAATTGTAGGCACCAATTCGAGGCTGCAGCAAAGTTAAACGGATGTTCGGAAGAGGAGAAGGCAATAGCATCAACCCTAGCCTTAAGAGGAGATGCTAGAGATATCTTACAAACGTTGAATACCTCGGAGCAAGAAGACTACGAACAACGGGTCAAACATTTAGAACTGAAAAATCGCCACCAGAAATCTAATGAATCCCTACAAGAGATTGAAGCTGATGTTGCCCGTCTGGTTCGCCTTGCCTATCCAGCCACACCGGAAAATGTGATAGACAACTGAGATGTTGGAAGTGTGGGAAGGTAGGGCACATAAGGAGTCGTTGCAAGGAGAGCAACGGAGGCCCGATGAGTCGGAAAACTAAAGAAGGTCGATGGGAAGGGGCCATCGTCGACCTGTAGCCAACAAGTCCCAACCATCTACCATGTCGCTTCGTTACGCAACCACGTTAACAGTGTCTTTGTGGATGGCTTTATTAATAAGAAGCAATGTGCAATGCTGCTGGATACAGGTGAGACAAAAACAGTTATAAGGCCCAACATCGTTTTAGAGACAATGATAAAACCAACAAACTGGCAACTGCGAACAGCGACAGGAGAAGCAGCGAAAGTCCATGGTGAAATAGAGGTTGAAATCACCTTGGGAAACACAACTTTCCTACATCGGACATTAGTGGCAGACATTGAAGACGAAGTAATCATTGGAATGGATGTCATGAGCTCCAAAGGATTCCAGTTAAACGGAATGATGGAATCCTGGGAGTGAATGGCGAAGGTGCATTACCAGTGGGATGAGGAATGCCAAGACACTGAAAAGAGCATTGACGAGTGCCCCCGTCTTAAGTTATCCTTTGCCAGATGTGAACTTCGTTTTGGATACCGACGCAAGCAATGTCGGAATTGGTGCGGTGCTTTCGCAGATCCAAGACGGTCAGGAGAAAGTCATCGACTATTTCAGCAAGACCTGGAGCAAGCCTGAACGGAATTACTGCGTTACTAGGAGGGAACTCTTGGCTGTGGTAAAGGGGGTAGAACATTTCTACAAGTACCTCTATGGTAAAAGATTCCTCCTGAGGACTGATCATGCAGCACTGAAGTGGCTCCTGCAGTTTAAAAACCCCCAAGGACAAGTGGCCAGGCGGATTGAGCGGTTACAAGAATTCGACTTTCAGACTGAACATCGAGCTGGAACAAGCCAAAAGAATGCGGATGCCCTATCGAGGAGACCATGCCTTGATGATTGCAAACATTGTCAGCGAGCAGAAGAAAAAGGGGCTGTTCTCTGTAGAACTACCGCCATCGATGACCATTGGCAATTTGCGGAGATCCAAAAAGACCAGAAATTAGATCCAAATTTGAAAGAAGTTATCCGGTGGAAGGAAGAAGACCGCAAACCTACGTGGCAAGAGATTTCCCGATACTCACCAACCATAAAGTTATACTGGGCTCAGTGGAACTCCCTCATCCTGGAAAATAGACTTCTCAAGCGCGTCCTGGAATCTCCAAAGGAGGGAAACGACAACGACAGAAAACAGATTGTAGTTCCCAGAAATAGGAGACCAGAGGTTTTACGAGAACTACATGATGGTACAACTGGAGGACCTCTGGGAGCAACGAAAATCCTGGGGAAGTTGAGAGAACGCTTCTATTGGATAAACTACCAAGTAGACGCTAAGGAGTGGTGCCGGAAATGTACGGTTTGTACAGCAAGTAATGGGCCTCAGAAGCGACCAAAAGCTCCCATGAAGCAATATAACGTGGGTAGTCCATTGGAAAGAGTAGCCATTGATGTTGCCGGTCCATTTCCTGAATCCGACTCTGGAAATAAATACATTGTGGTGGTGATAGACTATTTTAGTAAATGGGCCAAAGCATATGCCTTGCCGAATCAAGAAGCCTTGACCGTTGCTGATGTCCTTGTCAAGGAATGGATCAGTTTTGGTGTTCCCTTGGAGTTGCATTCAGACCAAGGTAGAAATTTCGACTCTACTCTTTTCCAAGACGTCTGCAAGCTCTTGAAGATCAATCAAACACGGACGACAGCATTACACCCGCAATCAGATGGAATGGTAGAACGGATGAATAGAACAATTAACCGTCATTTATTAAAGGTAGTCTCTAACCACCAAAGAGACTGGGACCAGTATCTGCACTTGTTTCTAATGGCATATCGTTCGTCTGTGCACGAGTCCACGGGTCAGACCCCGGCCAGTATTATCATGGGACGATAATTAAGACTACCAAGCGATTTGCAGTTTGGATGTCCCCCAGGAGAAGAGACCGCAGGTGAAGACTATGACAGCCAGCTTCGTCAAAAGATGAACGACATCCATGAACGAGTCCGGTTAAACATCGAGAATGCCAGTGCCCGAATGAAGGAAGCCTACACGACATCAAAGCCGAGGGCGGAGAATTCCAAGTTGATGATCTTGTTTGGTTGTATAACCCGCAACGTCGTCGTGGATATTCACCCAAACTACAGAGATCTTGGGAGAGGCCGTACCAAACTGTGAAGAAAATCAACTAAGTTGTCTACAGACTAAAGAAGCTATCTCGGGGAAAACCAAAGGTCGTACATTTCAACAGATTAGCCCCTTATGCCGGAAGTCATGACAGCGAAGTTGACCAAGCCCAAGTCCGCAGCATCCAACTACCCGATGACGACATGACATTCGAGCAGTTTATGGCACTGTACTCTAATGGGCAGAAAGTGCAGCACGACGTAACGAGAGAGGAACCCCCGAGACCTGTTTGAGGTGCCCATACAATATGCCCTGGCTCATTGTGTGGCTCGAGATCGAGATCGTGGTGAGAAGTATGATGGAAACAATCTTTCGATTCAGTGGCGTCGACATCCTGGTATGCTGTCTTAATACTCGCAGCCCAGATTCGAAGACCGTTGATTGTTACTTCCACCAAACTTCCGTTGTCGAAATGGAGAGTCCTGCAAATATCGTCACACCAGGAGGATTCTGGGACATTCCGGGACGAAATGGTCTTAAGGAGGGGGCAATGTTACGAGAATACATCCGACAGCTGGTGCAATCGGCCATCAACCAATTCGTGGAAGGGCCATTATTCCGGTACTTCTGGGAATCCGATTTCGTCTCTCAACAGGCCGACCGCTGCCGTTACTGGGAATTCCCTTAAAGCTTCCAGAACATAAAAGAGTTTCCCGATGGTTCGTGGACTTACCAGATAATTTGGAGATGAATATAAATATGGACAGCTGGCGATAGGAGGCATTCAGTTTTCGACGGTCGTATTGTACAGTTAAGATAAAATTTAAATAGTAGTTTCTGTGAATATAAATTGTGTAAAAGTAGTGGAAATAAATTATTAGAGTGAGTTGGACTGTGTTTTTAAATAAATCCAAGCACTGAACTGAACCCGAGTGTAAAAATAAAAACATTACAGTAGAGGAAATGTAAGAACCGATCAAAATTTGTTAGTTTTTCGTTTAATTTAGTTTGCTTTTTTCATTCGAGTCAATCCATCTTACGATTTTCTCTCCAAGCAATCTGACGACATTGTTACCATATTCTGTTTGACATTGATATATACCTAAATTATGAATTTCTTATTTTATTTTAGTTAATGAATGAACCAATATTATAAATAAATTTAAGCATTCTGCACTGAAATTCGTCAATAGGTACCAAACAAAACAAAAATAAACAAAATCGGTTAAGGTACAGACGAGAAAATGGTACCGAACCGTTTTGCCTTTGCCTATTTATATTTAGATGATTGGACCTAGTATGCAATACTATGCATATAGTTATGAAATATATTGAAAAAATCTAAATATACAGACGAAACACAGTTTTTCCTACTAATTCTTAACTGTTTTTTTATTTACTAGAAACTGATGAGCTTTTTGTCCTTATAAGAAAATTTTGGAAACTTAGTATTAATTAAAAAATTAATATTAATAGGCGTTTGGTGTCGCTAGTGGGCCAAGGGGTACGTTAGGTGTTAATTGTACACACGTGTATGATGCAACGGTATCATATTACGCTGACAGCTTCCTGGTACTCTGATGTTAACGTGGGAACGCATCGTGTGAATATCTTTTCGCTGACTTCAGCTTTTATTAGATTATAAATACAACCGAAGCGATCCCACGGTCGTCATTATAATACTTTATTTTGTCCAGTTAGTTTTTATATTCAATTTACATTTCATTAAGTTAAAAGTGTTAACTTTTTAATTTTTTATGTTTTGAATAAAATATATATTTTTTAAAAGTCTAAAGTGAAATCAAAGATATAAAATTGGCGCAATCAGTAGGATTGTCCAACACAGTTAGAACACGTGCATACCAACTGACTGTGGAGATTTCCAAATCATCATGGACAAGACCTACCTGTTTGAGACAACAACTGTAGCAGCGAAGACCAGGAAACGCAACGATACGGCTAACCAGTCGACGCTTCCGCAGAACAAGTCCTATGCCTGGGGTATTAACGTATGTAGAAACATTACGTTTTTGATTTAATTATTTATCAATTGAAACGATTTTTATATCTATTTTTACCCCCGACTTGACCATACAATGTATGGTATCACACTCCCTCTAAGACACGCTATGAGTGTCTTTAGGGGAAAATTCACTAAACCCCAGATAACCTAGATATCAAAACGGTTTAGCTCTGTGGGAGCCCTTGCCAGGTTTTCAGGCCCGTGGTTGGAGTCGTGGCGGCAGTTTCCCATGAATTTCCTGACCGTCCGGGCTGTACCTAACAGAACGGCTTTTTGCATTTGTTTGGGAAGATGTTCGCCCAGACCGAGGTATTTTAAATTGTTTAATAGATGTTTTGGGACTAGTCCTGTACGTTGACATAACAATTAGTACAGTTGGTGTGTTGTTCGTGTCCCACTGAGTCTTTATTTGAAATTCCAAATCCCTGTATTTGGCAATTTTTGAGCCTGCTTAATATTTATATTATTGTTGTTAGGGATTACTATGTCAATTAAGGTTGTTTTTTTAGAGACTTTATCTACCAAAACTATATCTGGTCTCCTGTGAGCAGCAGTCCGATCGATCAGTATTGTGCTGGGACCGCACAGCTTGTAGTTGTTATTTTCTAAAACAGATTCTGGTTTGTATTTAAAGTATCGTAATCTTAAGGACTGAGATAATTCAAGCTTCAGTGATAATTCCAGGTGAAGTATTTTTGACACAGCATCGTGTCGATCTTTGTATTCAGTTGCAGCGAACGCTTGACAACCTCCTATGATATGCTGAATAGATTCAGATGTTTGGCAACCGTACCTGCATCTGTCGTTGTTAATAAAAGGGTCTTTAACGATGTACTTTAAGTAGTTCTTAGTTGGAATTACTTGATCTTGGATTGCCAATATAAAGCCTTCCGTTTCAAGAAACATATGACCAGAGATCAACCAGTAATTCGACGCTGCACTATCGACATAATCTTGGTTGACGTCATTTATATGTCTTCCATGAAGGGGCTTCTCTTTCCATTTCAGCAGTTTCTGATCTGTGGTCTGGTGGTGTAATTGGACATGTTGTTGCCTACCACCTATATCCTATACCGATTTTAGATGACAGAACTGATTTTCATCATATTCTCTCATTCACACATAAATATATTGCGCGAAACGATAATTCTCTAATGTACATACCTATTAAGGACTTGAATGTATGTAAGCTCCTAACTCCACAACAAAAACTGTATATGCCTACCCCATCGACTCCAACGCACCTTGTGAAGTTCAACTTCTGAAGAACATCCGTAGTGTACCGGAAAGTTGCTAAAGTTCCGTTGTATTCAGCGAAGGATACAGTGTCCAGAGACTAGAAACTAACACGTGGATTGTTATAGTGGCCGAGCCCTTACATGTGACAATTAATTATGCGAATTGATACTAAGACAATAGTTTTAACAAACAATACCATTATTCGCTTACAATCAGACTGCAATGCTTTCGTGGGAATCACAAAAATACAAGCGGAACCTCAAAAACTTATAAACATTTCCGACAATTCATACCCTGCATTAATCCCTTACAACTGTTGCAGTTCTCACCCCGAAAAACTAGATATTCCAGAACTCAAGCCCCTAAAGCTGGATGACTTGAATATGTTGTTGCATACGTTTCAGTTAAAATCGTAAAACACGTCAATAAGCCACCAAGGGATGAAAACTTCACTGCAGACAACCTAACAACCTAAGGACCTTCCCAAAATCACTGTCCAGACTCGTGCCAAAATTGAGGCCTGTGATTCAAGATGGATCCCACATGGACAGTCCAATTTAATTTAAAAGTTGATGTTGTAACATCAACTTTTCTTTATAAGGGGGAGCTGTTAGGTGTTAATTGTACACACGTGTATGATGCAACGGTATCATATTACGCTGACAGCTTCCTGGTACATCGATGTTGACGTGGGAACGCATCGTGTGAATATCTTTTCGCTGACTTCAGCTTTTATTAAATTATAAATACAACCGAAGCGATCCCACGGTCGTCATTATAATCTTTATTTTGTCCAGTTAGTTTTTATATTCAATTTACATTTCATTATTTTTCCAAGTTTGCGAGTATTGAGACAGCATACCAGGATGTCGACGCCACTGAATCGAAAGATTGTTTCCATCATACTTCTCACCACCCTCCAATTCAGTCCATCCAACCCGCAGGCTACCTTTGGGACCGCCAATTTCATCAGATTCTTCTCCATCATTACATTCCTCAATTCTACCAGAGTCTTCCAAAGATCGCTGTATGTTGGCTTGTCCTGCGAGAATGTTTTCGTTACCAAATAAAAGATGGACATCCGGAGATCTCGAGCCACACAATGAGCCAGGGCATATTCTATGGGCACCTCAAACAGGTCTCGGGGTTCCTCTGTGGTCACGTCGTGCTGCACTTTCTGCCCATTAGAGTACAGTGCCAGAAACTGTTCGAAGGTCATCTCGTAATCGGGTGGTTGGATGCTGCGGACTTCCGGCATAAGGGGCTAACCTGTTGAAATGTACGACCTTTGGTTTTCCCTGAGGTATCTCCTTTATTCTGTAGACAACATCGTTGATTTTCTTCACAATTTGGTACGGCCCCTCCCAAGATCTCTGTAGCTTGGGCGAATATCCACGACGACGTTGCGGGTTATACAACCAAACAAGATCATCAACTTGGAATTCTCCGCCCTCGGCTTTGATGTCGTAGGCTTCCTTCATTCGGGCATTCTCGATGTTTAACCGGACTCGTTCATGGATGTCGTTCATCTTTTGACGAAGCTGACTGACATAGTTTTCATCTGCGGTCTCTTCTCCTGGGGGACACCTAAACTTCAAATCGCATAGTAGTCTTAATTCTCGTCCCATGATAATACTGGCCGGGGTCTGACCCGTGGACTCGTGCACAGACGAACGATATGCCATTAGAAACAAGTGCAGATACTGGTCCCAGTCTCATTGGTGGTCAGAGACTACCTTTGACAAATGGCGGTTAATGGTTCTATTCATCATTGCGGGTGTAATGCTGTCGTCCGTGTTTTATTGATCTTCAAGAGCTTGCAGACGTCTTGGAAAAGAGTAGACTCGAAATTTCTACCTTGGTCTGAATGCAACTCCAAGGGAACACCAAAACTACTGATCCATTCCTTGACAAGGACATCAGTAACGGTCAAGGCTTCTTGATTCGGCAAGGCATATGCTTTGGCCCATTTACTAAAATAGTCCATCACCACCACAATGTATTTCTTTCCAGAGTCGGATTCAGGAAATGGACCGGCAACATCAATGGCTACTCTTTCGAATGGACTGTCCACGTTATATTGCTTCATGGGAGCTTTTGGTCCAAACAGTACATTTCCGGCACCACTCCTTAGCGTCTACTTGGTAGTTTATCCAATAGAAGCGTTCTCTCAACTTCCCCAGGATTTTCGTTACTCCCAGATGTCCTCCAGTTGTACCATCATGTAGTTCTCGTAAAACCTCTGGTCTCCTATTTCTGGGAACTACAATCTGTTTTCTGTCGTTGTTGTTTCCCTCCTCTGGAGATTCCAGGACGCGCTTGAGAAGTCCATTTTCCAGGATGAGGGAGTTCCACTGAGCCCAGTACAACTTTATGGTTGGTGAGTATCGGGAAATCTCTTTCCACGTAGGTTTGCGGTCTTCGTCCTTCCACCGGATAACTTCTTTCAAATCTGGATCTAATTTCTGGTCTTTTTGAATATCCGCAGATTGCCAATGGTCATCGATGGCGGTAGTTCTTCAGAGAACAGCCCCTTTTTCTTCTGCTCGCTGACAATGTTTGCAATCATCAGGGCATGGTCTTCTCGATTGAGCATCAGCATTCTTATGGCTTGTTCCAGCTCGATGTTCAGTCTCGAAGTGGAATTCTTGCAACCGCTCAATCCACCTTGCCACCTGTCCTCCAGGATTTTAAAACTGCAGGAGCCACTTCAGTGCTGCATGATCAGTCCTCAGGAGGAATCTTTTACCATAGACCACAGCCAGGAGTTCTCTGCGAGTAACACAGTAATTCCGTTCAGGCTTGCTCAAGGTCTTGCTGAAGTATCCGATGACTCTCTCCTGGCCCTGGATCTGCGAAAGCACAGCACCAATTCCGACATTGCTTGCGTCGGTATCCAATACGAAGTTTCCATCTGGCAAAGGATAACTTAATATGGGAGCACTCGTCAAAGCTCTCTTCAATGTCTCGAATGATCGCTGACATTCCTCGTCCCATTGGTACTGCACCTTCCCCTCTGTGAGTCTGATAAGTGGCTTGGCGATGTTGGCAAATTCGGCTACGTACCAACGATAGTACGTGCATAACCCCAGGAAACTTCTTAACGGGTGGATATCTTTAGGCATCGGCCATTCCTGGACAGCTTTGATTTTCTGTTTATCGACAGCTACTCCCTCTGCGGAAACCACATGTCCAAGATATTGCACCTCTTCGTAGAACAGCTGACACTTCTTCGGAGTCGCCGAAATACCTCCTCCAGGTTCCTCACGTGGTCTTCAAAAGATTTTCCAACCATGATAATGTCGCACGTTTTCCATGAAAGCCCTTTTAACACTGTTTCCATCAATCTTTCAAACGTTGCTGGAGCATTACACAGTCCAAACGGCATCACTGTGAATTGATAAAGTCCTGAGCCGATGGTAAAAGCAGTCTTTTCTCGGTCTTCTTTAGCAAGTTCCACCTGCCAATAACCGCTCTTCAAGTCCAGAGTGGAAAACATCTTCGATCCAGCCAACGTGTCTAGGTTATCGTCTATTCTTGGAAGGGGATAGCTGTCTTTCTTTGTAGCGTGGTTTAATTGCCGATAGTCCACACAAAATCGGGTCGAACCATCTTTCTTTTTAACCAAGACAACTGGAGAAGCCCAAGGGCTATTGGATGGTTCAATAACACCTTCGTCCTCCATCTCGCGGACTATCTTGTCGGCTTCTTCTCTTTTAGCTAGGGGTAGTCTTCTCGCCGACTGTCGAATCGGTTGAGCGTCCCCAGTATTGATTTTATGTTTCACCACATCAGTTCGTCCTCTTTTGCCATTCCCTACATCGAAGATATCCTGGTAGTTTCTAACGATGTCCCTCAATTTTGTTTTCTGGTTGGGTTTCAAATTCTTAGATGAATCGGCGATGAGTCTTTCCAGTTCCTTAGATAGTTTACCTGGTGGCATTTCTGCATGCTTTTGACTACAGAGGAAACTGTTGAAAAATGGCCCAAAGTTGTTCCTTTCTTTAGCACAACCGAGTAATGATTCAGGTTCTTACTCTTACTGGAACAATCTCCCTGGCACGAAACTCCGACTCCTCTGCCTACATTTCCGTCGCTAAGTTCGGGATCAAAAATCATTACTGTTCCAGCTTGAGCTTTCCCATCTAAGCAAGCATCTATAATGATTTCAGCTCTTTCCGGAACATTGACATCCTCTGCTAAGATGGCTCGAAACACTATGTCATCTTTTCCATGAAGCACCACTTCTTTGTCATTCACTCGCAGAATTCCATCTTTGAAGTTTAACTGGAATCCCTTGGAGCTCATGACATCCATTTCAATGATTACTTCGTCTTCGATGTCTGCCACTAATGCCCGATGTTGGAAGGTTGTGTTTCCCAAGGTTATTTCAACCTCTATTTCACCATGGACTTTCGCTGCTTCTCCTGTCGCTGTTCGCAGTTGCCATTTTGTTGGTCGTCTCTAAAACTACGTTGGGCCTTATAACGGTTCTTGTCGCACCTGTATCCAGCAGCATTGCACATTGCTTCTTATTAATAAAGCTATCTACAAAGACACTGTTAACGTGGTTGCGTAGCGAAGCGACATATGCGTTGGTAGTTGACACTTGTTTGCTACAGGTCGACGATGGTCCCTTTACATAGGCCTTCTTTAGTTTCCCCGACGAGGAAGTCTGGACTCCGTTGCTCTCCTGGCAACGACTCTGGACATGTCCTACCTTACGAAACTTCCGACATCTCACTAGTCTTTTTTCGGTAAGGACTTCTTCTATTATTTTTCTTACAGAGGCTTTATCGTTTCCGCCATCTTCGGATTCTCCATCAACGATTCGTACTCTGGCTTGACCTCTGCAGGTATTTTTCGCTGCCTCGAATTCTAGAGCTCGAGCCAGTGCATCCACTAATTGACTCGGTCGAGCTAGGGTCAATGCTTGTCTGGCTTCGTGGTCCCGAAGTCCATCCAAAAATGCTTGCACGGCTAACCTTTCTATTACATTTTCTGGAGTGGCTGGATAGGCAAGGTGAACCAGACGGGCAATATCGGCTTCAAACTCTTGTAGCGATTCATTAGATTTCTGATGGCTATTTTTTAGTTGGGAGTGGTACACGTGCTCCAAATGCGTTTGTCCATACCTCAGTTCCAAATGTTTGACCAGTTGTTCGTAGTCTTCTTGCTCAGAAGCATTCAAGGTTTGCAAAATATCTGTAGCGAGGTTTGCAAAATATCTGTAGCGTCCCCTCTTAAGGCGAGTGTTAGTGCTATTGCCTTCTCCTCTGCCGACCATCCGTTTAACTTTGCTGCAGCCTCGAATTGGCGCCTATAGTTAGTACATGACGATTTTCCGTCAAATTGGGGAGGTTTCATTTTGTGTCTTGTTCCCTCGAGGCCAATTTTCGAATCAACTACTTCCAGACTGCTGCTGCTTTCGGTCTTTGATGGTATTTCTCCCCTTTGTTTTGCCACTACCTGTTCTTTTATTTTGGTGATCTCGCCTTCCATTATCTGTTTTAACTCTTCTATGCGCCTTTCGTTTTTAACTGTTGTCTGACTCAGCTCTTCAACTATTGTTTGCTTTAGTTCTTCCATCCGGGTTTCATATGTGACCGTGGTCTGCTTCAGATCTTCAATTCGGGCTTCATTTTCGACTATTTTCTCTTCTAGCATTTCTGAACTTTCCTGTACCATGCTTTTCAAATTTTCTTCTAAAGATTGCGCATTTTCGTGTAATTTTTGTAGCTTATCTTCTAAAGACTTCGAATTTTCTAGCAGTTTGTCTTCTAGCGCTTTAGAATTTTCTTGTAATCTTTCTACTAATTTTTCTTCTAGGGATTCAGAATTTTCTTCTAACGCCTCTTTCAAGTTTCCAGCAATTTATCTTCTAGGGTTTTAGAATTTTCTAGCAATTTCTCTTCTAGATTTTTAGAATTTACCAGCAATTTGTCTTCTATGGTTTTAGAGTTTTCTTGTAACAATTGTAGCTTATCTTCTAAGGACTTAGAATTTTCTAGCAATTTGTCTTCCATTTTTTTTAATAGCATACTGATGTCTCCATTGCCAAAAACTTCAAACAAATAAGTATCGGGATCGTTACCTTCATTTATTAGGGCATCTCGTAGCCGCTGTATTAATTCACTTTTCTTCTCACTAATTTCTAAATCCCTTTCTTCAAGTTCTTTTTTTAAGTCCGTCACTTTCAATTGGTCCAAACTCACTGTTTTATACATTGTTAGCTTATTTGTTTTCCACTTCTAAAAGTTCCACAAACTCACTTCACACCTGGCACCACTGTAATGTTTTTATTTTCACACATGGGTTCTGTTCAGTTCCAACTCACTCTAATTTATTTCCACTACTTTAACACAAATTTATATTCACAGAAACTACTATTTACATTTTATCTTAACTATGCGATACGACCGACGAAAACTGAATGCCTCCTATCGCCAGCTGTTTCTTATTTATACATTTATCTTGGAATTGATTGGTACATCCACGAACCATCGGGATATTCTATCATGTTCTGGAAGCTTTAAGGGAATTCCCAGTAACGGTAGCGGTTCGCATGTTCAGAGACAAACAATTCGGGTTCCCAGAATTTATCGGAATAATGTCCCTTCCATGAATTGGTTGATGGCCGATTGCACCAGCGGTCGGATGAATTCTCGTAACAATATGTAACAACACTTGAATTTACGAGTAAAGCTGGGTCACCCATGTACTATTAATTAAATGTCCAATGGAAATTGAATAAGTATTAGTAGTAAAATAAAACAGAATATTTTGCAATTTCTATTCAAATGGAATTGTCATTGTTATATTATTCTAATGGATAGTAGCTGAATTATTTATTTAAAAACAATTCATGTTAACTAAGTTTTTGTTAAATTTCTTCTTACTGCCTCTTTGCCATACCTTATATCATTAAGCTACGCATTAAGAATGTGCACACAAATAAAGTCCTATTAATTATTACCTATGAAAAACAAGTTGAATTTTGTTAGGAATTGACACTACGCGAGTAAAGTTTCTTTGACAATAGACATTTGCGCCATCTCGCGTTTTATTTGTGGAACGCTGGTTCTGTCAAGGCCGTAATTTATGTTTGCTGTGTTACAGATTAAAATTTAGTTATCCCATAAAATGGAAAGAAAAACATCAAACCGAAAGTGCGGTGTAGTTGATTGTGAAAATACAGCAAGAAAAAACCCAAAATTAAAATTATACCACTTTCATGGGTAAATAAATTTGATTTCCACGTTGTTAGCCATTATTGAATGTATAAAATTAATCATAATTGTTGTTCTATTTTTTAATTACAGCAGTGGAGGAATCCATCTCAACCAGAAACAAATTCAATGATTTGTAGTGGTCAAATTGTTTGGGAAAAATGTAAACAATGCACATAACAAAAGTGACAATCCAACTATATTTCCAGCAATATGTATATAAAAAAGCAAAATCTTCATCCTGGTTTGTGGGCTGAAAGATTATGAGTACCTACAACAAGAAAAAATTGTATCTTCAGGAGTCGATGAAGCTCCAACTGAGATTAACTATAGTAAGTAAATATATATAAGGAAAAAACAAATTAACTTTATTCATTATATATAATTTATTGGTAGATTTCACTCACAATGAAGTTTTAATCGATCATGATAAAAATTTTAAAGTTGGAACAAAGATAATAAAGCAACAACAGATGCAAATATACATGTTAATTCACAAAGAAATGAATATTGATTATATATTATTTATAGCTTTTGTAATAATTAATAATGAAGAAGCGCTCAAAAAAAATAAATAAAGAGAATAAAAAGTGTCATTTATTTAAAAGAGTAAAAATATTGATATATTACAGGAAAGATAGTTGAATTGTAAACTTTGTTTGATTTTTCTGCTCCATCAAAATGAGCACAGCAAATCCTTGAATATGTTCCTGGTTGCCATGACTTTTCTTTCCTCCTGTAACTAAAAAGTTACTTTTTTTCTTTATTTCTAAAAGAAAATATTATTAATCAAAAAATTAAAAATTATGTTAACTGTAAATTTCAATGTATTTTGGAAAGAAAAGTATTTACATGATTAACTTTTCTGATTACAAGAGTTATTGAATCTTATTTTTGTTAACAGAACAACAATTGTGATTAATTTTATGAATTTAGTAATGACTAAAAACGTGGAAATTTAATTTAATTGCCCTTGACAACGAACTGCTGTAATCCATTTTTTCCTTCCTCTCCGACTGCTATAGAAATCCAGGAAAATGGTAGAATTGTAATTTTTGATTTTTCATTAAAGTATTTTCAAAATTAACTACACCGCACTTTCGGTTTGATGTTTTTCTTTCTATTTTATGGGATAACTAAATTTTAATCTATAACACAGCAAAAATAAATTTCGGCCTTGACAGAACCAGCGTTCCACAAATAAAACACGAGATGGCGCAAATACCTATTGTCAAAGATACTTTCCTACTTTTACTAGCGTATTGGTCGAATTTCGACCACATGCGATTGTAGTGATGGTAAATGGGCATGAAAGGAACTAATAGTGGAACTGAAAAAACTAAAGGAAGTCAACAGGAAAATTATATAATTTTGTAGATAGGATACAATATTATAATAATTAATTTATTAATATCCGTGGAGAACAGACGAAAATTACTATTTGCCATCAATACAAGCCTTTCTCAAACTCAATAAAAACTGTTCTTTGTACCTTTCCCCCTTTTCGTGTATTTTCCATTAATAGCTTAAAAACTACTGTTTAAAAACCATTTCCCAAACTGATGGCATGAGATACATAATTGATAAGATTTGGTAAGATAAATACATAATTTTCGTTTGTTCTCCATGGTTAATAATAAATAACTTATAACCTACCTACAAAAGTATATAAATAATTATATGGTAATATTTATAAACATTTGTAACTTTATGAAAATATCTACTACCTTACAAGTTCAGCTTTTTTCTGGTGACTTTTTAAATTTTTTTCAGTTCCATTATTACTTCCTTTAATGTCCATTTACCATAATCAATAATAATAATACCGTGTGGTGGCCGGGTTAGAATAGCACCATGGTATCCACCGCCTATCGTATGAGGCGACTAAGTAGCTGTCCGCTGACCTAATACCTAGCTTTCCTTCCTTCCCCACAACTCGCACGGGATGTTCTGGTTTAAATCATCTCATCTGGGTAGTGACAACCCCACGGGTCCGAGTTACCTGGGTCACCAAGGTCAATTGGTGACACCACCCATAAAAATGGAGCTATGGAGTAGATGCCTCGGAAAAGAGCCGCTGCCTGGGGATCGCCAGGACATGTCTGGAGCCGGCGCTGGACATAGAGCATGCGGGACATCGGTGGCAGGGTGCTGAGGAGGCGAGCCCCTGCCGTCCAAAGAGCTACAGCCCAAGAACCAGAAGAATCACAACAACACTCACCAATACAGTCACAGCAACAACGTGACCATCACCAACGGAGTCAAACGAGAACTCCACCCGCAGAAAGTGTTCCGCAGGATCAACACCAGCGCTCACCCAAGCGGGACTGATAAGACAGCGCATGAAATGGACTAGCTCCATGAATACATTTATAATGCGCACGTTTTACAGAATGACTAACCTTGGCCAGGACAAGACTGGATATCGCCAAATACTGCATCAAGAGTACTGTCGTGAGTACCCAGAGCTTCAAGTTACTGAACAGAGAGTCGCAGACCAATACTTGAGAAATGGCCCTATTTCGCCTGATCAACTGGACGAAATAAAGAGCGAAGTTGAGAGCGAATTATTTGGCCGAAATACAACAGATCCAGAGCCTGAAACACCTTTGGCACAAAGAGCGGATGAGACTCAAGAACTTCAACAAGAACAGCCAACCAACGCTGACCTGCTTGAGAAGATCCAAGCAGAAGTGAAAGGAGCTCTTAGAGAGTATAGTGGAACAGATCCACTGACTAGGCCAACTCTTCCCAAACTAAGATCTTCTAAGAAACTGGGTATCGTCTTGCAGGCTATGAACAAATTTATCTTGCCAAACTATGTTTTAGGTGCTAATATGTTAGAGTTCATACATACAATCATATACTGTACTGCAGTTTCCATCTGCAGAACAATTGGGGTCGCAATAAGACCAAAGCAAGACCCTGCCCAATTTAGACAAACACCCCGAATACTACCTTGGCAAAAAAGACATAAAGGGAAAATTAATTCTCTTCGGAAAGACATTGGAAGACTGACCGAGTACCAACGAGGGGTCAGGAACAACAGAATAGAAAGACTTGTCAAGACTATCATGGACAATAACCAAATACACTCTCAGTGGGATGGAGAAAACATCACATCTCAGCAGTGTCTGGACAGTCTACGACAAAAGCTCTCCGTCTACACAAGTCCATTGAGAAGGTACAAAACCAGTAACCAACGGAAACTAGACAACGCACTATTCCGAAAATCAGAAAAAGGGTTTTATAGAAAACTCAACATCAATAATAATGAAACCCCTAGCTATCCCAGTAAAACGGCCATCGAGCAGTTCTGGAAAACACAATTTCCAACAACAGTTTTTCATAACTCCAGAGCGAACTGGATTAATGAGGAGGAGGCTGCATTTCAGAATTGTGATAAGATGCAACACCAACCATTTACCACGAAAGACACGTCCAACATAATGAAACATCTCCATAACTGGAAAGCACCAGGACCAGATGACGTGCAGAATTACTGGATAAAGAAACTTTACGCCACCCACGATAAATTAACAGTCCTTATTAATGATGTAATTATCCATCCACAAGATGCCAAAATGGAAAGAGAAAGCGCTTCATGGAAGACATATAAATGACGTCAAAGAAGATTATGTCGACAGGTCAGCGTCGAACTACTGGTTGATCTCTGGTCATATGTTTCCTGAGACGGAAGGCTTTATATTGGCAATCCAAGATCAAGTAATTCCAACTAAGAACTATGCAGATATGGTTGCCAAACATCTGAATCTATCCAGCATATCACAGGAGGTTGCCAAACGTTCGCTGCAAGTGAATACAAAGAACGACACGATGCTGTGGCAAAAATACTGCACCAGAAACTAGCTCTTAAACTTGAGCTATTACAGTAGGTAAGAACACCCTACTATATATACAAACCAGAATTTATTTTAGAAAATAACAACTACAAACTATACTGGGACCGGACCATATTGACTGATCAGTCTGTTGCTCATAATAGACCAGATATAGTTTTGGTAGATAAAGTCTCTAGAAAAACAACCTTAATTGACATAGCAATCGTTAACAACAATAATAGAAATATTAAGCAGGCTGAAAAAATAGCAAAATATAGAGATTTAGAATTTCAAATAAAGAGACAATGGGACATGAACAACACTCGAACAGTACCAATTATTATGTCAAAAGGAGTAGTCCCAAAACATCTATTAAACAATTTGAAATACCTCGGTCTGGACAAACACCTTTTCCAACTGTTGCAAAAAGCCATCCTGTTAGGAACAGCCCGGACGGTCAGAAAATTCATGGGGAACTGCAGCCACGACGTCAACCACGGGCCTGATAACCTGGCAAGGGCTCTCACAGAGCTAAACCCTTTTGATATGTAGTATATTTGGGGTTTAGTGAATTTTTTCCTAAGTGTGGGAGGGAATGTGATGCCATACATTGTATGGTCAAGTCGGATAATAATTTTCCGAATCGTACCCCTTAGCCAACTAGCAGCACCAAACGACGGAATAACACCTATAGTATACGATTTTGACGAAAGCACTACCTTTTGACTAGTAGCTGAAAAAGCCTTTTTAAAATTTCAGACACTAGAGGACACCATTGTTCCAGATAGTATAACAGCAAGAACTCCAATAATATTGAAACAAACTGTGAAACAAACAAAACCCCAACAATATTGAAACAAACAAGTTAAAGTTATTACAGATGACTATTGATATAAGTCAATTTATAGATCATTCAAATCTGGTGGTATTATTACCACATAAATAGAAATCGCAGAATATATACATACAATGATTAAACAATAATTGGTAATCTTGAAACTTGTAATATATATCTTTAATCTAAACATAATTTGTAATACACAAGTCTGAATTGTTCAGTTATGAAGAACAAGTAATTTGTTGATGTCAACTTACTTGTGCCAAGCGTCCAAGCTGTAACAACTGTTGTTTCTTTCTTTCTTTGACTGGCACATAAGGGACATAGTTATCATCATCTGATTCAGAATTACTATTTTTTTCTTCTCGTCGATATCTCTAAAAAAATTACTGTAATTCTTTTCTGAGTTTTGATTTTTTTTACTTACCTTTACAGGAGGATCCTCAGAAGTACTCATTGAAATAAGTATTCACAAACATTCAAACAAAATGAAAATAGCTCAATTATTTTCATTTACATTAATTCTTACTAATGTAACCAATATAACACCAAGGATTCCAAAATTTTTGTTTTGATTTACATTCATAATTTCATGACACTTCTGACAGAACTGGACAGAACAAAGGCTGAATCAGCGTCACATGTCGCCTAACTCTAAAACTGTCTAATTTGACGTATGTCAGTGATACAATTTTAAGCTGTAAATTTTTCACTGGAGGTGTTTGGACGTTAAAGTTGGTTAAAGTCATTAGATTAGGGATCGAAAACGGAAATCTATTTATAAACTTCTAGAATTTCTTTAGGTAATAGAAAAATATCAAATATATCTTTAAAAGAGTTCAATCCATAGATAAAACATTTACACATTTTTGTCCTTGATATGTTTTATTTAATTACCGGCCGGTGTTGATTTCAAGGTTGCATAGCTATAAAAGCATTCTCGAGTTAATATCGCAGATAATTTATAACCGATTATCGTTTTGTTTACTTTTGATACTACATTAACATATTTAAGTGTCACACGAATACAATTTAGAGCAATCGGTGATAGGGTACTTTAAGATATGTTTGCACTTAGGAGACCACTCATTACTTCAAGTCGTTTTTTCTCTTCAGCACTTGGAAAAACCATGGAGAAGCATGAAGTTGTTCCTGACGTCATCGACGTGGCTCCATCACAGGTTGCTGAGGTAAATACAGAATATGATTCTTAACAAATTGAAATCACAATATAAAATTGTTTCAAGGTCACATATCAAAGTGGTGTTAAAGTTGAACAAGGAAATGTTCTAACTCCAACTAAAGTGAAGGATATACCAGCTATAAAATGGGAAGCTGAAAATAACGCATTTTATACCGTTTGCATGACTGGTAAGCATAGTCTGTTCTAAGAGGGAAAATCTATGTAATTTTTACTTTACCTTTTTAATATACAGTTTATGTACATGATATAAACAGGCAATGACCTGTTTAAATGTTTGCAATTTTACATTTGTTAGCCTAATTTGATTTAAATGTTAGAATAGGTAAATTCCACTGCCTTTTATACAGGGTGTGAATAGTTTAAGTGTATATATTTTAGATGGATTTAGTATACACCAAATGAGTCAAAAAACATGTTTGTACATAAAACACTAGTGCCACATAAAAAAGAAATAATGTCCACTACAAAAAAAATAAGTCCAGTGTATTGACTAAGTGTAATAGTTTTATGGATTTATTTGTTTGGGGAAATAAATCATTTATAAGTAAGATCAATTTCATTCTTAAATATCTAAGATTTAATATTTGGAAGAAAAATTTATGGAATTGTTAAAAGGACAGAAATGTAAAAAGGTAATAACCTAGTTATTAGTTAGTTTAAGGCTAGCCGCACACTGGCAACTTTTGTCGAGCAACTTTTTAATCACAAAAATAGAACACGTCATTTCTTATGACAACCCGCACACAGGCGATTATTTAGTTGCGGCAACTAAAAAATTCCAACACGTTCGATATTCCTGGCGACTAAATTGTTGCCGGTAAAATAGAACGCACATATTCATACCTGTCTCCGCACACTGGCGATTAAAAAATTGCTCTTGGTTTTACTGTTGCAATTTCGTCGTGCTTTTATCAACATGTCCCTAGACATCGAAAGTGTTTATAGAAGCAGTTAAATTATGGCCTGCCCTTATATGACAAAATTAAAGAATATTCAGACAAACATCTTTAATAAGTTTATTGAAAAAGGGGATGAACTCGGGGAAAAGCAGAAAACAGAAAAGGTACATTTTTTTCTCGTATTTTAAATACAGTAATGCAACAATATTCATGCACAAACAAAAATTTAATGTATGTTATTAAACTTAATTTTAATATTAAAATCAGCCTTGTGCTAATCAATGGATGAATCCAATATTTTCTCTCTTCCTTAGAACAAAAGCACAAACACATGCAATCTGTACAAAACTCATTTTAAAACAGATGTTAACATTAACTATTAAGTTGTCAGTGTGCGCTTGAAACAACAGCGGTGAACTTCCAGCCGACTGAATTTTTTAATCGCCGAAACTAAAAAGTTGCCAGTGTGCGGCTAGCCGTAATCTATAAAATATTCAAAAACAATTCACCTATTTGTGTTAGATACATGTACAAACTTAACATAATAAATAAACTCCAGGGTTATTATTTTCAAAACAACAACTGCACCAAGCTACAAGATTTAATGCACTTTATTTAAAAAATATTTTTCACTATAAATTAATGTGTCACATTGAAAACTACAAAACAAACAATAAAAATAGCACTGTACTATAACTTATTTGGTTAAACAAATAACACAGACAAATAACATTGTAAGAAGTGTACAAGGTACCCAAGTGTGCAATATATTTTCAGTTGAGTTTTGGGGTACTTAAATTTAACTTGAAAAAGTAATAAAATGGTTTGTCTTTGTTAGTGTTACCATATAATCTGTTTAGTATTGGCATATGAAGCTTCACAAGCATTTTGAATACAAAATTATTTGTTGCTGCTTGTAAAAATGGATGTGAAATTCTTAGCATTTTCATGTTATAACTTTATTTTCACCTGATCTTAGTCCTCAAAGTAATTACACTCATACTGTTTACACCCTGTATCTGTACTTAACATGTGAATTATTACATATTACGTTGCTTTTTGTATTTACTAATCTTTGTAAATGTAGAAGCTTTATCATCATAAATCATTGAATGGCTATAGTTAAATACAATAATATATTATAATCTAATACCTTTCAAATTATTACCCTTGACATCTCTGCTCTTTTTGATTTGTATAAACTAGTTGTCATAATATTTATTTCAATCCCCAACATTTTTAAATTCATCTTGTGGACCATAGAAACATTCACCACATAATCATTAATTCCATCTCTTGTGTGATTAAATAACCAAAATACTTAATGTAAACTCTGTATATGTTCAAGTTAAAAGTTGTTACTATAAAAAGAGTGCTTCCAGAACATCATCAAACAACAAAGTTTATATTAAGTCATGTAAAACAATACAAAAATTGAACAAAATATGGCAAATTAATCCTAACAATATAAAAAATATTCATACAGTACCTAAAATAACAAGCTAACTAAATTAATTCACTAAGGTAAAATTAATTATCAAAGTAATAATACACATAACAGGATCTTATGCTCAGAATGTTTTTAAATATATTATTAAAATATTTTATGCAATACTCAAAATGCAATTGGAATTTTTGGAGTGTCAAAAGTAAAGACATATAATGTTTTAGTCATAGGGCACAAAGCAGTGAGTTTATTTATCCTAAACATGTTTTATTGGCCTGTAAAATGTCTTAATTTAGCATAATTTTATACAGATGAAGAACATTTTGGTTTCCTTCTATTTTTATTCTAACAAAATGATTAAATAGATGGGTCAGGGTCTCATTATATATGTTAGGCGTAAATATCATGCACGTGTAAGATACAAAGTATCATATTTCGCTGACCAGTTTCCTGCTTCACTATGTAAACGTGGGAACGCATCGACTTGACCGTTCTTTTGATTAGTCAGCTTTTTAATGTTATAAATCAGAGCGACGCGGTCCCACGGTGGTCATTTATCTTTAGTATACTTGTACCATTTAGTCATTTCATTTAATTTTCAATTTACTGTTTCATTTAAAGTTTTAATTTTTGTATTTCAATAAATAATTTTTTTTAAAAGCTCTAAAGTGATTTACAACATATAAAATTGGCGCAGTCAGTAGGATTGTCCAACACAGCTAGAACACGTGTACACTCACTAGTTGTGTCGATTTCCAAATCCTTGTGGACAAGAACTTCCAGACCGAGACAACAACTGTGGCAGCGAGAACCTGGAACACGCAACCTTACAGCTAACCAGTCCTCAGCTTCTCCAGAACAATCTCATGCCTAGGGTACTAATAACGTATGTAGAAACATCTCGTTTTTGATTCAATTATTTACCAATTGAAACGATTTTTATATTTATTTTTATATTATTATTATCAGTTCTCTCGTTTAAAATTTCCATATATTTCTTATTCCTTTGAATTACGTTTTAAGCTATTGAATAATTTTTGAAACGCATTTACTATTATTCTGCATTATTTTACCACGCTTTATTTTATTTTATGTTCGCAAACTGTTGAATTTATTTAACCAATTTACTCATACCTTAATTTTGAATTTTTATAAATTATTTTGTGTTACTTTGCTTACTTCCATTTTACTATCTTATTAAATTTTTATTTTCGTTTTCGTTACACTTGAATATTTGAAATGGCAACTACAAGACAAGGTGCCGCGACTCCTACTGTAGAGCCATACAAAATATCAGAAATTTTCGCAATAATTCCGGAATATGACGGAAACCCTATATTCTTAAACACTTTCATTTCTTCATGCCAAACTGCACATAGTATGGCAACCGACTATCAACAAGTGCTTTTAATATTGCACATAAAAAATAAACTTCGCGGCAGAGCTGCCGAACTAATAAATTCTCGCAACCCGACTCAACTAACAGAAATTCAGACACTCTTAGAGAACCACTTTGGAGATCCTAGAGATCTCTCAGCCTTGATACAAGATCTTCAAAGAATGAGGCAATTAAATTCCGAATCCCTCTTAACATTTTCAGCCAGACTACATACCCACCAAGCAAAAATGCTTGCTGCGGTTAACAAACAAAACTTGACTCAAAAAGAGAAACAGGCACAAATCGACTTGATCGAATCCATGGCACTAAATAGCCTCCTAACAGGTTTAGAGCCAAAGATAGGACAACTAGTTCGTGCTAGCGATCCTAAAGACATTCTCACCGCCGTTTCACGCATAAAACGTGAACTCCAACTCCATCACTTAGAATCTCAAAAATTTTCAAATTTTAGAAACCCAGGTCCACCTCCTCGAAAGCCCAACCAGTTTCCAGTACAAAAACAATGTTCATTCTGTAAAAGAATGGGGCATACTGTTAACGAATGTCTCACCAAATCGAGACAAATGCAACAAAACCAAAATTACGGACAAAACTTTTCGAACATACGTCCTAACCCATTTTCTCAACAACCAGGCCAATTCCAGAATAGGCCACAATTCCAACCCAATACTCAGAGTTTCCAGCAGAACAGAAACTTTCAACAACCTCGTCCTTCAACCAATACACAACCCCAAAGTTCAGGTCAATATAAACCTAATCAAAACTTTCCGGCAACAACGAACACATCACTTAAACAATTCTTATAATTATGGGTACGATCAACCCAATACTAACGTATACGAAAATCAATACCAAAATACCGATTTTGAAAGTTACGACCAAGACTATTGCGACTCGACACATACCGATTACGACTATTACTCAAAAACAGATAACACAGAATTTGACAACTACGTTGAAAACGAACACGAATTTTCCCCCGTAAATTTTCAGAACCTCCCTTTCCAAACGGAACCCCCGGAAATCACAGAACTTCAGACCCAAATTCAAACACTAAATCTAGACAGTTTCGACCCGAATTTGAACTTCCCCGAACAGAGCTTTCTATAAGACCGCTTCTGACCGTAAATTCTAAAAATTTATACTACATCACAGATTCTTCTAACACATATAAACTCTTGATAGACACCGGTGCTGGTCTTTCTATTTTCAAACCAGACACTTGCACACGTTTCAGAGAAAGATTTCAGGAAAACTTAGTAATTCAGGGAATTACCAACCAGAAAATCCTTATAAACGAATCGACCCTCGTCCCTTTTAATATAAAAGATCCGCACAAGGTTTACATCTGCAACCTTGATATAGAATTCGACGGTTTGTTAGGCTCTGACTTTCTCGAGCACTACAACTGCATTATAGATTTTGACAAAAAACAACTAATAACGAACTTTAAGACACTTCCTCTGTATAAAGTAACAGACGATATAATCAATGCCACTGAATCTATACAATGTCCCCCTTCTTATACGTCCATTAATACAATTTCGATTGAACCCCGTACCGAACAAATCTTTAAACTTAGCTGTGAACTAAGAAACACCGAAGCCCTTCTAACCGGTATGGAAATTGAAAAAGTTCATCTCCCCAATGCTGTTGTTACAGTAGACAGCAAAGGCCAATTTCTCACATCTATTCTAAATGCGAATGCCATCCCTAAAATAGTAAATTTTTCAAATCTAAAACTCGAACCGTTACAAAACTTTTCTCTGAATTCTCTCTCGCAAACTACTCCTTTGAACTATAACGAACCCGGCAGACAAGAAGAAATTGTTAAACAACTCCGACTAGAACATTTAAACGACGAAGAGTCAGACTCAATTTTACAATTATGCCTCGACTTTTCAGACATATTCTCCCTCGAAGGCGATCACTTATCATTCACAAACGAAATCAAACATAGTATTGATACCAACAACGCGAAACCCGTTTATACAAAATCATACCGTTATCCCCAAGTACACAAACAAGAAGTTAAGTCCCAGGTAGCAAAAATGCTCGATGAAGGCATTATACGACCCTCTAATTCGCCTTGGTCCTCTCCCGTCTGGGTGGTACCAAAGAAATTAGACGCCTCTGGAAAACAGAAGTGGCGTGTTGTAGTAGACTACCGCAAACTTAACGAACTTACAATCAATGACAAGTACCCCCTACCTAACATCTCAGACTTACTAGACCAACTAGGCAAATGCCAGTACTTTACGACTCTTGACCTCGCCTCTGGTTTCCACCAGATAGAAATAGACCCAAAAGACATCGCGAAAACTGCATTCACTGTCGAGAACGGACATTTTGAGTTCGTCCGGATGCCCTTCGGATTGAAGAATGCTCCTTCTACCTTTCAAAGGGTGATGGATAACATTCTTATGGGAATCCAGAATGAAAGATGTCTGGTTTACATGGATGACATAATCATTTACTCGCCTACAATACATGACCATCTATCACGACTGACAGACGTATTTAAAAGACTCAGAAAGGCTAACCTTAAAATACAGCCTGACAAATGCAAATTTCTCCGCAAGGAGGTCGCTTACTTAGGACATCTTATAACTAAAGACGGTGTAAAACCCAATCCATCAAAAGTAGACTGTATTTTAAACTTTCCACAACCAAAGAACCCTAAAGACAAAATCCTTTTTAGGCCTTGCTGGTTACTATCGTAGGTTCATTTCTAACTTTGCAAAGATCTCCAAACCACTGACAAAACTATTACAAAAAGACCAACCGTTCAATTTTAACGAAGAGTGCGTAAAATCCTTCAATGAACTAAAACGAACATTGACTTCCACCCCTATACTCATTTACCCAAATTTTGACGAACCGTTTATACTGACTACAGACGCCAGCGCTTTTGCCATCGGCGCCGTATTATCTCAAGGGCCAATAGGTAAGGATTTACCGATTGGATATGCTTCTAGGACCCTTTGTAAAGCCGAAACCCGGTACTCCACCATTGAGCGAGAGCTCTTAGCCATTGTCTGGGCGGTTAAGCATTTTCGTCCGATAATCTATGGCCATAAGTTCCTACTACTGACCGATCATCGCCCGTTAACCTGGCTATTTTCTATAAAAGATCCCGGTAGTAGACTTGCCCGATGGAGACTCAAACTAGAAGAATACGACTATGAAATTATTTACAAGCCTGGTAAAGTTAATAAGAACGCTGATGCTTTATCACGGATTAAAATCAACCATCTTGACGAATGTTCATCATTTCAGTCAAAATCAAAACTAACACCCTTCAAAGTCCTACCCCTAAACGACGAATCCGAAGACGACAGTCATGAACCCGAACAAAATGAAATATCTCTTGAAACTATGTCCGAAGAATTTAAAACCTTTATAGAACGTTATAAAACTACTTCTTTAATTGACTACAGCAAAATTGAATTCTCCAACTGTCAACTATTAGACAAAACAAATAAAAACATTTTAATTTTCCCCCAATCATCCAATCTTCAGGAATTTCATCACGACATTTTCGAAGAAGTCGCTGACTTCGAAACCTTTAAAATTAATGTATTCGCCAGCAAAACCGTAAGCAGAAGGCAATATTTCATAATCCCACTTCCAAATGATCCTGACATTGTAAATGAAGTTCTTTTTGCATCAATATACAAACATCAAGATACTTTATCTCCATCTAAAACATACTGTGTCGAAAACAATCTCGATCTTCCAATTTTAGAGATGCTCTCTTTCATTTTCGCTGAAAAAGAAATCAAATGGAAAATTTGCCAAAACGTTACAAAAACCCCCGAAAAAGACGAAATACCGCTTATCCTTGAACGATATCATAACGGGAAAAATAACTTGCACCGCGGCATTAACGAAACCGTCCGCCGTATCAAAGAAATGTACACCTGGCCAAGTTGCACAAAAGACATTGAAAATTTCGTTAAGAACTGCGAAATTTGTCAAAAAACTAAAGCGTGTCGCAAAAACCTAGACAATCCCCTCGTCATTACGGAAACGCCTAAAACACCATTTGAGCGAATTAATATTGACATACTAGAAATACCTAACAGGAACTATATCTTATCTGTAATAAGAGACGAACTGACAAAATACTCTCAAGCTTATGCTTTGGCAGACAAATCAGCCAAATCAGTTGTCAGTACTATGATGTTATACTTCCAACATTTTGGTACGCCATTGCGTATCCATTGTGACTATGGTAGGGAATTTGATAACGCCATATTCAAAGACTTGTGTAAACTGTACGACATCAAACTAACTTATTCAAGCGTAGGACATCCTCAAACAAACGGCTCTGTAGAACGATTTCATTCTACTTTGTTAGAAATGATTCGAATCCATAAAGCCGAAAATCCAGATGAACATCCCCTAAATGTACTCCCGTATGCGGTTATTGCTTACAATAACTCGACAAACAAAACCCATGGCTTTTCACCTTACGAACTAGTGTTTGGACATACGTCCAGCAGACCACCTGAAACCACTTACAACCATAAGGAACTGATTAGTAAATATATACGAGACTTGAACAATCGGATTTCCTATTACTACAAAGTAGCCCGCGAAAAAACTAACTTACAAAAGCAAAAGGCTAAAGAACGTTTTGATAAACACGTTTCGGACAAACTTCCCGAATTTAAAATTGGTGACAAAGTTTACATCAAGGAATCCCAAATTAAAGACAAACTTCATAATAAATTCAACGGTCCATTCCAAATTTTAGACATTCACAATAATTCAGCCACACTCTTAAATCTCAAAACAAACCAACGAACGAAAGTTAACTTTGACAGAATGAAACTCTGTTCTGAAAACTAACTTTCTTTTCAGGTTACTACTGCTGTTCGGATCAGCAGTCTCACAGTTCAACATCAAACCAATAAACAACACTCTTGGTATTTACTATCACAACGAAACTAGAATAGTCATCTCCAACTATAAATGGACATTACTAGTTCATCGTAACTTGACGATACTCAAAGAAATCTTTGAAAACAACAACAGAATCCTCAAAACATTAGAAAACACTGTCGATCCCATCCCAGGTTTCAAATTTCATGACACAAGTGCATTCCGAATTGATGTACAAACTCACATCAGTCTCTTATCCCAAATTTCAGATTCAATTAAAACTAAATTTTCAGAAATATTCATGGACAGTAAAAGATCCAAACGAGGACTAATTAACGGTGTAGGAACTATCTTTAAAGCCATCACTGGAAATCTTGACGCAACCGATGGCGCATTTTTCACAGATAGTATCAACAAACTTAATCAGGGACAATTACAAATAGAGAATCTCCTAAAAAATCAAATAAGCGTAACTACTTCTATTATCAAAACTTTCAATGAAACCATTCAGAAACTCCAAATTGACGTAGCAAACTTTAACGAAAACATTGACGCAATCAATTTGGCAATACATACTCTAAACGACAAAATAGCCCTTATCCAAGCAAAACAGTCATTTTTGGGAATATGCGAAAAATTAATGGCAAGCTATTTATTTCTTGAGGATAACCTCAATGATATTTTAAATTCCATAACGTTTGCTCGATAAAAAATAATTCATTCCTCAATAATCACACCTGATCATTTGATAAAGTCACTACAGGAAATTTCGCAAAATCTTGTCAAAAACAATTTACCGTTACCTGTCAGATATTCAAGTGTCGCCCAATATTTGGAAGTAATCGAATTAGAAGCGTTTCAAACTAATTCAGATTTAGTCTTTATTTTAAAAATTCCTCTTGTAGAGCAACAACTCTACACCGCCTACCACTTATATCCTATCCCAATTTTAGATGACAGAACTGGTTTTCATCATATTCTTTCATTCACCCAAAAATATATTGCGCGAAACGATGATTCTCTAATGTACATACCCATTAAGGACTTGAGTGTATGCAAGCCACTAACTCCACAACAAAAACTGTGTTCTGAGTTATATGCCTACCCCATCGACTCCAATGCACCCTGCGAAGCTCAACTTCTGAAGAACATCCGTAGTGTACCGGAGAGTTGCCAAAGCTCCGTTGTATTCAGTGAAGGATACAATGTCCAAAGACTAGAAACTAACACGTGGATTGTTATAGTGTCCGAGCCCTCACATGTGACAATTAATTGTGCGGGAATAGATACTAAGACAATAGTTTTAACAAACAATACCATTATTCGCTTACAATCAGACTGCAGTGCTTTCGTGGGAATCACAAAAATACAAGCGGAACCTCAAAAACTTATAAACATTTCCGACAATTATACCCTGTATTAATCCCTTACAACTGTTGCAGTTCTCACCCCGAAAAACTAGATATTCCAGAACTTAAACCCCTTAAACTGAACGATTTAAACATGGAAGAACTATCCATAGCCAACCACAAGTTGGATCAGTATTCAAGGGATCTTGACGATCTCATCAACCAACCCTTCGTTAATAAAAATATTTTCTGGTTCACATATGCTACAATAATTATCATTGTAACAATTGTTATTGTATACAGCTTCTTGAAAATTATAAGGCACGTTAAGAGACCTCCGAAAAACGACATCTCTAATCCAGAGAGTCTGAGACCCTTGGCAAAACCGTTCTCCAGGCTCATACCAAAGCTGAGGCCCCACATCGGAGAGGAACCAGAACATCCAGACCTATAGAAGTGAGAACTTTTATTGATACGTTTCTATAGACTAATTTCACTTTCTGTGTTTAATATATTTTTTTTTGTCTTTTTATGTAACCTATTTAGTCCTAATCATTATGTTCATTTTACTTTTATTTTACTTCCATAATTGTATTTTTTTTTGCTTATCTAGCTAGTCCAGTAAATTCCAAAAGTTGATGTTACAGCATCAACTTTTCTTGGTAAAGGGGAGCTGTTAGGCGTAAATATCATGCACGTGTAAGATACAAAGTATCATATTTCGCTGACCAGTTTCCTGCTTCACTATGTAAACGTGGGAACGCATCAACTTGACCGTTCTTTTGATTAGTCAGCTTTTTAATGTTATAAATCAGAGCGACGCGGTCCCACGGTCGTCATTTATCTTTAGTATACTTGTACCATTTAGTCATTTCATTTAATTTTCAATTTACTGTTTCATTTAAAGTTTTAATTTTTGTATTTCAATAAATAATTTTTTTAAAAAAACTCTAAAGTGATTTACAACATATAATATATATATATATATATATATATATATATATATATATATATATATTATATCACACTTTCAAAATTTCTCTTTTTAAAAAAGATTTTATTTAAGTTGCACAATTATTAACTTTTAATATAAAACTTGAAAATAACAATATAATACTTTATAACAATAAAAAGACAAAATGAGTGTTAAACTAAACTAGACAAATCTGTAAGTAATAATGAATGCAGACATAAGGCAATTGAACAATTTATAACATAATAATGCTGACTAAGTTGTCGCAGCGTTTGCTGTTCTCACGGATGTACGTCGTCGAAGGTAACCTGAGACGACACGTGGATGCTGACTCAGCTTGGGAACTGTTGCTAGATGGTTTCACATAAGTCGATGGAATAACTTATATAACAACTCCCATCCATATAAAAAAGTTGATGCTACAGCATCGACTTTTAAGGGAGGTTCTGCAATTCCATATCCTCGACAGGACTAAGGAGGCTATGGAGTTTTACCCTGGGCTTGATGGTTGATGGACCTGGTGGTGGTGCTGGATCGGCAGAAGGGCTGATTGTTGGAGGCTTCTGGAATTTCTTCCTGATGATGCCGATGGAAAGGAGGGCAACCACAATTGCGGTTGTTGCCATTGTGATGATCGTAAACCAGGAGGTGTGTTTCTCCAAGAATGGTTGGTCCAGGAGCTTTTCCAATTCCCTGGAGTATTGGCTAAGCTTATGGTTAGCGATATTCAGGTCTCTGGCATCCAATTCTTGTAGTCTCATGGGTTTCAACTTTGGAAGCTGACTGATGGTTGGCAGGTTGTCGCAACAGTTGTAGGGGATGTTGACTGGGTGACTCTTAAGTGTGATGTTGTCAACGTTGTTGGTGGTCCTTCTGGCATGGACCCTGTTGTTTCCGATGAAGGCATTGCAACTGGGTTGGATGGTCAGTAGAGAATTTGTCGATATGGATTGGGTAACGACATCTTCTCCCTTGCACTTGATGTTGATGGGCAACTGTCCGGAAATCGAGATTAACCAAAGGTTCAGGTCAATCTCTTGAATATTATACTCTTCGGCATATAATATTAAAGGCTTGCAAGTTGGAGGAAGGGCTGCTGGCTGTCTAAGAAGCTGTGCTTCGCAGAGGGCTTCTTTGTCTATGGTGTGTGGAATAACTTTGGAACAGATCTTATGTTCTTTAGATAATGGCTTACAGTCACTCAAGTCTTCGAAAGATGCGTACAATAGCGAATCGTCATCTCTCGCGATATATTTTAATTTTGTTGGAAGAATATGGTGAAATCCTGTTCGATAATCCAAAACTGGGATAGGATACAAGCGGTATAGTGTATAAGTTTCAGGATTGACTAAGGGGATTTTTAGTACAAAAACAATTTTAGTATTGATTTGAAAAGCTTCCAATTCTATTAGATCGATGTATCGAGCAACATTTGAACTATAGGTTGGAAGTGGTAAGTTATTTTCATAAAGTGACTGTGATATTTGCTGAAGGGAATCGACCAAATCTACTGGGTTTATAATTGAGCTATGTAAAATTTATAAACGGGCGAAAGAGACTGCAGTTAATACATCGTTGAGAGTATCTTCAATGTATACGTAACTTTCCATTAAGCTTTCACACAAATCTAAGACATTGGCTTGAAGTTCATAAAAAGCAAGATCGTCTGTAATGAACTCAATTGACTTCCTAATTGCTTCAATATTTTCCGAAAATATTTTCTCTTCGGACTGAAATTTTTGTATTGTGGTGTTAAGGTTCTTAATGACCGAAGTTGTTACGGATAATTGTCGTTTCATTAAGTTTTCAATTTGATGTTGGTCTTTAGTTATTTTATTTATAGAGTCACTAAAGTATTGTCCGTCTGTTGCATCTAAGTTACCGGAAATAGATTTCCAAATTGATCCCAGTCCGTTAATTAGTCCGCGTTTCTTTCTGTTGGTACTGTAAGTCTCAGTGTCAGCGAAAATTTCTGTATATTTGATGTTAACAGATTTTGATATTTGTTTCAGGAGGCTTACGTGAGTCTGTACTTTTGATTTGAATTTTTTAATGTTAGTTTTGTTGTCATTAATAGTTTCTAAAAGTCTGTTCAGTATATTGTCGTTGTTAGAAATAGCGTCTCGAAAGGGGTTTAGATCTTTGTAAACAAGGAGTGTCCATTTCTCATTAGAGATTTTAAGGGTGCCTTCTTCATGGAAGAAAACTCCTATAGTATTGTTAACAGGCGTAATGGAGTACTGTTGAAGGTTCACGACTGAAAACAGTCCACAGAATCTGAAAAAAGGGATTTATTCAAAATAGGGTTTTAGTCTGTCAAAGTTAACTTTAGTTATTTGGTTTGTTTGTAAATTTATGACGGTGGCAGAGTTTTTTCGTATTGCGGTAATTTCGAAGGGGCCGTTGAATTTGTTTTCGGCTTTGTTTTTGATTTGGGACTCTTTTACGTAGACTTTGTCGCCTACTTTGTAATCGGGTTGTTTAGTAGAAACGTGTTGGTCAAATCGCACTTTAGATTTTTCTTTCTGTCTTTCGGTTTTAGCACGGGCGAGTCTGTAGTAATAGTCCATTCTGTTATTTAGGTCTCTTACGTATTTCGAAATCAGTTTTTCCTGGTTGTAAAGGGTTTCTGGAGGCCTACTTGAAGTGTGCCCAAATATGAGTTCATAGGGCGTGAAACCGGTGGTTTTATTTTTCGTGTTATTATAACAGATAATGGCATAAGGGAGGACGTTAAATGGATGTTCGTTTGGATGTTCCGCTGTATTTGCCCTTATCATTTCTGCTAAGGTCGCGTGAAATCTTTCAATAGAACCGTTTGACTCGGGATGTTGAACGCTGGAGAATGTCAGTTTTATGTCGTATAGTTGGCATAGATCCCGCATTAAAGTGTTGTCAAATTCACGTCCATAGTCACAATGGATGCGAAGCGGAGTTCCGTAATGTTGAAAGAAAATCAGAAGGGTGTTTACGATAGTTGAAGCTGTTTTGTCGTTAATGGGGTAGGCTTGCGTAAATTTCGTGAGTTCGTCCCTAATAGTGAGTGCATGATTTCTAGATGGGTATTCAAAGATGTCAATGTTAATACGTTCGAAAGGAGTCTTGGGTGTTTCCGTAATAACAAAAGGTGCACTTAAGTTTTTCCTACAGAACTTTACCTTTTGGCAAGTTTCACAGGATTTGATAAATTGTTCTACAGTTTTAATTAAGCCGGTCCAATTGTATTTTTCCCTAATACGTCTGATAGTTTCGTTAATGCCACGATGGAGGTTGTTTTTAAAAGAGTGGTATTGTTGTATTATTATAGGAATTTCGTCTTCGGTAGGAGTTGTAACAATGTTTTGGCAGATTTTCAGTTTGATTTCTTTGTCGGAGAGAATGAAAGATAAAATTTCGAGAATGGGAAGTTCTATGTTATTTTCTATGCAGTATGTTTCGGAGTCGTTGAATTGGTCTTGGTTGGTATAAATAATTTTGAAAAGATGTGAGACGACAGTTTCAGGGTCATAGGGCAAAGGTACAACTAAGTATTTTCTATGCCTGACAGATTTACTGGCCATGATGTTAAGAGTGTCATTACTGAAATTAGGTTCTTCTTCGAAAAAGTCATCAATAATTTTGTCGTGTAAGTCGTTAGTTTTGTTTTGCCAAAAGAATGTAACTATGCGTTTGTGGGACTTGTCTAGAAGTTGGGAATTGGATATTTCAATTTTAGAATAATCGATTATTGACTCAGTTTTGTAGAGTTGAACAAATCGATTAAACTCAGCGATAATTCTTTCGTCATGTTCGTCGTCATTGTCAGAGTTTTCAGGTTGTTCGGAGTCAGTTTCGTTGTTAGCGAAAATTTTGATTTTGGAAAGGAAATCAGCACATTGCTTGAAATGGTTGATTTTGATGCGAGAAAGAGCATCTGCGTTTTGGTTTACCTTGCCGGGCTTGTACTCGATCTTATAATTGTATTCCTCTAGCTTAAGGCGCCATCTGGCTAGACGACTGCCAGGATCTTTGATGGAAAAGAGCCAAGTAAGCGGACGGTGGTCACACAGGAGTGTAAACCTTCTCCCAAAAAGATACGGTCTGTAGTGCTTAACAGCCCAAACTATGGCCAACAATTCTCGTTCGATGGTGGAATATCGTATCTCTGCAGCACAGAGGGTGCGAGAAGCGTATGCAACAGGGAGATCTTTTCCCACAGGGCCTTGAGAAAGAACCGCTCCAATAGCAAAAGCACTAGCATCAGTAGTGAGCAGGAAGGGTTCTTCAAAGTTTGGATATATCAGGATTGGGTCAGATACAAGGGCTTGCTTCAGTTCATCGAAGGAAGACTTGCAATCTGCGTCAAAGATGAATTTGACGTCTTTTTGGAGTAGTTTAGTCAGAGGTTTAGAGATCTTCGCAAAATTTGGTATGAAGCGTCTGTAATACCCAGCGAGACCAAGAAAAGATTTGATGTCTTTCGGAGTTTGGGGTTGCGGAAAGTTCTGAATACATTCATCCTTTGAAGGGTTTGGTTTTACACCTTCTTGTGTGATAAGATGGCCAAGATAAGCCACTTCTTTACGAAGAAATTCGCACTTATCAGGTTGAATTTTGAGGTTAGACTTCCGAAGTCGTTTAAAAACTTCTGTTAACCGGGAAATATGTTCATGGATGGTCGGAGAGTAGACGATGATATCATCCATGTAGACGAGACAACGTTCATTCTGTATACCCAGAAGAATATTGTCCATGACTCTCTGAAAAGTAGAAGGTGCATTTTTTAAACCAAATGGCATACGAACGAATTCGTAATGACCATTTTCGACAGAAAAGCCAGTCTTAGGAATATCTTCCTCTTGGATTTCCAACTGGTGGAACCCGGAAGCGAGATCCAGTGTCGAAAAATATTGACACTTTCCAAGTTGGTCGAGAAGATCAGAGATATTTGGCAGAGGATATTTATCATCTACAGTCAATTCATTTAATTTCCTGTAATCGATAACTACTCGCCACTTTTGTTTACCAGAAGCATCGAGCTTCTTGGGGACGACCCATACAGGGGAAGACCAAGGAGATGAGGAGTGCCTAATGATACCTTGTTCAAGCATTTTTCCAATTTGGGTTTTCACTTCCTCTTTATGTACTTGAGGATATCTATAGGATTTAGTGAAAACGGGCTTTGCGTTGTTCGTATCAATCGAATGTTTAACCTCGTTAGTGAAAGTCAAGACGTCACCTTCAAGATAGAAAATGTCTTGAAATTCCAAACAAAGATCAGTGATTTGTTCGCGTTCTTCGTCATTTAGATGTTCAGTTCTAATTTGTTGTCTAATAGTCGAGTTTCTGTCTATGTATTGGGGTTCATGATAATCGTCTGTATTGAAATTCAGAAGAGAGTGAGTTTTGTCAAGTGGTTCCAGTTTTAAATCAGAAAAAGTTACTGTTTTGGGCATCGCGTTAGCGTTGATAATGGAAGTTAGAAATTCACCTTTTGAGTTAATGTGTACGAGTGCGTTTGGAAGTCGTACTCTGTCAATTTCTTGAGTTGGTAAGATGGCGTCGATGTTAGAAAGATCGCATTTAAGTTTAAAGATCTTTTCTGTGCGTGCCTCAATGGTTATTTTGTTTTGTGTAGGTGTTTGTGAAGTAATATTAGGCTTAACGTTGAGTGTGTCGGGTACATCAGTCAAGGGTTGATCGTTATCGGGAACTTTGTGTAAAGGGATGGTTTTAAAATTTGTTATTAGCTGTTTAGATTTTAAGTCAACTATGCATTCATAGTGTTCGAGAAAATCTAATCCTAGTATGCCGTCAAACTCAATGTCCAAATCGTATATGAAAACTTTATGTGGATTACGTGGAGCGAATGGGATTAAAGTTGATTGTGAGATGGGAATTTTTTCGTGGGTAATACCTTGAATAGTTACCCTTTCAGGAGATCTTTGGGTGAAATTCTTTACGGTATTTTCTTTGAAGATAGAGATACCAGCTCCGGTATCAATAAGAAGTTTAAATTTAGAAGAAGCGTCAAGAATGTAATATAGATTTTTAGAGTTCACAGTAAGAAGTGGGCTTAAAGAAATAGTTGCTCCGGGAAGTTCAAGTCGGGGTTCAAGTCGTCCAGATTGAGGTTTTGAATCTGGGTTTCGACTTCGCACAAAGTTGTTGTCGAATCGGGAGGTTGATCTAGGCTCGGAAGCGCTAGAAAATCCTGATAATCGTGACGATTAAAAGGCTCGACGGGGGTATCTTCAAAAGTTTCTTCGAAGCCTGAATAATTTTGACTATCATCCTCGTAGTCATAAGTATTGTAATTATCGGTATAATAATCCGAATATTGTGAGTAACCATCATTTTGTTGTCGATTGAAATGATGTGTCCTTTCAGGACGGTTATTCGGGTTATTCTGTATAACCGAAGGACGAGAATAATTTGGGTTCATTTGAGACCTAAAAGGGGGTCTCTGGAAGTTTTGTGGACGAAACTGTTGTCCTTGTTGAACAGGGGGATTGTTTGTAGGGAAATTTGGCCTTGTTTGTTGATTAGGCCCAACAGGATTTAGTCTATAGTTTGGATTAAACGTTTGAGAACTATTTTGTGTTTTCAAACGGCAATTTGCGGCTATGTGGCCTAATCGACCACAATGAAGACACTTAAGAGGTTGTGTCGGCTTTCGTGCTTGGAAGTTGGGTTTGAGAGGAACAGATTTGTTCGTTTTTTGGTCCTCGAAATAAGAAAGTTGAAGCTCTCTCCTAATCCGGGAGTGTGCTTCTAGAAGATCTTTTGGATTACTTGCACGGATTACTTGTCCTAACCGGGGTTCTAATCCCGTAAGAAGGGTATTCATGACCATAGTATCCACTAGAGTGGTCTGGGCGTCTTTTTGTTCTAGACTAAGCCCAGCCGTTTTGTGGATGCAGGAGTGCATTTTCGCACTCAATACCTGGAGTCGATTGTAAAATGTTAATGGGGACTCGTTGGCAAGTTGTTTCAGACGTTGTAAGTCGTGAATAAGGGAAGAGAGATCACGAGAATCTCCGAAATGCAATGTCAGTAGTTGTTTGATTTCAAGGTATGATCCGGGATTCCTTGAATTTATCAACTGCGCTGCTTTCCCTTTGAGTTTATTCTTGATGTGGATCACTAATAAATACTTTTGATCCGCTGTTGACATGTTATAAGCGCAATTACACGCATCTATAAAGGTTCCCAAGGAAATTTGGTCGCCTTCAAATTCGGGTATAACGGAAAATATTTCCGTTAACCGATATCTCTCGGTTTCGGTGGTAACCGGAGTTGGTGAAGCTTGTGCCATTTTTATATTAGTCGATATAAAAGAATTGGAACAAGGGTGTAAAAATGAAATGTTAAAAGGTGTAGAAAATTAATGAACTGTAGAATACGTTAGTGGGAATTAACGATTGTTTGAACGATAGAACAGTATAAAATGTAAAGCAATAAAATCAATAGTTCAAATAAATCAGTTAATCAAATGGATAAATAAATCAATAAAATATGTAAATCAAGTATATCAAACGTCAATAAAAGAGATAAAATAAATATATCAAATAAATCAAGTAATGAAATAGATCAATATTTCATTCAAATCAAATATATAAAAATTAAATAATAAAATCAATAAAAATCAATGAAATCAAATGTATTAAATCAAATTATTAAAAATCAATGCTCAATCAAATAATATTTACTTAAAACGAATGACGATTCACCATTACTTACATCAACAGGAACATTGAAAGCGCCGTGTTCTACGTTTGATTGCAGTGAGGACTTCTTTCAGGTTCGTTGTTCCGTTGAGGGATAGGAATCCGCCGCTACCAGTTAGAGTACTCGTGTTCTAGTAACGTTAGACGGATCCTACGGACTGCGCCAATTTGTTATATCACACTTTCAAAATTTCTCTTTTTAAAAAAGATTTTATTTAAGTTGCACAATTATTAACTTTTAATATAAAACTTGAAAATAATAATATAATACTATATAACAATACTTTATAACAATAAAAAGACAAAATGAGTGTTAAACTAAACTAGACAAATCTGTAAGTAATAATGAATGCAGACATAAGGCAATTGAACAATTTATAACATAATAATGCTGACTAAGTTGTCGCAGCGTTTGCTGTTCTCACGGATGTACGTCGTCGAAGGTAACCTGAGACGACACGTGGATGCTGACTCAGCTTGGGAACTGTTGCTAGATGGTTTCACATAAGTCGATGGAATAACTTATATAACATATATATATATATATATATATATATATATATATATATATATATATATAAATTTCAGATCCTGATGCACCCAGCCGAAAAGAACCCAAATTTCGTGAATGGCATCATTGGTTGGTAGTAAACATACCCGGTAATGACGTATCTAAAGGTGAAACTTTGTCCGAATATGTTGGATCTGGTCCTCCACAAGGAACAGGTCTTCACAGATATGTTTTCCTGATATACAAGCAAAACGGAAAGTTGACATGTGACGAAAAGAAACTTACAAATAGGTAACAATATTTATATTTCAATCAAACATAACATAAAATTTTTCTTCTACATATTTTGTTTCATATTGTTGCAGATCGGGAGATGGGCGCGGTAAATTCTCCATTAGAAAATTCGCAGCTAAATACAATTTGGGACAACCGATCGCTGGAAACTTCTACCAAGCAGAATGGGATGACTATGTTCCAATTTTGTACAAACAACTAGGTGGTTAATTTGGGTATATGTAAAGTATTCTAGAAATTGAGTTCGAATTGGTTTAAATTCCATATTTTAATTTTCATTGAAAATGTCTTAAACTTTTTTTGTGGGTTAGTAATTAAATACTTGTTCAGAAAGTATGTTATTATTTCTATATAAAAATGCTGTCTTAGATAAATTGTATAGAATTGTATTAAAATTTTGTATGATGATTTCAGAACATTTGTGATTTCTATAAAGAGAAATTTTAATTCAAGATTAAGTGATCAAAAAGAAATAAAAAAATTTAAAAATCGAGATGGAGTCAAAAGTAAATTTTTTTTCTGATATGAAGTAATCAGTAGGTAACATATTTTTTGTATATTATTATGAGACATACCCATTACATTATTTTGAAAAGTTGCTTAAAATATATTTTAAAAAAGGTTAAACATTATTGAAATAATATGCAGTATACACTGTGGGAGATTAATGAAAGCTATAGGTAATATAGCTACAAAATGCAACATTTTTGGGTAAACTAAGACAGATTGATCTTGAGGTAAAGTGAAAATTTGGGTTTATATACTGGGTTCCTTGTTTGAGTGAAATGAACCAGTGGATTTTTTTGAGTTGCCTTAGATCTGTCCTATTGAAAATTGATTATATAATTGTAATTGCCCTACACACTAAAAATTCAAAATGTATGCCATTCCTTCAATTCATTTGTTTTGGGTTCAAACAGCATATTTAGTTTAAGAAATTTTTAAAATTACATCTAATGTCTAATATTTAACAGCACTTTGTCCAACAATTCTTCCAAAAATCGCATTTAAATATCTCCATTTAATTTGTTTGATAATAGGTCAGGTAAATTTTAATAATAACAGTTAAGAACAATCTGCAGTTCCTGCAGCTGACCTGCGAATGCACAGAACCTATCTACTATACTCTTGCCCTCGTTGGTCGATGTTGATTTGGGCGCTTTTGAGTCCTGGATTGTTGTCTTCCTTGATCGGTCCTTTGAGAGCCTGAAGCCATATGGGCGTAGATTTTCCCTGAATTGGCAGCTGCAGTTTTTCCCGCTGCTGCTGCTAGTTTCGGTTTGGGTGTTTTTAGACACCCCCTGTAACTAGCCGGATGTGATCCGTTGCAGTTGGCACATGTGGCGGATCTGCCCCCGTCGCGATTCCTCCTGTCGCACTCAGCTGCTCTGTGTGGTCCTGCAAACTTTACACCTCCCAGGGTGAGATGGCAGGTGCTTTGACTGTGCCCGTAGCGTTGGTATTTATCGCACTGTCGCTGTTTATCGACGCGTAATCCTGAAACATTACAAAGTTTGGTGACTTCGAAGATCCTCGACTCTGTCTCCGGTAATTTTGCCAGAAACTGGTTTAGTGCCTTCCTTCGTCCTTGTTGTGCATGCATGGCATACACCTCAGTGACCTCAAACCCTTTTACATCTCTGGCGTTATTGGCTCCGTGTTTACTACATACGGATATTATTTAATTAAATCGAAAGACATAATTCAAGTCTAAACCCAAAATTATATTATATATTTCAATGAAGAGTAGGTATGAAGTCATTGTCAACATAAATATCATAAAACAAGAAACCTTGCTTTGATAGAATTAGGTTCGAACACATTTAAAGTAAACATTCCAAAATAAATTATCGATATCGAATGGAAAAGCTGTGGAATCTTTGGTGTGTCACAAATGTAAAAACACAGTTTTGCACCCTAACACTCAACGCCGTTTCAACAACTCTAAGTTGTCATCTTCAAGGAGTAAACCCAAACTAAATCGAAATTACAATTTTCTCTAATTTATACCTACCACTAAACTATTACTTAAGTAATTAGTACAAGGGGTAAATCCTATGTACCTGAATTCTAAATAACAGAATCAAAGATTAGGTCTGTACTAATTACTTAAGTAATAGTTTAGTGGTAGGTATAAATTAGAGAAAATTGTAATTTCGATTTAGTTTGGGTTTACTCCTTGAAGATGACAACTTAGTTGTTGAAACGGCGTTGAGTGTTTAAAATAAAGGTTTAGTGTTAGGGTGCAAAACTGTGTTTTTACATTTATAGATATCGAAAAAATAACTAAGGTTCTTTATAGCTTTATTTTGTTTAATAATTCAATACATAATTTAAATGATTTACAGTTGCTGTTAAATGACTATAAAATTAAAAAATATGTCCCTTTTTTACAAACAGCAACACTACAGGTTGTTTCAGTCATTTTAAAAAACATTTGGGCATTTAATAATAAAAAGTAGTTATACATTTCGAACTTCTGAGTATTTGTTCAATAAAGGCACTTTATAATGGAAATATTAAAAAACTAAATACTTTACAAATAGTTATTATGGAATACAAAATAGAGCTGAAACGACCCAAAAAATGTCAGAAACGACTTAACACAATGTTTATTACAGAAATAAGAATAATCTAATGTAGACAACCATTAATACACAAAGAAATGTAAGACACTTGTGAAGTAAGGAAATACGACAGAGTAGGCAACCGGGAGCTCATTTCCATTGTCATCATTACTGATCATACAATAGAGAAGTGATCATTTTCGAACATGAAATGGGCCTATTCATATTCGAAATTTTTTTGTTCCCGTGCGTCATTTTTTCGAGCAGTTGTCAAACCATTGGCATGTAAATACAATGCTTTTTTGCTCGAACAAATGATAGAAGTTGACGCATGCCCACTAAAAATTTTCGAATATGAAAAGACCTATTCCATAATTCCATGAATATTTAAAGCTGATGTAATGCACAGATCATGTAATGTTGGTGATGTTGGTTGCAACTGATGTAAAAGACAACTTAAGGTTGATGTGCTGGTTTCTAAGAATATTCAATAAAAACTAGCACTGTGCGATGTTTCAAGTAATATCGTAATTAATAAACTGATGTTTTAATCGTTTACTGCTAAATTAATCAGTTTTCATAGATTAAAAAAGGCAACATAACCTATGAACATAACAAAATCCTCAATTCAGTTCAGATTCCCCTCGGTTTGGGGATTTCCCCACAGATTTCCCCACATTGTCGCAACGCTGATGCTCGTGGCTGATGCCGACCACAGATCATACAATAGAGAAATGCCGACCACAGATCACACAAGAGAAATTCCGAGTTTGAAATGTTTTAAAACTATCGGCTGTTTTCCAGTTAGCAGAGCACAAGTGATTTTGTGCCGCACAGTGCGGCAATTTTTAGGACGTTAATTGGAACATGGTTGTTTTAAAACTAACCGGTAGAGCACACTGATCACCATAAGGTTAAAAGTGTATTACTCATAGGTTATCAATTGACGTTTATGTGTACGTAAATTATTTACAGAATAATTCAGTAATGGCTGTTTTCCAATTATTAGAACTCAAAGTGTTTTTGTGTCGCCCTGTACGGTAATTTTCGGGCGTTATTTGGAACATACTTCATGTTTTATGATAAAGTTTTATGTTTACTTGGTAAACCTACATAAAACATCCCAAAGGAACAGTTATTTCTTGTGCTCATTTGTGCGAGCTAGTGCTGTAATTGGAACACTGTGCTCAATTGTGCGTTCTCTTTGTATGATCTGTGATTGTGCGCTAATTGGAAAACAGGGAATCATCCTACCCAGTGTCTCCAACTGAGTCGGTCGAAATTACGGTAGTAGTCGATTTAAATTACGGTAGATGGCACAATAATACAGTAGATTCAAAATGAAAATGCGGCAAAAAATACGGTAATTTTTTTTGCAATTTTATGCTATTATTGAAATATATTATATACTATATATATACTAATTGAGATATTGGTGACAATCGATTTATATTTGTGAAAGAAAAAGGGATATCTCCTAATTTATTGACGGAATCTCAAGTGGTTGAAGTGGTTTGGCCACAATATGGAGTTGGTGAGGTGGGTAAGTTTCTGTTATGTGTGAAAACTTTATCTTAAAACATAAACCACTAATATCCCAGTTTAACATTACTTTTACGTATATGAAATATTTAGATTTGTCATGAAAATCATGAGAATCCAGATCTATTATTGTGAAATCAGATTAGTATTTTAGTTATATATTAATTAGTAAGAAACTGTTACGATTTCCAAAAGAAAATAATTTGGTACATAAAATAAAATAAATAAATGAATTGTTAATTATAATATTATAACACAATCTTTGTCTTATTTAAAAGTATTTCAAACTATATGTAAAATTAAAGTATGAAACCAATTTTACACCTTTTAGGATTGAATGTTTACATAATCTAAGGGGTGTATAAGGTAAAGTTGGAATATTTAATTATGGAAATATTTAAATCGAAATTCTGTCAATTGCCTTCCTCACTGACCGTATGGCAAAAGCAACCCTTATATAATATGTATATAATTATTTGATGGATTTTTATATTTTTATTGAAATTACGGTAGAATTTGCCACCGTATTAGCCCTCTTACGGTAGGCGGTAGATTTGTTGAAAATACGGCAGGTCTACCGTAATTACGGTATGGTTGGAGATACTGATCCTACCCTGAAGTGCTGCCACCTAGTCAGTGAAAGTTGTAACATACTTAAATGTTCAGCCAACCAAGTTGCACATGGTCTATCAACGAATCATCTGGCGGTTCGTATGTGTCGCCCTCTCCCAAGGCAAAGTGCTTGCCTGTCATCTGTTCGTTGACATCCGTTGTTCGGCTGTTCGTTGTGTTGACGCATGTTGACGTAACGATTTGTCGTCATTTAAGTTTATTCCAAGTTTAACAAACTCGATTGGTTGTTCGTTTTGTAATTTAGTCAGTGAGTGCCTGGTAAGTTTTTCATTGCCAGTTTACGAAAGATTCCTGCCTTAGTTGTACAATTATTAATAAAGATTTTTACCACTGAGTGTTAGTGTGTATTTGCAGTTGTTTTTCTTTGTAGTGAGTGGTGTGTCAAGTGTAGTATATTAAGGGGAGTACATCGACAACATGGTGAACTAAAAAAATACTCTCAACGACAAACATTGGTTAGTTAATAGATTTTGGGATCGCTTTCTATCAATTCAGGTAAGCTAGATTATTTCAATAAAATTTTAATAGCTGTGCGCCGTCCTTAAGTAGGACACTTTCCACATAAGTTGTCAGTCATTAAAATTAATTTTGAAAAAATTCAAAAGGAAATAATCAGTTAACGCTACCTAACCTATCTGCTATTAGGTAGGTGGGAAATCTATTTTTGTCTCACATAATTTAAAATTTAACCTCACCACATATCTTATTTTTTTGTGTTCCTAGTCAAAAAAAATCAATGTGACGACCTTGGATGCTACAATATATACCTAAAGTCAAAAAAATACAACTCGCAAGCCTGCCTACACCTCGTATTATGTCTGCTTAAAGGAAAATATGTGGGAATTTATGAATATTGTAGGTGTATTGTAATGTATTTTATATTTTTTGCAGATAAAGATCAGAAATATGGCACATCTTTTCTAAATATTTCTAGATGTATTGATTAAACAATGATATCGTTATTATCATTACTGATTCGATTTATAAATAAATTCTCTAGATAGTATTCAGAAAAATATTGGTAATAATTGTGCTTAAAAAAGAAAATAACTACGGCAATGATGAATCGGTGTTATGATGTACGAGAATAACTATAAATAAAATAGAAGTGATCGCTTCAATAATTTAACCCCTTTGAATTCTAATCATGTGATCAACGCGAAATATTAGCATCCTTAATTAAATCGCACGCTTTAGAATCTTACATTCATAAGTACATACATCTACTATGTTTACTATAATTAAGGAAGTATATAACATATTATTGTCTGCCTCATAGTAGGTTACTTCAGGAGTACCATGAGGAGTATCTCAAGGATCAAATTCATCTTTATGTTTGCTACACTTTTGATTTACATAGATAAATGCAAGTATATGTCATAGGTATCCAAGTTGTTACTCCTTTGATAATAACAGCCCATTTCAAGGAATTATTGACTAATGTATGCACAGATTCAGTTAATATTTAACTGTTTTAGGGGAACATGAATTTATATCTTTTGTCTAATTTGCTCTGAATGATCTGCATGGATGCCAACAGTTTGGGCATCACATTAGATTAAACATTATGATTTGTAGAACTTTTGAAAAAACTAACTGAAAACTTAGTTTAATCAATAATTAATTACTCATAAGATCTGTTCCACCCTTGCCTTGAGTGGAGGTTAAAATAAAATAACATTTCTGAATACACAGACAAATAAAATTGCAGAAAATAAAAGATCACTGTTGTAAAGGTATAGTTTAGTACTTTACTAGTAGAATGATAATTCAGCTGCTATTAATACTGTTTTGTTCTTAAAATAATCTCTCATAACCATGTCAATCATTATGATCCTAATTTGGGTTTGTAAATTCAATTTTTACTTTTTTTTAATCAAAAATAATTTTTTATCCCTGTTTATATAAGTAATGGAATTACATGAATAGGAATCTAAATTTTGTGGTACCTTAAAACAATTGAGACATTCAACTCCCCCCCTAAAGTGTGATAGGCAACCCTAGTAAAAATATAAATGCCTTTTGGAGGTTGTAAATGTCTTAGCCCACTGCAACTGATGATTGGTCCTGTTCAGAAACAATAGGTTCTCTAAGTATTGTAAAATACTGAAAATTAAATTATTTGCTTTGACAGATTGAATTAAAGTTTAAGATTTTGGACCATGTGATTTCTAAATTTTAAACTTACAAACCACAGAATGATTTGTTATACATATCCAGACATTGGGACTTTGGTGGTTCTTTTATCTGGAATGTGTTAAAGAAAAAATTTAATGCCATAAAATTCAAAGTGGTTAAAGTTTTAACTCACTCTAATTCTTATAATAATACTAAAAGATAGTTTAGTAGTAGTGGACTGTATATTTTTAGTTAGTAGACAAATATAGTAAACTAGATAATCAAGGTGGTGTAGACTCAGATTTTTCAAAAATAGCCAATCAGACAAAATTCAAAAGTACAGTTCAGTGACCAATTTTATTTTTAGAATAAAAAAACATTATTTGTAAAATTAACTATGTCAAAGGATATCTCATATGTAATTTATATATTGGACTTTTTATTTTATTTAGTAACTAAACTTACAGCAATAAATAAATAATATAATATGCATTGCTGGATATGAATATAGTAAATGTACAAATGTAAGATGAGCACTTAACTTGGCTTTGTGCATAAGTATCTGGCACATTGTTTTTTTCTATTTTCATTAGCAGAGATTTAAAGCGTGAAAACTAACAAATTTTACTTAATTTGGAGAAATTGATTTACCCATCTAAGCCTTAAGTACACAAGCTTGCTGATCAAAGAAGCAGTGGATACTAAAAAGTATTAAAATGTTTTTGTTACTTAAGTATTTGTTTATTATAGGTTTGTTCATAGTAGCCAGTAGCCAACGATTCCAAATTCTAGGCGAATTGAGTGTTGGCAGAGCCAACTGCCAAGATCTCTGATTGGTGTAGAATTTTTCAAACCATTGGAATTATCAGCAACTGGTCTCTACGAACAAACATTATGAAGTAATCCATGGACACAATGTTGAATCTTTCTCTCTTTATTGAGAGTTTGTATTAGATTGAAAAATAGACTTAAATCATAAAAAACCTCTCTTTTATCAGTCTTTCTCTAACACTCATGATATTCTATCTTAATTACAACATTTATTTTTCAGGACTAATTTTCAAAACTGGGGTATAAGGACACAAGCGGCACCAAAATGGTGGACTATTATAGAGTCCTTGAGGTGCCTAAAACAGCAACAACAAATGAAATTAAGAAGGCGTGAGTACATTCCTGCTTTAGTTTTATTGTCATGATTTTGTGTATTAATACATGAAACACAAATTATTGAGAGGATGCAATGTGTTTGTTTTTTCAAACGTGAAAAAATGAAACCTTAAATAATTGTGTATTTTATGCATAAAATTTTGAAATTGTTGAACATATTAAATCATTTTAATCATTAACAAAATCTAGAAGGTTATTCTTAATCATTCTGGTTTATAACATTTTCAGTCCAATTTATTGTAAAAAGAGTACCTGTGAAAAGGTTTTCTAGACAATAGTTTCATAAATGAAAATATGTTTATATCTACGCTGTCCAATGTCAGTAACTCCAATCAAATCATTTTTAGCAAGTTTTATATCACCTTAATGTGAATACAGGGTTCTTCAATTTGTTGTAATTTAAAAATAGTTTGCAGAGATAATTTAATTTAGAGGAAATAAATCAACAATGCAACTCAAACTATAAAAGGTCATATTTTCCTAAACAAAATGACATAGAAGTTTGAAATGTTTACCTTCTATATTTAAGACTTAAGGTCCATGATAAACTCAAATTTAGGTTGTTTTTTTATACAGGGAGTTCCAGAAAAAAAGTTCAAAACATGAGTAACGTTTATCCAAATTACACCTGCCATATGTATTTTTTCCATCATTACCACCTTTAACATCCTTAATCTATATGAATATTTAATATGGCTAAATAAGAATAAATACATTAAAAAAAAAACAAAAAATGTAGCAAGGGGATGTATTTTAAACAACAAGCGAACATTTTTTATTATGTCTCATAGATATTTAGGGGAAAATTATGTCAATTTTTACATGTCTTGGTTAAAAAAAATGTTGGCTTAACATTAATATTATTTTATTTTTAGCAATTCAAATCATACCCTGTTTCTTATTTGATTTTTATTTAATGCTGTCCAGCTGAAACACTTTTTTAGTACTTATAGGTTTGTCATTTTTGTCTCTACCAACTAGGTAACATTGAGCTTTTTTGTGGATTATAGTTTGTCATTCTTATCTCTACCATCCATAAATTTGCTCTTTTAGTGCTGTTTTGTCAAGTCTCAAAAATCAAATATCACATACAGAAAATTGGATTGTTTATTAGAATGAAAAGCAAATTTTTTTCTGGTATTGTATTTAAATTGGACGTTATATTTGTTTATTTACTATAATTTATTGATTTTCTATAAATGAAAAGACTCTTGTATATAAGCTGGCCCCACCAAAAGTGGTGTCGGTTGGAACGAAGTGTCGAAATATGTGCAATTTCAATTTTTGCATTCCTTTACCATACTCATCTATTTTCATATGTAATAATATTTTTAACTGAGGCAATATAAGTTAAGAGAAAAACTCCTTAGCATCAATCATGTACCAGTGTAACAAATACACGAGGTATTGACGATGAATACACGGTCTTCACTGTATACAGTGAGGACGCGTGGGTTCGAATAAATTCATTTAAAATTCAAGTGTTGGTTTTTTAGAAAAACGCTCGGACACATCGGTTTTTTTTTGGGCTAAAATTTCTGTTTTGAATTTTTTGCAGCACTTACAATACAATGGATATTAATTTTTGCTCCCTCACAATTCACCTGGTAGGAGAGTCAACTTGCAAGTTAATGAATCATTCAATTTTTTATTGCTTGTTGAAATAGCTATATGATTTTTTAGGTTGACTTTTTAAGTATAAATAGCTACTACTGATGAGATTGCTCAATTTTCGAAGCGAAAGTCTCAGCACATAAGTCGCACTTAAACATGCGAGAATGGGCGAGTTGACTTATATACAGTGAGGACTGTGGTTTTTGTGATGATAAACTCATTTATACAGGGTGAGCCAGAAATAAATTACGACCATCATTATTTTTTTCAAATGGAAACATTTGTTTTTTCTTTTACTTCTGAATTTCGCATTGAATTCTAAGTATTTTTCATGTACAATGTCCTATACCGAAAATTTAATAAAAAAATTTCATTTATTTCAAAATTGAAGAAAAAACAGCAACATATCAAATTAAATGTTTAAATTATTGACCATTAACTTCCTGGCAATATCTAAGACGGTTTTCAAATTCTCGTAACACTTCATTTAGCGTTTATGGCAGGATTCGTTGTATTCCGGCCCTAATTCTACCCTTTAATTCCTCCATATTTTCTGGCTTATCGAAGTAGACTTTCGATTTCATGTAACCCCAAAGATAAAAATCTGACGGGCTTATCTCTGGAGACCTAGCTGGTCATTCGATATTACCTCTCCTTCCGATCGTTCTATTTGGGAAAATATTGATAATCTCGCACTGTTCGCGAATAGTGCGGGGGCTCCATCCTGTTGATACCATACCGAATCTGCCAGTATTTTGGGGTTTTCACCATTCGGATAAAGTTCTGTTAAACAGAGTATTATGTCATTTTGTAATAGGTCCAAATACTTTTCCAAGTTAAGTGTTCCCACAATTGAAGTACCCGCAATTCCGGCCCATGCGTAAACTTACTTGGAAAACTGTGTATGACTTTCCCTAATCCAATGTGGGTTTTCTGATGCCCAGTATCGAAAATTTTGCCTATTCACTGAACCATTTAAACAAAATGTTGCCTCGTCGGTAAAAACTATCTTACTTGAAAAGTGCGGGTTGGCATTACATCTATCCATTATTATTTCGCAATTATTATTTCCTGTCCAAATCATCTTCAGTAAGTTCCTGAACAAAATGAACTTTGTATGGGTGCCATTTATTTCTATGCAAGCATTTTAGAACAGTAGATTTACTTATTGGCTGTTCTGCGGCTATTTGTCTAGTGAATTTGTGAGGATTTTCTTGTAAATCGAGCAAAACATTTAATTGTGTATCTTCTGGAAGATGTTTGGTTTTATAATTCTCTTTTACGTGGACAAATTCTAGAGACTTTTTTCTATTTTACTAACTACCGTGTAATAGGTCGCTCCGGGTACTTCATATTAAACAATCCGCAAACTTCAGCTTGTGTTCGAGTTCTGTTGCCATATCCTACCATCATCAAAATTTGTATTCGCTGCTTTTCAGTTAAACGCGCCATACTTTGAAACTTTACAACTGCACTTGACAACTACATATTTGAAATTAAATTATAGTACAGTTTCTGTGGAAATAAACAAGTGTTAAAAACTCCAGCATTAAAAAAAGGGTTTCCATTCATGCGACTAAAATACCGCCAACAATCATAAAAACCAGACGTAGATAAATAGGTTCAAACCAACAAACACCTTATTTTTACCGTTGTTTAACTTTAGAACGAAATGTATTTGTTTTAATAACTGTTAATTAAATTAAAAATAAAATATAAATGTTTCCATTTGAAAAAATGAAGTTGATGGTCGCAATTTATTTCTGGCCCACCCTGTATAAATGAGTTTATCCTCACAAAAACCACAATCCTCACTGTATATAAGTCAACTCGCCCATTCTCGCATGTTTAAGTGCGACTTATGTTCTGAGACTTTCACTTCGAAAATTGAGCAATCTCATCAGTAGTAGCTATTTATACTTAAAAAGTCAACCTAAAAAAATCATATAGCTATTTCAACAAGCAAAAAAAATTGAATGATTCATTAACTTGTGAGGGACCAAAAATTAATATTCGTTGTATTGTAAGTGCTGCAAAAAATTCAAAACAGAAATTTTAGGAATAAACTGTCGCAAACAAAAATTGAAATGTTTATTAGAACGAAATTAAATTTTGTCGTGGTATTGTATATTAATTGGATGTTATCTACACTTGTTTGTTTATTTACTATAATTTATTGGTTTTCTATAAACGAAGCGACTCTAATTGTATAGACTGGTCCCTTTTTCTTTCACATAAACCTAAGTTGTACCAGTTGCAGGGGTATTTCAAGATCAAGGTAGTGTGGTGTCGGTCTGTCGGTGACGAAGTGTCGAAACAAATGCAATTCAAATTTTTACATTTCATTACCATACTCATCTATTTTCATATCTGTAAGTGTGGGCCTCCGTTAAAAAGCTCTTGATCCAAAAATAAGTTCGATAAATTATCTCGTTCGAGTGTAATACTGAGTATAATTTGTGACCTCCTTGGCAGATTAACTTGACTGTGGTATCATTCTGCCCTCGTATAACAACTACAACATTAACAATGTTTTGAAATCAAACATGTTTGTTAGTTTATACAACACATATGATTAGGTTAACACCGGAAACCTTTCATTCCCCACTTGAATTGCAATAAGTATACGCATTCTTTCGGAGAAGGAATTTTTGAATTCGTTGTCTTAACTCTCCAAACCGTACAAACACCGAATCACAACAAATACGTTAAAATTTATTTGTGTAATCAATACATTAAAAAAAAACAAATTAAAAAAACTAAAAATCAAAAAGTATATATATTATAACAATTAACTACTTATTTTGAATTGTGTGCCAAGATTAAGTGAAAATAATTTGGGTAGAACATTTATGAGTTGTACTTTGCAACTTTGCTGTTTAACTTTATACCGACTTCAGAAAATGTATTTAACTGTTGCGAAAATATATTGTTTTGCTTTTTACTTAAGTTCCTTTTTTAAGTCGGTTTTTGTTTTTTTAAGGTATTTATCTTACAATTTTTACTGATGTAATGGCTTGATTGGATGCAATTTTCAAATCTAATTAACTTTTTCGATAGTGCCAAAAATAACATTTAAGCAATATCTAATGTTTTGACCAATCTCGTTTACTGTTGAATAAAATAGAGTAGGTAACTTGTTTTCTAAATATTTATATATAGTAAGAAAGTTTTGCATATTGTAGGCGATTTGAGAATCTTCAACTTTTTTAGGTCTGTTAATTTTCAGACATTTTGACTTAATTTCATTTACATTCATTTAACAGTTTTTCCTACACGAAATTTTAAAATGAAGTTTTTTAATTAAAAAATATTTTTTATACAATTTTTAGTGATATGACCTGATTGGATTGTTTTAATTTCTAATAAACTTTGTTTGATAACAATTTGAGATATTATAAAAAATAAAGGTACTTTACTTTGAAGCAAAATTGATATTTTTAGACCATGCTATTAGGAATATGAGTAGGAAAATCACACACAACAATATAACGCTATTGTTTTATTTTAGTCCTCTCGATAATAAATCCACTATTCAACTAACTATTAACAAAAAACTTATAGTGATCGTTCCTTCACGGAACTTTATATCAATGTTTATTTATGTTACACATAATGCGTGTCTCCAGTGAGAAGTGTTCAGACATCATAAAGCGATCACCGACTATGTGTGTGACATCATCAATGAAGGCTTTATTTTTGAATATTAATTATACTAACAAATGATAAACTCAACACATGCAAATCTTTTTATGAAGAATAACTTTTTCTCTAAATATTATTCATAAGAAAGTTTTCTGTGTGATTCCAACTTATGAAGACACACTGTATATAGAGACCAAGTAAGAACCTCAATCTTGAAGTTGATTAACTGACATTTATTTTATTTCATTACAACCTATTTTCAATTTATTACACCCCATGTTCCGACAGGTACATTTCCTTTAATAATACTATAGCCCCTCCACCAAAGGTTACTGATACGGGAAAGTGGATTATAAAGCTTTTGCCCATTTTCTAAAAAATGGTATGAGCTATGTCCTTGAAACAAATAAACCTTAACAGAATCTAGTTATAGTTGAACAGACATACAACAAACATATATACAGATGAGTTGGGAACCTCGTTCATTTTAAAGTCGGCTAAAAGAAAACGTATGAAATCGTCTGCGAATGTGGATGATAATATTTCTATGCCTATACTGAACACCCGTGAGCAATTAGATAAACATTTTAGCCGTTTTTGTTTAATTACAGGACACAGAACGTAATGACCTCACTAGTGTTTCACCATAAAGCGCGAGTTTCTCATATCATAATCGATTCTAATAAACATTAATACCATTATAAATAATAAATACGTGCTGTTTAATATTTCGTGTCGTGTTACCGGCAGTCAGTCGCTCACTTGATTAGTCACTTTACAAAGCAATTATTGTTTGCCGTTAGTTGAGTTTTGAATCTAGTCCGCTATATATTACAAACAAAAGGGTTACGCAAATGTGTGTACATACTGGTAATAACGGAAAATGATTTTTGCTGAAATATGAATTTATTTCCCAGTCATTTACGGTCGTGCAGAGTTGAAACGTTTCATTATGCTAAGAGATTTGAATTTATCACGGGGATTCTTGCAAAAATGATTCATCTGAGAATGAGATAACTGGGATGCGATCATCTGATGATCTAAACAAATTTCTGGACCTCATAAACATTCTTAATTCCAACGTATTGATTTCTTCTCTTCCCCTATTTTTTAGAATTGTACTTTTTTAACGTGAGAACTATTTTTAAAAGGATTTCCCGACAAACTGACTAAAACCGAGTTTTGTAAATTTATCTTTTTTTTTTTTTCGAAGATTTGTTGGGTTTCATTCTAAAATTGTAGTATCTTTATTAAGGACCGCTTTTGCATCTTATCATGCTGTATTCGTTTACCGAATACTGGTCATGAAGATTATTTACTCTATTAACAGCAGCTCTAAACAATTCCAGTGATGTTTGGACCAAAGTTCCAGTGTAAAAAATAATGCAATAGTCGTTTTAAATGGAAATTAATTTTGTCCTTTAATCATTAAAAAAAGTTATAGTCGTCCATTACTCATTACTCGTTAAACTATTAATGAGTAGTTTATTGCACTTCGTACCAGAATGAAGGACCCTACATTACCAATTGATACTCGATGGAACTCTACCTCTATGATTGTATTACTCGGACTAAGTGTCGAAGAGAAACTTTTGGACAATAGTAACTTGAATTTAGCGAAAGCTTTCAAATCTAAAGAATTCGAATTTCTTAAACTATTGATGCATTATTCAAAACATTTGGCTTTTGATATTGGTCTTTTACAAGAGGACAAATTGTATTACGGCGTTCTACTTCCTACGTTAATTTTACACAAGTACGAAATAAAAAAAATGCCATAGACTGTGTTGACCAGTCGCTGAAGCTATTATCGATGGAATTGAAAAGCAAGCAATTATTTGACCTTTCTCAATCTAATATTGTTGACACTTTAATAACCAATAATTTTGAGGTAGGATATTTTGAAAAATTTGTGAATTCAATAGAAAATATTTGCAGAATTTTCTATAACTAACTTATTCTTGTTATAAATATTTATAATTTATTGTGTTATACTTTATTGTTCTTCACTTTCTTATAGACTGTATAAAAAATAAAAAAGGATGTCTTGTAATAAGAAATAGCACCAATGACTTATGAAAAATTTATTGATTCTTCATTAAAATTTAATACATGAGAAATGAAAAATTAGTACGTTAATCATTAACATTCTTAATTAAATTAATGGAAAACTACCAATTAAAACTGAGTAATGGGAAATAAATTAAAATTTTCGTTAAAAATAATGTAAATTGATTCCTCCATTAAAATAATAATAAGTTATCATTACGTCGATGCATTAAATAAAATAATGCATTTTGCGTTTATTTTTGATGATAGTGATTCCCGGGTAAACTTGATTCACTCCCCAAATGGACTAAAGGAAAATAAAATATTTGTTATGCAAAAATGCTTGAAATATCGCCTTTTTATGTTTAAGGCCTTTTGGCAATTAACGGAGACGTTTTCCGTTATTTTATTATATAAAAATCAATTTTTCGGAAACAAAAATTAATGCAAGTGTAAAAATTAGTATGTTATTTTTTTCAAATGATAAAAACTGAGTTGCTTTATTCTTATAGCACCTAAAATTTAAAAAATCTCAATACGCAATTTATCAAAAATACCAAAAATGACAGAAAGGTAAAATATGTCATAAATGTCAAAAATGTCAATACATTTATGAGATAATTTCTTTTATTGGGCATTTTATCTTCAAATACGTTATAGTGGGTTCAAACTATATACAGACTTTTGTCCATACAAATAACTGTGCCGAATTATATGAGCAAGAGTCTAAGTGAAGCGGTTTAGTCAAATCAGGAGCGTATCAAAGCGAGGGGGGGAGCAAGAAAAATATAATACTGTGTATAACAGTTCAAAATTATCGTCAAAACTTGGGAGGAGCAACTACCTTCCTTGTCCCCCATAAATACGTCACTGTTCAAAATCAAACATAATTTTGATTAAAATACGCCTTTTTTACTTTTGAACGCACCTACATTTGTCTGCACTGCTTTGTTGCTCAATAAAAATTCTATGGAAGACTGTACCGTGTGGATCCCCCATCAAGTTATTTTTCAAATACGGAGATAGTATAATTTGTGTTGTTATTAATAGCAACCTAATGAAGCGGTTCCTGTAACGATTTTTACGTTGGACAAGCGTTCGGGCGTAATTGCCAAAATGTATTGAAGAACAACATTGAAATTTCCGCATACTTGTCTAAATCGAGAAACATTTCACCCGAAATTTTATCGAAATTCGGTAGTGACCAACTTTAGACAATTACAAGTGATTCGCGTCGAATAATGAATCATTTTCGGCTGAGCAAATATCATTTACCACCGTTAAACATTATAATTTGTCAGTGATGACAATGATTTTTAATTTACTGTTGGCAAAATATTTGGTTAGTTAAATTTGTGTATTTCGTATGCACCTACGACAAAAAGAGTCATTTTTGTATATATATTTTTTTCAGAAGTCTACTGACGTATTTATTGTATGCTTATGCTAACGATTGTTCTTTTTATGCCTTTTTTAAAATTCGTAGTAATTTATATTTAAAACAATAACGTTTCTAACAATACGTTTGAAGGAATAAACCCGTTTTAAACTGAAACGTGTTCTTCACTAAATATGTTTGATTCACTGCTATATAAAGTGTTCTCAAAGTTGAGCAAATTTAGCTTGTAGAATTCGTAAAAAGAAGTCTATATACCAAAAATTGTTTATACTGTGCCCGTTAAACGTCCGCTACCTCCCTTGTATCCTTTTGGTGCCGGTACACACGTCTCTCGTCCGTAGGATGCCAAGTATAATTCTGGGATACTTTACAACCTTCCACTTACATACAAAATGTATCGCGAGCACCATCTTTAACACACTCAAACAGGTCTCTATACGTGCGTCGTCCGAAAAGACGATTAGGATTCAATCTACCAGTGACAAGAGAAAATTTAAGGGCATTTCAATATACAAATATTAACAGTTGTTAAGTGTTATATCACTTAAAAACCTCCAGTAACTGAACTATATCGTAAGCTTTCTTTCTTTCGGCATTTGCAGATTTACATTTTATTACTTTTTATTGCACTCTGAATATTTTGGCCTGGCAGTTATTGAAATTTCCCACTAGGAAACGACCCGAAACCATCGATCCCTTGCATCGAGCCGCGCATTTGTAGTTACCGACCTTTGGCGGATAGGACTGACGGATCGAAAAACACCTGCATGAATAAAATTAACACCGAAGGCAAGCAAAAAAGGGTACAAATTGGTCGAAATATCTTTCATCTTCGCAAAATGTTTGGGTAGTTCAGGGAGTAGAATGAATATATCCATTCATAAAAAAAGCATTTTAAAGAAGGGTACGAACCCAACGTGGGTGGTCATATCTAGCGGACGAGAGACGTGTGTACCGTCAACATTTCAATGGTGTATCTGCAGTAGAACGATTATTCTTATGCTGCCGATACACACGTCTCTCGTCCGCAAGATATGACCACCCACGTTGGGTTCGTACCCTTCTTTAAAATGCGTTTTTTATGAATGGATATATTCATTCTACTCCCTCAACTACCCAAACATTTTGCGATGATGAAAGATATTTCGACCAATTTGTACCTTTTTTTGCTTACCTTCGGTGTTAATTTTATTCATGCAGGTGTTTTTCGATCCGTCAGTCCTATCCGCCAAAGGTCGGTAACTACAAATGCGCGGCTCGATGCAAGGGATCGATGGTTTCGGGTCGTTTCCTAGTAGGAAATTTCAATAACTGCCAGGCCAAAATATTCAGAGAGCAATAAAAAGTAATAAAATATAAATCTGCAAATGCCGAAAGAAAGAAAGCTTACCAAATAGTTCAGTTACTGGAGGTTTTTAAGTGATATAACACTTAACAACTGTTAAAATTTGTATATTGAAATGCCCTTAAATTTGCTGTTGTCACTGGTAGATTGAATCCTAATCGTCTTTTCGGACGACGGACGTATAGGGACCTGTTTTGTTGCCGGTACACACGTCCCTCGTCCGTAAGATGCCAGGTATAATTCGGGGATACTTTACAACCTTCCACTTACATAAAAAATGTATGGCGAGCACCATCTTTAACACACTCAAACAGATCTTTATACGTCCGTCGTCCGAAAAGACGATTAGGATTCAATCTACCAGTGACAAGAGAAAATTTAAGGGCATTTCAATATACAAATTTTAACAGTTGTTAAGTGTTTTATCACTTAAAAACCTTCAGTAACTGAACTATGTCGTAAGCTTTCTTTCTTTCGGCATTTGCAGATTTACATTTTATTACTTTTTATTGCACTCTGAATATTTTGGCCTGGCAGTTATTGAAATTTCCTACTAGGAAACGACCCGAAACCATCGATCCCTTGCATCGAGCCGCGCATTTGTAGTTACCGACCTTTGGCGATAGGACACCGAAGCATGCAAAGCAAGCAAAAAAGGGTACAAATTAGTCGAAATATCTTTCATCTTCGCAAAATGTTTGGGTAGTTGAGGGAGTAGAATGAATATATCCATTCATAAAAAACGCATTTTAAAGAAGGGTACGAACCCAACGTGGGTGGTCATATCTAGCGGACGAGGGACGTGTGTATCGGCACCATTTGAGTGTTAAAAAATGGTGCTAGCGATACATTTTTTATGTAAGTGGAAGGTTGTAAAGTATCCCCGAATTATACCTGGCATCTTACGGACGAGAGACGTGTGTACCGGCAACATTAAACTAATAAAATTTGGAAGGTGCCAATAAACGGTTTTAAACTTCTCTACCTACATGTTAACAACTGACATCACACTAATCGATGACGTTACAGGGCCACTAAATAGGACCTTATATCACTTGACATAAGGTCATAAGGTCATTTGAAAGGTGTTGACAATACCCACTCAGCCGTATTAATTTTGTTTTTGAGTTTAGACCAATTTTGATAGGTAAATTAAATAAGTACTAAAATTATGATTTCACATTATTCAATCAGCCCCTGGTTAGTTGTCAAAAAAGTTAACATTTTTTAGTTTTCTAGTAATTGTTACTTCTCAAAATTTTTGTAAAAAAATTTTATTTCTTAAATATTTAGTTTTATTATTGTTTAACGAGACGTTTGGGAGTTAACATAGGCACAATGGTACATAGTCAAGTCGACAAAGTAGCAGCTGTGTTAATAATTGGTCAATGTTGAAGGAATATCCATGAAGAGGTACCCAGATCGTACTATATCGAGGACTACTTGAGGGAGCTCTTCAGAAGTTTGAAGCAACAGGTAGTGTTAAAGATGCCAAACGATCTGGTCAACCAACAGTAGTGATGACAAAAAAATTACAATAAACCAAAAAATGGTAGTAAACCCTACTTCGTCTACAGCTAAAATTGCGTCTACCGTGGAGTTAGTACATAGGATGGTGATAAAAAAAAACAAATTTTATCCATATAAAAAAAACTTTCAAATGACCCCGACAGAAAGACTGGAATTCTATGAAATAATATCCTTCGTGAAATGCATACTCAATTTACAGAAAAACTGAATGTTTGGGCAAGCGTTTTAGGAAACCACATAATTGGATCTGTTTTTCTCAATACAAACTTAACCGGTGTATCTGGAAATGTTACAAAATGCAATTGAGCCGTAAATTTTTGAAATCCTGGATGATAATAGAGATGAATCCGGCAATTTGCAAATAACATTTCAACATGATGGTACTTCTGCGGATTATTATGGTGCAGTAAGAGGTTACCGGGATGAAGGATATCCTGATAGATTGGACGACGAGGTCCCATAGACTGGTCAACTCGGTCACCGTATCTGACACCATTAGATTTTTTTCTGTGGGGGAACTTGCAATCCTAGGTTTGCGCTACGGAACCCGAAAATATTAATGTTTTATAACAACAAATTATTGAAGAATACATTCTAACGAGAACGACAAGAATTTAATAATAGGATGCATTTATGTCAGCAAATAGACGGAGAGGATTTAAACACTGCTATAAGAAATTTTAGTATTTATTTAATTTATCCTAAACATAATTAATTGAGTCAACAATTTTATCCGAAAATCACTGCAATTCACAGAATTCGGTTTTGTTGAACACCTATTATTAGTACACAAACTTCTATTTTTTTTATAGCTTATACGAAAACGAAAAATTACAGCACTCTGTAAGTCGTCAATTACTAGTACAGAATCTCGTCTTAGTGGTTGTTTTTCATTTTTTAAAATCTTATAATAGGTGTAAAGTCCCTATGTTTTTATTATTAGACACTGTCGATATACAAAGAAATAGTAAATAGTATTGTACACTTCACAAATGTACCAAGGTCAATGATTATCTAACTTATTCGTATCCCCAAATAAAATTCACACAAAATTTGACGTTCCTCATGCTGATGTAATCTCACGGCTGCGTTTTCAACAAAAAAATTATTTGCACGATTTATAAATTATGATACAAGATTTATATATGTTTAGTACGAGGGTGAATCAAATATGAACCGGACTTTTCTGTTTCTCGCCCTGTAGGTAATTCGAGTGGAGTGACGTCTCGATATATGTTAGGTAGGGATGTTAAGAAGAGGGTTTGGCGAGGCGTAGTCGATACGCTGTTAGTAGCATCATGTCAGAGAAAGAGGTGCATACGGCTGTTGCGCAACGTGTTGTTATCAAATTTTTGGCGCGGGAGGGCGTTAGACCGTCTGAAATTTTGTGTGGACTATCTGCACAGTTCGGCAATGAAACACTTTCAAGGACCCAAGTGTACGACTGGCACAAAAAGTTTTCAGATGGCCGAGAGACAGTGGAAAATGAGCCTCATGCACGCCGTCCCACGACAAGCTTCAATGAAGCGAATATCTACGCAATTCGTGAGCTGATTGAAGGCGTACTGCTGATCGATTTTCTGCACGAACGCCGTACAATTAATGCTGAGTATTACTGCGAACTACTCCAACAAGTGAAATTTGCCTATCGGCAAAAGAGGCGGGATATGTCTATCCGAAGTGTGATTCTGTTGCATGACAACGCTCGGCCACATACAGCTGCATTGACTCAAGGAAAATTGAACAAAATGCATTGGGAAACCCTTGAACACCCGCCTTACAGTCCTGATTTGTCGCCATGTGACTACCACATGTTTGGTGTAGAAAAGTTTGTGCCCAATTGGTTATCGACACGACCAGTTTCATTCTTTGAGAAAGGTATTAAAAAACTTCCGATTCGGTGGGAAAAATGTATACATAAGAGAGGAGACTATGTAGAAAAATAATATGTATTAAAATTTGTATTGATCGTACCAATAAAATTTTTAAAACAAAAGTCCGGTTCATATTTGATTCACCCTCGTATAATAAAATAGTTACACTGAAATAAAAGTATAATTTTTTGTAATGTATCCGATGTTGGATATAAAAAGGTTAATTTAAGTGACTACTGGGAAAAATGTGGAACCTTTGGTGTGTCACAGGCGTATAAACGCAGAGTTTTATACGCCAACACCAAACCTTTATTTTTTCACTCAACGCACATTTCAACAGCAAAGCTGGTTTACTCCATGATGATGAAAAAATAAAGGTTTCGTGTGTTAGGGTACAAAACTTTGTGTTTAAACTAATTTTTAAATGGTTTTAGTGAAGATTATACCTCAAATTAATGACTTTGCAGGTACGATAATGCTACATGAATTTGAATACCAATCACCAAATTATATCGGTTTGGCAGATTACTAAAGTTTGTGATCGAAATTTATGAAGTTTGGATTTTTGTCATTTTGTTTGGAAGTTATTACTTTTTATATTTTATTCCCTACATTTTAAATTATTTCAGAAAGTATTCGTCGTGTATATATATATATATATATATATATATATATATATATATATATATATATATGCTTTAAAACACAGGAGGAAAGCTGAGCATAATGGGAAAAGAATCGCAGTGACAAGCGACTGCCGAAACGTCGTCACGCGAACAACCACCATCTAACCCACCGCCTTGGATGTTTTACATCGAAAGATGGCAATCATTAGGGCGGACTGATAGAATCAATATCCTGTTATTATGAAATCTAAGAATTGCGATTTATCTAATCATTATTTTGAGATTCACTGTTTAATAACTTAGTAATATATATTTGTGTATTCGTCCAGACATTTATTTTTCAAAATGCTTCTGTAATGTTGATTATGCGTAAGTTTGAAAATATTTTGAGAGATTCTTAATACTAGATCCCAAGTGAATTCAAGCATCATGCTTTAACGTCGAATAAAGCAAATTTTCAGCTGCATTAGAGTATTTACTAGATAATCCTGTCCGCCATATTGAATTATCCATTTTAAAGTTTGTACTCATAATTGAAATCAAAAATATAATGAAGCAAATTTCATCAAAATAAGAAGCTTCTGGACAAATATTACTTCGCGATGTTAGATTATCCTCCTTGTTCGCATGACCTGACCCTGTCTGGTCCAATTTGCATTAAAGGGAACAAACTTTTGGATTAAAATTTCAGTTGAAAGCAATATAGTCCGAACGAAATAACAAAATTTCATGCAAAATGGAGAATAGACCTGTTGCTTTTTGGTGGATATGGGTTCTAGGTAATGTGTCTTATAATTGTCTCTATGTGCGCCATGTCAGAAAGTTGTGGATTTTTTTTATAAATCAATAAAACAGTTTTTTGCAGTGTTTTTATTGAGATCTTCGTTCCTATAGTTTGTAGAAAAAAGTTTCTTAATAAAAGTTAATTAGAATGAAATTTGATACAAAATGGATGACATGTAATTTTGGAAATTGCTAAGATTTTCTTGAATAATAGAAAAATTTAGAAAATATGTGAAAATGTTAAATATAAAATTTGATGCAGGAGATTTACTCCTATTTTATAGAAGCTCCGGAATATGGCAGATATTTTTTAGTTGTTACTTTTCTCCAGAGTCGGCCTCTATCGGTGCATTACGACAGCAACAATTAATTTGTCGGTTAAAAAAAAAGAAAATTGCGAGATCTGTCAAATCAGAAATAACAGATGCAAATGTTTGAAATTGCTTGTGCATATGTATAAAGGTAGAACACTTTTATCATGTACAAAGGATGATTGTTTGGTATTTCAGCATTTTCCTTATTTTACAAATGAACACCCTGTACATTTCAGTTACATAGTAAATTTTTAATTTATTCTAATTCTGTAAAATGGAAAAGGAAGAGCTTTCCTATACCTTTAATTCCTGCTTTCTTAATCCATTTTGGAGAATAAAAAAATGTTAAAAGTGGACCCAGATAATTGAAGATGTTTATAGGGATTTTAATAAAAAAGAGCGCTTTAAAACAGTGCCAAAATATTTAAAAAATTAACTTTGACAGTTGTACAGAATAAAGGTATCCTTACTTTCTATGTACCCAAAAAAAAAAATTATTGTTTCAGATTTGGCAATTGCTGCATTTTTTTAAAGCAACAACTGATTACTACTCTGGTAATGCACTGATAGAGAATTATTATCGGTAGGATTAACTACTTTAAAGAAAATATAAATTTTTCAGAATTAGGACAGAATTGGAATAAATATTCTGTACCGCATTTTAATTTAAAAAGTAACATTTCTTCGAAAGAGTCCCAATTTTTGAGAAAATGTGGTAATTTTTTCAATTTTTAAACCTCTCATTGTTTATTATTATACAGGGTATACCAAAAGTATGGAAATCTTTGAATAACTCTTCAGGAATATATTTTTTTGAACATGATAAATACAAAAGTTTAAACATTTTATCTTGGCTATATAACGATGACCACGACCTTGACGGTCCTATCGAGGTCAAATGTATTTTTCCAAATGGGAACCCCCATTTTTTATTCTGGTTTCGGTAAGTGGGAAAAATTTTACGCCCAAATATAACCTTGGGAAAAATTTTACGCCCAAATATAACCTTGACCACAACCTTGACCTTTAATGTCAGTTTAAAGTCAACATGTTTTTTGTTCAGATAGAAACCCCTTATCTTCCAAATAGGATTGGGAATTCGCGGATAATTTTACTTACGAAAATTACCTTGACGAAGACCGACAAGGTCATCCGATTTTGGTGAAAATCCATTGATTTTTCAAATTTTTATCTGTTATCTTGAATCCGCCATTTTGAATTTTGTACATCTGATTCATAATCAGCGACCTCAAAAACCGTCCCATACTGATTTTGGAGAAAATCTATTGATTTTTCAATAAAAAGGCATGGCCAAGCTCATTCTGGGCATACGCTCTTTACGAAACCGGAATAAAAAATGGGGGTTTCATTTGGAAAAATGCATTTGATCTCAATATGCCCGTCAAGGTCATGGTCACCGTTAGATAGCCAGGGGAAAATGCTAAAACTTTTGTATTTATCGTTTTTCAGAAAAATACATCCCTGACAAGTTATTCAAAGGTGTCCATACTTTTGGTTCACACTGTATATATCGTTTAGAACCCATTCATACAAAAAAAGATCTATACCCCATTTTGCAAATAAGATAATGAGTCTACCATAGTTAATTTTTATCATGCAGCTAATGTGTGTTTGTAATCAATACAACGTTTATATTTTCACCAGTAAATTTTCGCGACAAAACAAACAAAAGCTGTATAACAAAAAACAGACATCACTCACTTTGTGGGATAAATTCGCGAACATATATTCACTAGGTGGGCGGTTTTGTTGGCTGCTGTTCAAACTATCCGCATAGATTTTTTTCAAAAAAAAACGTGCACGAGAAAAATTTTAATTGCATTCACAAAACTCCTGTAACGATCTCCTAAAAATAAGTTTCCAGCTGATACCTTTCGACACGTTCGATGATAACCCTCCACGCGAAATTATAAAAAAATTAGATGTCACTCGAAATAGGTTAGAATATATTTACGGTGCCATCAAATTTATTTAGGAAACCTAAATGTTTTTATATAACACTTTTCTTACGTCTTTCCAGCGTTCAATTTGTAATATTTTTGGAACATCCTCTCGACTCATTCTTACATGCCCATAGCATTTTAATCTTTTTCCTTTGATCGTTTCCAAAATATTTATTTACACTCTCATTTCCTCTCTGATATCTTTTCTTTCTTTTTTTAAACGACTTCCAAAAAGGAGGAGGTTATCAATTCGGCCTGACTTTTTTTTGTATATATGTTACCTGTTTCTTCTCTGGTTGTGAAGGGATTAGAATAATTATTGTTTTGTTTGATAGAGTGTACATCCGGATTGGTGAAATTTCAAATCTGAGAAATGAATTCTATTATTAAAGGGATGGATTTTGGAATTGAACACATTCCTGTATGGAAATCGACCAATATACCCAATACATTGGTCTATTTCTCCAAATCCTTAACAGATTTCTATAGTTTTTTAAATTGTCTTCTATTAAGGAAGATCCCGAGTTGGTCGCATATATGTTTTTGTATAACTTGTATCATGTAGTTTTTCAGAAAATCACCGAAAAAAACAGTATATGAAAAACACCTTCCATATCTGACATTTTCTCATCAATATTTTAATTTCAAAGTAATAGTGCGGCTATAGATAGTAAAAGTTTTAATCGCGATTAATAATTTTGCGATTATTAGTATTAGTGCAGTACAATTAATTTTATTAAACATATTTTTGGCTCAATAAATCAACGATTAATCAGCTCATTTTGTTTATATACCTGTTAACTATCTATTTACATGAAAAGTTATCAATTCTGAGATGACGGAACTTTTAATGACATGGAATCCCGGCCTAATAGAAAATTGAGGGACGACACATGTCAACCTTTAAACTGCTATTTGTCGACTTTATTGATGGAACAGAACAAGCTGATTTTTTTTTAACCGAAAAGAAGCAGGTTCTGAATTAGTCTGTATAAATATTTTTTAATGTGTGTTCAGCGATTACTCGAAACCAGCTTATGTAATTTGGATAGTTGGAACTGGATTCTGTTAAGGGTGATCCTGAAGTGGTCCCATATTTTTTTCAGTGACATAGCTTATAGCATTTTTTAAAAAATCGGCAAAAACTTGTTCTTATATGGTAACCCGAGGGCGATCGTAAAAAAGCAAATAAATTGAAAATAAATTGGAATTAAATCTAAATAAATGTCAGTTAACTAACTTCAACATGGAGGTCCTTAATTGATCTATTTATACAGCGTGTCTTCATACTTTGGAATCAATGGAATATTATTCTTCATAAAACAATTTGCATGCTCTAAAACGTAAGTGTAATCATTACATGTCACTTTTTCTACTGTATAAGGCTTTTTTCAGAAAATATGAATTTTGATTAAAAGTGAAGTAGGTAATTTTAGTTTTGATAATATCTAAAAATGTTAGCAAAGTTTATTAGTATTGAAAACTGTATCCAAATAAGCTATATCCCTAAAAATTGTATAATGAATAATTTTTTTATGAAAAAACTGATTTGTTATAAAACTTCGTGGAGGAGAGACTATTAAATGAATGTAATTAAAATTAAATCAAAATGTCTGATAATTAACAGACTTAAAAACGATGGAAATTCTCGACGAGCCTACAATACAGTGGGTATCATATGCAATACTTTTTTAAATATTTAGAAAACAAGTTACTCTATTCTAGTCAACTTTGCAATTTTGTTGTTCAAATTGACACGGACTCAGAAAAAGTATTTAATTCCTGTAGAAAAAAATGCTTTTTAGTTAAGTTACGTTTGTTGTTTTCTGAAGTCGGTTTTTGTTTTTGTTAATATATTTATTAGAGCTGCACTCAACATTCGGGATATACAAGAAATTGATTGCACTATTCATTGCTCATTTGTAAACCATTAAATTATAAACTGGCAGCATATAGAACAATGATCCACAGAGTATTTTGAATATCCTTGTCAAAAAGTAATCTAATTTGTGAATTAATTATCCATTCTTTGTCTACAAGCTAGAAATTTAAAATATATCATTAATATCCGTTTTTAAATGTGAAATCAAACTTTCAAACATTACATTTATGGCCAAAAATATTGACAATGCTTATACTATAGGAAGTAGTAGTATTAGTAGGAAGTATTACAAGAATTTTGTGATATCAAAAAACAAATTTTAAAGTCACATCATGATTCAGGACATCTTTTCAAAACTTTATTATAAACCTAATAACTATTTATTGTCGTTTTTATACCATTTATTCCGTTTTACCTATTTGCTTGCATTTTGTATGTCTTTCATTAACATGCCTCGTGGTCTGATAATGGCATGATCAGTGTCGATACTATAGTTTCTATTCAAGTCAGTGATAAGAGACAAAGTATGATTTTGATTAACTATTCACAAAAATGGCTTTCATTTTTTTACATATGAAAAAATTGAAAAAATAAATCTTTCATTAAACACCATATCCAAGTAAACAGGTTTTAAGATTTCGTTAAAGAAGAGTCACACAATTGTATCTTTTCAACCGTTTAACATCAACGCCTTAAAGGCATGAAACTGCTTTAAGAAAAGTTGGTTATTGGAAAGCGGGGCACATTTGCTTTCGCTACCTTTTCAACGACATTTTTAACAAAGAAATGGAAACGTTCAACAGTTGAATCGATCATAAATTATGCTTAAACGTCAATCAATCAACATGCGGGTTTCTTGGTCAAGTACCTACGATTAATGCATTCGTAAAAAATGTATGGATATCGATTTACATACGCTTATTCTCTGTGGTCGAAATTCGACCAATTGTTTATGTAAAATAACGGAATTCCACTTACTTTGTCGCTATATACTCCGAACGGATTGGATTAAATTAAGCGAGAATGGGTCTGTGTCATTGCAAGATCACTAACTAGTGTTCTGCATTAAAAAAATCTGAAAATTGCAGCAACTACCAAATCTGAAATAGTTAAATGTTTCTGTGCATATAAAGTTAAGATACATTTATTTTGTACAGTTGTCATAATGATTTGTTTTACATATTTTTGTACCGTTTTAAAGCATTTTTTTATTTCACAATTGAGATCCCTATAAACAACTTTAATTTTCTGGGCCTATTTTTTAAGACTTTTTAATTCTACAAAATCGATCTTTCAAGGGGGAAATTAATGGCCTGAGAAACACCTTTCTTTTCCACTTTACAGAAATGGAATATCTAAAAAACGTACCATGTAATAGAAATTTGTTTACAGGATTTTTATTTGTGAAATGATAAAGAACGTCAAAAGATCCAAAAATCTAGCTTTAACCTTTTACTTGATAAAGGTGCAGAACACCTTTATATGCACAAACAATTTCAAACATTTACATCTGTTATTTCAAATTTTCATTTTTTAAACCCGACAAATTAATTGTTGCTCTCGTGATGCACCGAAGCAGACCGACTTAGGAGAGTTGTAACAACTATAAAAAATCTACCATATTTCTACCATATTGCGGAGTTTCGATAAAATTGGAGTAAATCTTCTATATCAAAAATTAAATGTAAAATTTTCACATATTTTCTAAATTTTTCCGTTGTTCGAGAAAATCTTAGTTTACAAAATTACTCGCCATGCGCCTTGTAGAAAATTTCATTCTAACTTCTAATAAAAAACTTTAATTCTACAAGTTATAGGAATGAAGATATAAAAAAAACCCTGCAGAAAGTCCATTTTTCAACTTTAAATTTGTTTATTTATAAGTAATTTTCCACATTTTCTGAGATAGTGCACATGATAAAATTATTATTATACATATTATCTAGAACCCATTTCTACTATAACAGGTTTATTCCCCATTTTGTATGAAATCTGACTATTTTGTTCGAACTAATAAGGAATTGATATTAACATTTAGTGTACATTTGAAATTCCTTAAAAGTAAATAATTGAACTCTTAAAGAGTACAATAATATATCATAAAAACTATATCAATATTATAAGGCGGCATCAATGTAAACTACATTTTTCGTAAATACTTTTTCGTTGTTCGCTCAGTTACTTACTTTACTGGACAAAAAAGTTAATTTACAGTATTTTATGTAAGCACTTTGGGGTAGAATAAACTAAATTTTTGAAGTGACTTATATGTCAAAATCATAAGGAATAAGATCGTGGGACTCAGGTGGCCACGACCTATCCTTCTGGGAACATTTCGTGCATAAACCACATTATTCGCCTTACCTGCAATGGAAATTATAGAAAGTCGTTTGAATTATTTCCTAGAAAACTAAGATAGAATTTTCCTTCTACGTATGGATGAAACGTGTTTACTGTTAGAAATAAACGCTTTATATTATTTAATATTTCTTTCTTCTCCACTTTAAACCAGATTTTATGTCCAGAAGTGTACAATATCTCTATTGGCACAAAGGAATATTAGTAGATCGTATTGTAGATCTTTATTTTTCTCAAAACATCTGTAAGGATTTCTATGAGAGACAACCATCCGGGCACTTTGTTCCAATACAAAGTTCAAATACTTACCTTTTAGAGATCAATAGTGACTAGCCCAAATCCTAATGAACAGGTAGAATAATCCTATAATCAGCCTTTCTATTTAATTGTAGAAGACCAAATTTTTATATACTTTTAGTGCTTGTTACCTGCCAAATGCCCCTTGATTTGTAAATAGACGAGATTTTTACTTGCAATTTTGTAGAAATTCACAACTTTATTTAGATTTAAAATCTGGGGTTTCTGAAATCTTTACCATTTTATATAAAAGATTTCGTTCTTTTCAATGTTAATCTCTAAAATGATCCAGCCTTAGTCATAATGAAGACGCCTTTAATAAAAAAAATTGATTATTCATATATGCAAATGTTGTTGTTGCATTTATTTCACTCTACGCAAAAAAATCGGGTCAAGTCTGTGTGGGATTCGATTACCAAAAATGAAAGGCTAATGAGATCATATCGACATAATAAAAATAACACCCGTTAGAATTACCTAAGCATTTCTCATGTAGATTATAATAACCCGATAATTAAAATCACAACAAACAAAAGCAGATTGTTGATTGGGTTATCTGGATATTTAATTACGATTTCGGTTTTTGTTGTGGACGAGTTTTTTGAACTGCGAAAACACAAAGATGTCTATAGACATAGGAAAAATCGTATCATCGTAGGATGATATTTTAATTGTTTATTGGTATATTTGATAATGATTTTTTAATGTCTTCAAACTAGGACAGGAGAAGATATAATGGTTATAGATAACAGTAATTTACTTTGACAAGTTTGAGTTCACGTTTTAGTTTAATTAGATTTGGGTTTGTTATACAGTGTAATCCGTATTAATAAAATATAATCAAACACTATTGTTACAAATTTAAGAATAACAACCGACTTCAAAGTATAACTAAAATACTCTCTTCGAGGTGTCATTCCTTTGTACGCAAGACAATATATATTATATATAAATATAATATATATTGTTTCTGGTCGGGAACTTTCATCAGTTGCGCTTCCCACAATTGAATGTCCTCTCGAACACTTTTTTATGCATTTGATGCATTTCGTTAAATTTGAAGACGCGAGATGTAAGACCGACATCTAGGATTTTCAAGAGAATCAGTACACAGAGGTCCCGAATCTGGAGCCGTTCCTTGTAATTGCTGTTCTCCCTTAACTCCTAGGACAGAATGTCATGATAACATTTTCAGGTTACTTCACCTATCAGAGATATTGAATACTCTCTTCGAGGTGTCATTCCTTTGTACGCAAGACAATATATATATATAAATATATATATATTGTTTCTGGTCGGGAACCTTCATCAGTTGCGCTTCCCACAATTGAATGTCCTCTCGAACACTTCTTTATGCATTTGATGCATTTCGTTAAATTTGAAGACGCGTGTCATTCCTTAGTACAAAGGAATGACACCTCGAAGAGAGTATTCAATATCTCTGACAGGTGAAGTAACCTGAAAATTTTATCGTGACATTCTTTCCTAGGAGTTAAGGGAGAACAGCAGTTACAAGGAACGGCTCCAGATTCGGAACCTCTGTGTACTGATTCTCTTGACAATCCTAGATGTCGGTCTTACATCTCGCGTCTTCAAATATAACTAAAATGTGGAAAATAACGACACAGAACACTTTACAATAAATAACACATTTACTGGTTTTAGGTACCTACACACAAATTAATTACCTACCTATCTAGTATATTTCTGAAGTCGATGCCAAGTAAACTTAAAATCCTGCATTGCTTACATATATACTACTTCATCAAACTTGATTGTTGCTTTGCACTGAATTCAGGTTGGTAATTAATTTGTGCAGAATGAGCACTCTTTATTGTTTACATTTTTAAAATTTGCAACCTAGGGTTGCCAACCCCAACTTTAAAAGACTACGATTTGATGTTGAAAAAACCAGGACAAATTAGTTTAACACCACAACGCAGTAATAGAGTTGCAATAGTTACATTAATGTGTAGTGAAAAAGTGTAGTAAAAGCACTCGCTAGTCGTGATCTACCTGTAAAGCCCTGTCGCACATAAACGGGATATGCTCGGTGCGGGCGGTGCATTGCGTCAAACTGACAGCTGCAAACTATCAAAAACATAAAAACAATTCATTTTGTCCTTACTGGAAAATAAATTCGTGTGATGGTAGCGATTTTGTGTTGTCGCATCGTCCAATTGCTTTGTTTTAGCCTTTGGTTGAAGTTTATTAATTGTCACGCAAATCGCGTTTACGTGGGACACAGCCTAACATAAGAATTATAAAAGTGGAGCGCGAATTTTAAAATACACGACCATATCAGGGCGCTTTAAAAAAAACATGACGGAATGTAATAGTCCTAGAAATATGGTTTTAAAATTAAATTTAGGTAAATTTAGTACAGGATCGCCTCCCTGAAGCATGAAATTGCCCCCCCCCCTCCTGGAAGCACGTGTCTGGATCCGTCCCTGCATCCTTTTAGGAATAAAAATGGTTTCTCAAATTTGAAATTTCACCAATCCAGATGTACACTGTATTAAACAAAGAATAATTATTCATATCGGTTCACAACCAGAGAAGAAATCAGGTAACATACATACAAAACAAATTCACACTGAATTGATAACCTCCTGCTTTTTGGAAGTCGGTAAACAAATGCTCTCCTTTACATGGCAATATCTCTAGTTTTCCAATTCTTCTTACTTTGTGATCTTCCTAATGAGTAGATCAGTTTACGCATACTTTACTTTTTAAGTAACCCCAGAAGAAAACGGTTCAAGGAATTTAATTCTAGAGGCTAATGAGGAAAAACTGTAACTTCTAATAATTCTTCCTACTTAATATGGCCTTGATGAGCATGATTTATGCTACAATTAAAATTGAACAGTATACCGTTGCAATATTTCTAAATTCCTTCCATTTGTTATAGTGGATAGTACTGTAAAAAAGTTTCTCCAGTGGTAATCATAAGACGATTTTGGAATTCAATTGGAATGTAGAGCCATTTAATTGCACATTTACAGGAAGTAAAAGAATTTTTATTAATGAACTTCATGAAGCCGGCAGTTTGTTTGGCTATTGAAACGGCGTTGAATGTAAAAAGATTTGATGTTAAGCTACAAAACTATGTTCTTTATTAATAATTGTCATTAACGTTAATATTTTGATTTTGTAAATTCGTAAATGTTTTTAGCCCTGTTTCACCAAGATCCGTTAATCTTTTTTATAAATTGTTTGTTTGGCATTCTGAAAACATATATTAATGTTTTATTGTGTTTTTGATGTTTGAGTATTTTGACAACGTATTCATTTCAAATCCGTTATATGTTACTATCTATATGTAGTACAAAATTCTTATTCATAATGGAAATATTTATTTAAATAAATTTTTAATAACAATAAAATATTAAAACGTGGGGTTTCAGTTACAGAAAATTGGCTCTAAAATGGCATCCAGACAAAAATCCAGACAACATGGACGAAGCCACGAAAAAATTCAAAGAAATTTCTGAAGCATATGAAGTATTATCAGACGGTATGTACATTAATATAAACATCTAAATTCTAATACAATTAATGTGTAAAGTTTAGATGGTAGTTCTACTGAACATACTCGTAGTTGTTTTACATTTTTTGCAATTACTAAATTGATTGCTACTAGAAAGTTTAACTTCCTTTGTGAAACACTTATATAGACAGTGTATGTACATTTTAATTTTACACGACTTCAGATTCCTGTCCTTTAATAGGTGGGTACATTTTATTGACAATTATTGATTTCAAAATAGATCAGAAACGAAACAATTAGGAAAATGACACGGTGTTCCTCTCAACGGTAAGTCTCATATACAGGGTGTTCATTTCACAACTTTGATTATATATTAAAAAAAAGTAGGGAAAATTTTATCTACAGAAATTGAAAATACATAGTTTCTTTTATTCAGTTACAATTTTCTCTTACAAATTTAGTATTTAATTACTAAAATGTTAATGTTATATGTTTGTATTTCCTCTTTCTGTTCTCTTTAAAGTTTCTTGAATAGTTTTGTCGCCGATGAGATGCATTTTGTTGTTCTCTGTGAAGATACCAACTGTTATCACCCATCATTTTGATATTCCAGAGTTCCTGGTATCGCTTCTACATCTCTTTTATATGAAATGGTTATATTCACATCATCTAAGTTTTCAGGATTTTAAGGCACATCAAACCACCAAACGTTTTACATTTTTTTAACTTAGCTGCGATAATTTTGTAGATTGCAGCTTTTTAGGTACAGCTTTTACAAAATGTTTCATTAAGCTCAATTTTATGTGAAATGGTGGTAGAAGAATCTTTTTAGGGTCAACCAAAGTTTTATAAAAAAAAATTTCTCGGCAGGCGTGGTTTTTTATGTGCCATTGGTTTTTTTTTACCAACATTCATCTCTTGCTCTGCTGTCTGACTCACATGGAAATTTTGTAAATCGTTTTTATTGACCAAGGAGCATGGAAAGAACCTTTTAATCTCCACTCAGCATCCAACCGTGTAAAATGTGAGAAATTGGTGGATGAGACCACTATTTTTGTTTCGGAGTCTGTACACCAAAAGACATAGTAATTAGTTAACATTATTTTTTCCATATTGGCCTGTGATAAGTCCATATGTATTCTTTACTCAGACGAAAATTGCCATTGTTTTGTACTTCCTAGTGTTTTATAGTCCGACAACTATTGTGAATTCGTTCAAGACCCAAGTTCAGATAGTTTAGATGTAATTTGAGATTTAAAGTTAACTAGTTCCGCATTCATTAAGACGGGTCAGCTTCAGGATTTTATATTAGTGGTAGAATGGCTGATTGTTGCTAACTCGCTAAAAAAATCACCAAAAAGAAGCTTTCTACGTGCTTAGTGATGTAATAAAAGGAAGCGCAAGAACAGATCGCAACGTATATTTGTTATAAAGACCGTATTCACTTCTTATTTATTTCTTTTGAAGAAATAATACAATGCACTTTCTTCTCACTTATACAAAACCGTTTAAGAAGAATTGCGTTTACAGTGTACCTTGTGTTTGTGACCATACAGTGTGATTTTAGGACCTCTGTAAGAAAAAAGGAACACTATGCAACATTTCCCAAACAAACGTGGACAAATCTAACTTAACTAACACGTGTTAGGCAGCGCTAATAACGATAGAGTAGAATGTGACAAACCAAGATAAATGAATAAATGAAAAAACAAATTTAAAAAAGAGATACAGCTTAAGGAAATCTGAGAAATGACACATATAGTGATTCCAAAAACATCCCACAACAGATTAGTAGACACAATATATAGTACACCTAAGTCCAGTTACTGGTTGGTTGTTGTAGAGATTGTTTTCTTTCAGGACGTCTGTAAAGAGGACAACCAGAAGCCCGGGCAAAAAATTGCCCGTACCACACTTTATTTCCACTATAGTGAAAAGAACAATGAAGAACTTAGATGCCTAAAATATTAATAAATGTAGCATTCCACCGTTAAAACAATATTTGTAGAACCAGCTCAACTGTCATGTTCATAAACAATATTAGTCTCGGCGGTATCAAGTCCACAATAGATCTGTGTAATTTCTAAAGATATTTCCGCGAAGCGTGTCTGATTAAATAATAAAATTGCATAAAAAACGGCAATAAATTAAACACCTTGATTTCTACCGTATTATCGACACGTTTGGCGGTTTTTGAAGAAATCGCGAAAGTTCAATTCCGAATCTAATCTTAAGCTCTTTCGTAACGTTAACATTGTACGCAGTATAAATGTCAAGACATTGGGGTCTAGAAAACTAGGTTTTTCATGTTTACATTGGATACGCTTATTAAACGTCAGATTAAATATTAATTAACGGTCTTCACGGACTGGTTATTTTAAATGTTGTCAGATGGCGTTGAAGTCTACTTAACTTAGTCTTGTGATTTGATCGACTTGTTTAGAACGAATTTAGTAAGTTGGTGACTATTTAAAATTGCAATGTCTGAATAACCTGATTTCTTTTTTATAACGAACGTAATTTGTGATTTAGAATCATAAACCAATTAGGAATTTAGTGAACAATTCTATGAACAAACTTTTTATTACATGTTTGGCTATTAACTGTGAAACTATGAAAATACTGCGGCCGCGCTGGAAGTTAAATTGTAAAGCTATTAAGTTACAATGGAGCGGCGTACTTGAGAGCAACTTTCATTTTACTAAAACTGACACAATTTCGCAAACAGCAGCAATGGTTTGTACCCTTAGAACACGCACAGGTCTTTCCATATCTCCTACAGACGAGGTTTAATGAAATTTAAGGACAATTTTCCAGGTTGTATTCTCATTTGGTCGAAAAATCACGAAGAGCACGATATGCATTTTGATTGGAACGGCCATTTTCACAATAGGCTTCAATCACCTTAATGCGCTGCTGAATGGTGTACTTATTCATTGTTGCATTTGCCAACTACTGAATATTAAAATTGTTACAAGAAATGTCAAACCAAACATATCCACAACTTCACGTTTAGAAAAGCGAAGAAAATCTCAAACCTGGTTACCACACAACTGTTTATATTGGAGTAGCGCGATAAATATCGTTCTTCAGTCTCGATCAACGATAAGAGCGACGAATATCGATAGAGGTATTTTCTTTGCTTCAATGGAGTATGTATGTTGACAATTTAATTAATGAAATTTTTGTCATTGTGCGATTAAAAAGACAAAAATTACTACAACAGATACGTTTTGGATAAATGTGGATTGAAGTGGCTTTGAAATTAAAAACAACACTTATGCAAATTGTTTATTTTCTAGTAGGTACATCCTCAGTGGCAGCAGTTAGATTGCGAAATGCTATAAAAAATATTTGAAAGTGATTTCTGTTATGTTTAGGAAATTCTATCTATTAAATTCTTTTTATGAATGAATTTATTACCCGGAGTCGCTCATTTTAAACAATGTTTTGACTGTTAAGATGCAATATCATTATTGAGAGAACTTTACTGTTCGGTATTATTGAAGCTTCAACATGAACACCTCATATAAGCAGAGGGTCAACACTATGCTTTTATAGGTGCTCTCGCCGATGCTCTTATCACTTATGGCAGCTCCAACATAAACGCAACCTAAGGGTGGTTTACAATTAATATCGGCCTTCAAGCTGGTCCACCCGTTACTAGCCATAGAAGTAATACTTAATATAGAGTAGGTGAGGAGAACGTAACGCGCGGTGCGAGTGGATATCCATCTCTGTCTAAGCTTGCTGCTGATTGGTGCATGATTTCGTCAGTTAATTGCAATGGTAATCGTCATGGATTTTTTTATTACATAATATCAAAACTTAACGTCAAGTATTCACAAATTGTTTTTTTTTTGAAATAACCAAGGCTTTATTTGGATTGTTTCTTGAAGATGACAATTAGGTTTTTAATACTGAGTTTAGGTTGAAAAATAAAAGTTTGGTATTAATGTACAAACCTTTGTTTATAAACACTCAACTTGATTTTAAGTTGAAATTTCAAAATCATTATAAGGTCAACTTACAGTTCGCTATGACCTGGATAGTGAGCCCAAAATGGTGGATCCAATATGGCAATTGATATTTTGGATTTGTTGTAAAAGTGTGTAAAAGGTAGCGGACGTTACGAATTATTATGTCAAAATAGCAAAATGCTAAATGGAGAATACAATATAGCGGCTGTTTATCAGATTTGTGGTTGTCCTATCCTTGGTTTATAGGTGTGAATCAAAAAAGGCATTTGCAATACTCTCCAGTCAGTAATGATAATATGAAATACAATAATAACATATGAACTGTAAAAATGAATGATAAAGAAATCTGTAATACTACAGTTTGATGAAACATTAATTTACGATGCGATCTTTCCATCTTATCTAGTTTCAATCTTTTGATTCGAAATGGTCTTCTTCTAAGTTCACGATATCCAGGATGATTATAAAATAAGGCTACAGCAAATTGTTAAAACAGTGGATTTGGACAAATAGCTGCCATATTGTAAGTGCTACTTTGAATTTTGCAATTTTGACCTGAAAAACCTGATCGGCGACTCCCACAATCCAGCTTCTTGTCAAAAACCCAAATTCCGAAATTAAACCGCCATTTTGAGCTCGTTTTCGGAATTGCTCTTTTCCATCTTCCATACTTATGGACACCCTGTATTACCTACCGCTTTGAATTGTAGGTCAGATGTCGTTATTAATGTAAACTATAACAAAATGTTTTCTTTTGTTACTGAACAAAAGTCGAGCTTTTCTAAATTTAAGATATTATCAATAATTGCCAATAAAAAATGTACCGCCCAATATTAGACCAGACGAAAATTATGGTCACGTTAATTTGTTCATTGAACTTGAGATGATGTCATTTCAGCAAATTGCGATAATGTGTGTGAATTAAAATCGTTAAAAAAACTCCTTCCTTTGATGTTCTCAACGTCGAAGACATCATAAAATCTATCGACCTACACAAGGCGACTCGGTAAATTTCACTTTCAACTTTTGTAATTGTCGCAGCATATTTAATATATACATGTCACAATATTAACCTTCGTTTTAGTCAATAACTTTAAAAATGTGTGAATTAAAAGTTGAAGCGATTAAAGTATGGTCGAGGGTACATCGTCTATTTGGGACGATGGATAAAAAATGTGCGAGGCCTTCATACCTGCACACAAAAATGTTAGATAAATTTTTGGGTTCTCTTTCATTATGGAAAGCATTTGATAAAATACATAATAAATTGTAAATCTACATATTCCCATTTTTAAGTTAAAGATTGTTGCACATGCACCCTTCTAGATAGTCGAAAACATATTCCATAGACTTACTGTGGCCACTCTAAAACTACAGTAGGTACCAATTTCATAAAGATACATAATTGCTATTCTAGCAAAGTAATAACTCGTGTTATTAAGCCTCGAATATACCGATAAGCTGTCAGGGATCCCGAGCGAAATACTGTAAACCCTCTGAAATATCCAGAAGAGAGAGAGAGAGAGTCTTCCTCATACCATAAATGGACGCAACATCAAAATTCAGGATATGTCTTATGTCAACAAATGCAATTGCAATGTGTGCAAATTGCGCACCTTCGCGTCTATAGACCGGAATACTTTTATCGAATCTGAAGACTTTCAATCTGGACTCTCGCTGTAAACAAGATATAATTCCAACCTAAAAGCCTTAACAGAATTTTACTTACAGATGAGAACCTATGAAAATTTGAAGTTATAAACTCAGTTTCTCATATAGTTTTCTTCAACAAAAAGGTAACTTGAAAGTAATTAGGAATCCATCTAATATAAATCTGTTTAGGATTTTGAATTCATATTAATAGTTCATTTCCCAAAATTAAACGCCATCATCAAACGGAAATTAAGAAATCAATTAGTATAAATTCCATTAAAGAATTATAATTCCAAATTTCAACTTTAGCACAAGTCCCAAAAAGAGCTTATAACATATCCTCCCGCAGGCTTATGAGAATTTAACACGAGCCTTATTGTCTTGTGATAATATCCAAACAGAAAAATTGCAAACTATATAGACGAATAATTAAGAGATTAATCTTAAATACTGTCTAATTAAAACAGATGAAAATTTTCAAACGTTCCTGATCTATTGAAAGGAGACACATCCAGGGTAAGAAAAATTATTACTAATTACATTCAACCTGCCACGTTACTCGTTGGCGCCAGTTTGCCACGCCACAAAATGTTCCGTGACACCAAATTTCTACCCTACCTAGTTATGCCAAGGGCAGAAGAAGGTATGTCCGGTAGTCTCAGTGAAGACGGGGGGGTTCGTTTTATTTGAACGTATATGCCAGATTTTACTTGGCGGATATAAATAAGAGAGAAAATAGGGGCGCCAGGTAGATTCCCCTATACCTTCTAAATACACATAATCAGGACACCTACCCGTCCTAAAATATCTGCTGTAGTAATTTTTGCTAATTTGGGGGCTTAGATTTCTAAATATAAATAAATAAATGTTGTAATCAAAAGGAATAATAAGCATACAACAGTTCCAAAATATAAGTTTAATTTGCGCGAACAGACTAGTACAAGGCGCTAAAAATATGCCATAGGGCACTCTATTAATGCAAAACCGTTTTAGAATGTTTAAGTTAAATATACCTAACGAAAAAATGAAATGAAACAAATATACACTTATGGACAGAGATTCAAACTGTACATATAAACATGTGAGATCCTGAATAACCCGGTTACAAATATTTAAACATTCCTCTAATACAATAATTCTAATCAATAGAATATTTAAATAAATCGTCAATATCAAATACTACATTTATGGGAACCGATCATAATTACCTGACGTTTATCATTCAATAAAATTCAAAGTTTCAACGTTGGTGTCTCATCTATACTACACTCGAGCTCGAGGGAAGTGCAATCGATCAGAATAATAATAATAAACCCGATCTACTAATGGTCTTTACTTTCCGTTAACAAATTCTATTTTATTAATTTCAAATCAAATACTAAGGTTTATATTATTATTGTAAAAATAACTGATAATGAAACAGTAACCAGATACACAAATTGTCACTTATCTGAAACCACAGCTGAAGCTGAAGTTAGAGTCCCTTGCACTCGCTCCACCACTGGAACTCTGATGACAGAAATACCAGCATGTTATAATACAGTGTTTGTGTATGCACCATCAACTAGTTCATCTGCATGCTAAGTCCATGATCGGCATGATACCATAATGCCAAACCAGGTCTGTGTTCTAGTGTCGTAATAGAACAGCAAAATATAACCCCAATCTCACTGGATGGAGAACAAAAACAGGAACGCCGCACGTAGAAACAAAACAAAAGGAAGAAATACGACAACAGTACAAAAGAAGTAGAACAAGAAGAAAGAAGAAGAACCCTAAAAAAAAAGAAAATATCTATCAATAGTCTGACAATACGAGAAATCGGCTAGTGAACAAACAAAAATCACTTACCCTATCAACCAAGGGTTCTTATACCAAAGGTTCCATTGTGAGGGTGGCCCCAAATACCATGACCACTCTGAAGAATTACGCAACAACAGAAGTTTTCAAATCCTCCATGAGAGAAGTATCCCAGCAACTAATCAACAGTACTACAATATGCTGGAACACAATATAGGGATTTCCATATAACTCTCGAACTCGGATGGCTTATCAAAAGCCAGTATACTAGTGGAAAATCCCTTAAAAACAACTGCACGACTTCTCCAGTTAGACTCACACAATTTTCTGCACGCACATCCCGCCTTGACGACAATGACAACTGTCAAGAAACACACAATGCCAACCAAAAATATTCGATAAATCAATTCGTCTCCACAGATCAAATTCAAACATCCTTCAAAAATAAATCAGAACCAAAATCGGCGCGCAATCGGTAGGTTATCGATGGCTACCGGAACGGACGAATAAAAGCAATATTTTGACAGGTCTTAAACGCGTTCAATTATACTGAGTAGCTAAGGCAAAAATATAACGTAACAAGCCTATCGCAATTGCTGAAGATAAAAGAAGCCAACTTAAACTGGCAAATATAGCAGTCAATATGTTGTTTTTAATACGCTTTTATTAAGTCGAGGTGTATGTATGTATGTATCTATCTATGTAACGGAAACTTTCAACGTAATTTTCACCAACTTAAAGAAGTCCAATTAAGTTGAAAATCGACACACGTGTCAAGGATCGATGACAATATAATTCTTTAAGTTGAATTATCCCGTTTGTTGCCTTTTTGTCCCTGTTCTTGACTAAATACAAATTGGTCTATTAACTACCGCCATCTAGTTAGCAGTAGTAGAACTGCAATGAAATGGAAAGGTTAGCAAACATGAAGTAAACTTTAATTATAAATACATCGTTATGAGACTAAACTACTAAAGCGTATTTTTTAGTTTTTTTAAACAATAATTATTATTTTTATATATTGTTAATCTTATTGAGGTCTAAAGGAGGCTTGCAAAAATAACTGTATGTTCATATTTAAAAAAATGGCCTACCTTCACGTCTATAGATTCCAAAAGTGTCAATTCTAATTAACGTGAATTTTTGCTAATCTCAAATTAACCAGTACAAACTTAAGAAACTCCAAAGGATTTTATTTCTAGCTCAAGACATATCAAAATTTAATTTAATCAAACATATCGTAGCGTTTCTGAAGAAAAAAGTAGCAGTAATGTTTGGAAATTAGGAACCAATCCAACATAAATATAGTCCTTTTCCGTTTTGGATCCCACATACAACTCACAAGGACAATATGACATTCATAAGAATCAACAATCATTTTTTACCAAAAACAACGCTAGTATCACAGGAAAATTGTAGATTCAACTCAAATAAACCACACTAAAAATTTGGAATTCCTAATTCCAACTTTACGGCATGTGCTCTTACCGAAAAGGATATATATATATATATATATATATATATATATATATATATATATATATATATATATATATGTGTGTGTGTGTGTGTGTGTTTTTTTTTTTTTTTTTTTTTTTTTTTTTTTTTTTTTTTTTTTTTTTTTTTTTTTTTATCCGAAGAGGGGGGAAATACATTCCGTACTTAGCTAGCACGTGCTGGCCGTCGTGCGGGACTCCCGATGTAATGACTTCAAAGCAAGAGTAAATCGTTGCATTGAAACCAGTACACCGTATACCCGCTAAAACCCTAACCTCTTTCTCCTACAACCATGGTCCCCTGCGGCACTCTTAGTCAATACTACTTCGCAAGGGTGGTTCATTGCAGATGTTTACTGCTCTTACATTGAAAGCCTCTGAAGCCTACTCCTCGAACGTATTGCGGAGTTCTTTGAGGATAGTCTCCGCGTAATCCGATACCAAGTTCCAGGCTTGGGGGCCCTTCAGCATGGCTTCTACTAACTGTTCTGGAACGATATTAGTCTCCAGAATCCTCTCCACTTCAGCACGTTGATCCTGAAACCGGGGGCAGGAGAAGAACACGTGTTCCGCGTCCTCTATCACGTCCGTACACTGTGGACAGTTTGGGGAGTTTGCCCTCCTGAACCTGTGCAGGTATGCTCGAAAGCATCCATGTCCAGTCAGGAGTTGAGTGATGTAGAACCCAATCTCCCCATGCTGGCGGTTGACCCAACGACTGATGTTAGGTATCAATCGATATGTCCACCGGCCTTTAGTAGAGCTGTCCCACCTCTCCTGCCATTGCCCTAGACTCATGGCTCTTTCATCGCTGTTTCTTGTCGGTTGGTCTTTCTCTAACTTTCTGCGATAAAGCCGTCCCCTTTCTGCAGCCAGGATGTCGATTGGTAGGGTAGAGGCAATCACACTCACCGCCTCGTAAGACACAGTGCGGTAGGATGATGCCACTCGAATCGCTGAGAGCCGCTGGACTGATTTCATTTTCCGGCGGTACGATGGTAGCTCGAGCGATTTCTCCCATACCGGTGCCCCGTACAACAAAACAGAAGTAGTTACTGTTGCCAGTAGCTGTCTTCTTATCTGTCTAGGGCCTCCGACATTCGGCATTATTCTAGATAATGCCCCCTGTACCCCAGCTGCTTTCTTGCTGGCCGCGATTATGTGCTCTTTGAAGTTGAGCCTTGTGTCCAGGAGCACACCCAAATAGCTGATGAAGGGCTGCGACTGTATGTAAGTGTCGCCTATTTTGAGGGTGATGGTTTCCCTTGCCTTTCGACTGCTAACAAGAAGTGTTTCGGTCTTTTGCTCTGCTAAACTCAAGTCCGCTGAGAGCATCCAATGCTGAATTGTGGCTATAGCGAATGAGAAGGTTGTTTGTATCTCCTCTATGTGCTTGCGCACTATGATCAATGCCACATCATCTGCGAATGCTACTAGCCTGACGCCCTCAGGCAGACCGAGCAGGAGCAGGTCGTTGTACATTACGTTCCATAAGAGGGGGCCCAGAACAGAGCCCTGAGGTACACCTCCTGTGATCTTATAGTCTACTTGCCCATTTTCAGTTTGGTACAACAAGATGCGGTCCTTGAAATACGCTGAAACCATTCTGCGCAAGTACTGAGGAACCTCCATCCTGGCAAGAGCCTCCAAAATGCGGTCCCAGCGGGCCGAGTTAAAGGCGTTCTTGATATCCAGGGTGGCTATTAGACAGTACTTTTTTCCACCTCTTCTCCATCTCTTTCCCGAGATAGCCTCTCTGGCGATGTTGGTAACGAGTGTCACGGCATCGATGGTTGATCTCCCCTTTCTGAACCCGAATTGGTTGGTGGAAAGTTTCGGCTCAACGTAGGGCTCCAGCCTATCTGCTATTATCCTCTCAAGGAGTTTACCCGCAGAGTCCAACATACAGAGGGGACGATATGATGACGGTTCGTCGGGAGGTTTCTTTCCCCCTTTAGGGAGGAGCACAAGCCTCTGTTTTTTCCACTTAGACGGGAAAACCCCCTGCTTTAGGCAGGTCTCATACATGCGTAGAAACATGTCAGGCCTATTGGCTATGGCGCATTTTAGCGCGATGTTAGGTATGCCATCTGGACCGGGAGCCTTACCGTTTTGGAGCCGGTTGCACGCGCCCATCAGCTCATTCATAGTCACTGATGGTATATCTTCGTCCCTCACCTGCCACGCAGGATAAGCGTGTAGCTCAGGTTTCGCAGGAAACAAGTGAGTGACAATGCGGTGCAATGATTCGGGGCAGTTCGTTGTTGTCATGGGGGGGGCCTTAATTTTATGCATCACGATTTTATACGGTTTTCCCCATGGATCTTGATCAACTTCGTCACACAACTCCTTCCAGTAGGATCTTTTGCTTGAGAGAATGGCTCTTCGTAGTTGTTGTCTTTTGATCTCATAGTCGAGCCTTAGTTCTTCTGTTGTGACCCTGTCGCGTCTCCGTGCTCGTTGATGCAGCCTTCGTGCTTTGAGACACTCTCGTCGGTGTTGTGAGATCGTGTCGTTCCACCAGTAAACTGGTGGGCGGCTGTTGTTCTGCCGTCTCCTTGGCATGGAAGCATCGCAGGACTTGACAACGCTTGTCATTACCTCTTTGGCAGTGGCTTCTGCGCTTGTTGCTATTGACAATGGTTCCTGCTCCATAACCAAGGCGAATGAATCAGCATCGAAAGCATTTTTGTTCCAGCCGACTGGCTGTGACCTCGCACGACTGACACACAATCTTCGTTTGGGAGTGGTGTTGATTTCCCAAATAATAGCTTGGTGGTCGCTATTAGTAAACTCCTCATCGACCCGCCACTCACAGCCCCCTTTAATTAGGTTGCTGCTAACGAATGTTACGTCGATAATGGAGCTGGCAGTGCCTTTGCGATATGTGCTTACGGCTCCTGTGTTGAGGAGTACCAGGTTGAGCGAAGACATGGTCTCGAGGAGAGCTCGTCCTCTCGCGCTCGTTTCCCGGCATCCCCAATCAATTGCCCAGGCGTTGAAATCACCTGCGATGGCGACCGATTCACGCTTCCGTACATCCTCCGCCAAGGTGTCCAAGAATAACTCGAATTCCTCGAGTTGTGCACTAGGAGGTGCATAGCAGCTATAGAAGTGGACCCCTCCCACTTTGGCTCTCACAAGCCATGGTTCGGGGGTATTTGGGAGTTGTTGGAACGGAAGTTTACCGCAAGCCCATATCGCTGCTCTGTCCGTTGTGTCATTTACCCAGGACAGGGTGTCGAAGTTTTTGTACTGCTCGCAGATTATGGCTACGTCGCAATCCAATTCCCGCACCCGCTGTACCAGTAGGTCTTGGGCTGCTTCGCAATGGTTGAGGTTGAGTTGCAGTACTTTCATTTACGGGCTTGTGCTGCTCTCATCGCCTGTTGGTAGATCGGACATTTCCAACTACCCGCAACGTGCCGGCAGTCTGACTTACTATCTTTCTCTTTGCAGAGTAAGCACTTGGCAGGTTGTTGACAAGCCGAGGCATTGTGACCAGCGCCTCCGCATCTGTGACAACAACTGCTTCGGTCAGTCTTGCCTCTGCACGCCTGGGCGTTGTGCCCAAAGTGCCAGCATTTGAAGCACCGTCGAAGGCTGATCCTCTCGCGAACACGTACTGTGCCCCACGCAAGTTTCAGCTTTCCAAGTGCGATGGCTTTCTTGGCCTGGACCTCTGGGAGACAAACAACTGCCGTTTGTGTTGATCTATATGCCCGTCGAAGTGATTTCACTGCCTCCTCAGTGATCTCTGCCAGGCCGTCGATATTATCTTTGAGTAGGTTTACTACCTCTTCTTTGGTACTGATCTCGTCCAGGTCTTTAATTTCAATCTCGATTTGGGGTATTCGAGATTGTACAGTGGCCCCGCTTGGGAGTTTATTCTTGATGGCGTTACAATAGCGCTCCATCTCCTGAGCGTCTGCCTTCGCGAATAACAAAAGGAGATCTCCCTTAGCTGTTCGTCGGATCTTATTGACTTTTTTGCCTATATCCTGCAAGGTGGGATCATTCTTGATACCTCGCAAGATATCTGCATGGGAGCTCTTCTCGCCTTTCTTTATAAGCAGCGTACAATGTTGGGCTGGCTTTTGCTTATTGGTCCTCGGGGCCTTTTTCCTCTTTACCACTTGCCAGTCAGTCGACTGGTTTGAAGGTTGTTTTTTGGTCTGCGGTTTAAACTTGGGTTTTAATCCATTGTTTCTCTCCGCTTCTGAATTGACCACCCTACTTGTTGTTGCCTGGGTGGTTTGCCCGATGTTCTGGTAACCTTCTTTACCGGGCTTTAGCTTGCTAGGTAGCACCGGTTTAAGAGTTTTAACTAGTGGTGCCTTACTTGATGGGGCTACTGAAGGCGAGGCCTTCGGTGGCGAGGTCCTTGCTACTGAGGCTACTTTTATTGAAGCCGCCTGCTTTGGGGCCGCCGGTGTTGATGCAGTCGGTTTTGAGTTGGCTGCTTTTGAGGCAGCCGCTTTTGGGACCTCCTTTTGCTTTTCACCTTGTTTCTGAGTGTTTGACACCTTTACTGGCGATGTCTGTGTTGTAGCAGGTTTCGCTACAAGAGGTGGCCGCGTCGTTGACGTCTGATATTTGTCATATTCTGACTTAATGGCGTGTGCCAGTTTCTTGATCTCATGATGTACATTGTGCCTAGGCCCAATGAACTTCAAGAGCTCATCGATCTTTGCTCCTAATTTGTTTGGAGCGCCACTCTCAGTTGTGGCCCTTTGGGAGGCGTCAACTGCACTATCCGCCTTTTGGAGGACTTGGCTGAATAGTGTCTTGCTGCCAGCTCTAGTTTTAATGGTCGATGTTGTACCATTAGCAGTGTTCTTATTCTTCTTGTCACCATGTGACGGAACCAGTGATAATTCGCTCCCCCCAGAATCCGTGGAGCGTGCACCGGCCACCGAGGCTTTCACTCGATCGGAACCGGTGGTGGGATTATCCTCTGCAGAGGTACCCACCTGGGGTATTAAGTTGACCTTATCACCCATATCCATGAATGGTTTATTTTCGGGGTTCCTTCCCCTATCTGGTTTTGGTCCGCCCTGAGGAAATCCTCAGTGTGTGTGTGTGTGTGTGTGTGTGTGTGTGTGTTCCTGTACTCCACTTACTATGGCATCATTGTGCGTGCATGGGAGTGCACTCTGGCATCCGCTCACTTTATGGCACCATACACACGATGCCATAAGTTTTTAATGCTGTTTTCGTCGTTTCTGGCGTTAGAATAGTCGTATGGTAACAAAAAAATATTTTCGAGTGTATGGTGCCATAAATTTGTTTATCGAATTTTGCACGCACACGTATTTATTGTGGCATCTTTGAGTTGTGCTGTCAAGTGCTGCCCCCCACGGTAGACAGTTGAATTACTAATTTAGAATTATTTACACTCAAGCATATTTGTTTTTCCTAACATGTGTTGCCATAAGTAACGTAACTGTCAATGTATACACTTTTGTTTGGAAATATTATTATGAGGCGAGTTCGTGATTATATTTCACTTTGTTAAATAGGCAAAAATTACATATACGGCACAAATCGTGAGAATATTCCGCTAGGCTGAAAGAGTTGGAATATGGAACAAATGTTCCCTAAGGAGTGTGGAGGTGGAATAAAATTGAATATTGAAAAAAATCATTTAGGAGGGGGAAAAAAGGGTCCAAAATAATTTACAATATTTTAAATTCTTGAAAAAACTAATGCGTTGTTGGAAATTGGTAAGCAAATTCTTCGTCCTAAAAAACAGTCTCGTGTTTTATTATGTTACGAAAGTTCGACAATCAAGTGGGGGACGGGTGGAGAACTGATTATAAAGAAAAGTGTTATTTCAAGATTAAAAAGTGATTGAGGAGTATCTTTACTATTATAAATTTCTAGTTTGTGTGTTTTTGTTTGTTCGGGCATCACATAAGGCAGAAACCGTATATATAGTGAAAAAACTTCTATCATGTTGGGTAATGCAAATACTCAATTGGTTCGACTGCACACGCAAAATATTATATACTAGCATCAAATTAGATTTTATTCGTAATTCGGAATGTGCCAATGTAACAAGTCTCTATTTAAAAAATCCACTGATATAACAAGCGTAATTTTACAGGGTGTTCTTTATATAGGAAACTTAGAGCGGAGTAGAATTACATGCATTTAAAAAATCTAAAAAAAAGTTATATTAGGTGTCATATAAGCAGCTGCATATATACAATGTGGATGAAAAAAGGGGGAGCTTAATTAGTTATACGGGGTGATCCAAAAAAGTTATATTGAGTGGGACATAAGTATTTGCGTATACCAAGTGATTTATGGTGTGGTTAAAAATTTGTTTTATATACACAAATAGTTGCATATGGTTGAAATATATAGCGGAGTATAATTACAGCTATATAGGTGGGTTTAAAAAATATTATAAAAAATGTTATGATCTACAAGCTGTTGCATTTACCGCATGGTTGAAATATAGGGTGCAGTGGGATTTTAAGGAAACAAGGGGGAGTGGAATTAGTTATACGGGGTGACCCAAAAAAATTATATTAAGTGGGCCATAAGTATTTGTGTATACCAAGTGATTTATGGTGTGGTTAAAAATTTGTTTTATATCCACAAGTAGTTGCATATATAGGATGGTTGAAATATATAGCGGAGTATAATTACAGCTATACAGGTGGGTTTAAAAATATTATAAAGAAATGTTATGATCTACAAGCTGTTCCATTTACCGCATGGTATCACGGGGTGATCCAAAAAAGTTATATTGAGTGGGCCATAAGTAGGTGCGTATACCAAGTGGTTTATGGTGTGGTTAAAAAATTGGGTACAGTGGGATTCTAAGGATACAGGGTGGTACAAAAATGTTATATTTGGTGCCCAATAAGTAGTTGCGTATAAAAAGTTGTTGAGATATAGAGTGGTAATGGGTTATAATTATACAGGGTGTTTGATTCAAAAAAGGTTAGAAGAAGTTTCAAATGAAGGATGGTTTAAATGAAGTGTGGAGAGAAATTATACTTTATATTGTCGTTGAAAAACTATTAGAAAAAATTGTGAAGTAGCAGTTTATAAAAAGTTGGAAAGGTAGGATAGCTGAAATATAGGGTGGAGAAGTGTTATGGTTAATTATTTTAAAAAGTTATATTGGTTTACCAATAAGCAGTAGCGTATACAGGGTAGTTGTAATACAAGGTGATTCAATATCATGTTGAACAAAATTGTTATATAGGGTGTCCAATAAACAATTGCAGTTTTGGTGAAATATATTGTGCATTGATGGATTTATGGATATACAGGGTAGTACATTTTTTTTATACCGAGTGGCCGATAAGTAGTTGCATGTACAAGGTGGTTGAAATAGCGGGAGAAATAGAGTTATAGTTAAACAGTTTGGAAAATTTGTACGATAGCACATGGGCTGTTGCATATATACAATATCTGAAACATGGATCGAAGTAAAATTATAGTTCATACAGTGTGATTAAAACAATGTTAGAAAAAGCTGCATATAAGGTATGGTCGAAAAATAATAATTTCAAGGGTGGTTAAAAAATAGTTATGTAGCGTATAGTCCATAAGCAGTTGTGAGTGGACCAGAGTTATGGCTAAGTGTTTAAAAAATGTTTGCCCCTAAGCAGATGCACATATAGGGTGGTTGAAATATTTTGTAGAGTTATACAGGATGGTTCAAAAATAAGTTATAATGTTTGACGATTTAGCACCGGTGATACACTATAGTTTTATTATGGATGGATGGAGGTAGAGTTAGTTATACAAGACGGTTAAAAAAAAAGGTTTAATAAAATTATTATATAGGGTGGCCAATAATCAGTTGCAGCTTGGGTGAGTGTTTAAATAAAGGTTTAGTGTTAGGGTGCAAAAATGTGTTTTTAAGTTGTTATTTAGTTTAGACCATGAACAGTTGCATTCTACTATATGTATTATCTGAAATGTGGGAAGAAGCAAGATTCTTGTTTTAGAGTGTGTTTAACATAATGTTAGAGAAAGTTGCATATAAAGGGTGTTACAAATATAAGGTAAAGAGAAATTGTACTACTTTAAAAGGTTGTTCAAAAAATATGAGAAATAATTGTTATCCTGCGTGGACCATAAGCAGTTGCATACCTGAAATATAGGGTAGTGAAGAGTTATAGTTAGGTGTTTAATGAGTTATACTGGCTGACAAATAAACAGCTGTATATACAGGATGGTTGCTATATAGGGTGAAGTAGAGTTATAGTTATTAAAAAAAGGCTAATACAATTAATATATAGGGTGGCCCATAAGTACTTGCATTTTGAGTGGAATATATTCGTGATTGGTGGATTAATAGTTAAGTAGGGTGGTTCAAACAAGTTAATTTTTTTTTATATAGGATAACTCATATGTTTCATATGGTATTTCTTTTTGCAAAGGCATGAAGATACCGTACGCGATTGAAACCGCGAGTAACGGCTATTTATTTAATAATTTCATTTATGTAAATAGACAGAAATGTGCTTTTTCAGAAAGTTATACTGCGGTAATGGGAAGCTGTTTTTATAGGAAACTTCAATATATTGTAAACCGAATGCGATATAGGCGAGAAAATTTGTATGAAGACTATTCTGTAACAGTCAATAATTAGTTATTAAGTTAGTAATCTAAGGAAATCTAACATATGCAGCAGTGAGATTTAGTGTATAGTTTATTTTCTTTAAATATACATACATGTTTCGGAATTTTTCAATATAATATTTATTGGGTGGGGCTCGAGTGCACTGTACTTTAAGAAATCGTGATACAGAATAAAACTTGCTGTGTAGTTTCTTCACCTAAAATGTATAATTATCAAGTTATTAATTTGCAAAAACTGAACTATTTGTTCGAGGGGAGGGTTGGGTGTTGGCCAGAAAACTGATTTTTTGACAAATTTATCTTAGGAATCAAAAGATTTTCACGACTGAGAAGTGTTGTATTGTCGTTAAATTAAATTTTCCAAAAAAAAAATATTTATTGGGTGAGGGCAATGGGAACTATTAGGTAATCAGAAAACTTCAAGAGCTAGGAACTGAACGTGGGGTAGGGGAAATGAGTGATTTTTGTATATTTTTGTTAATATATTTTAAATAATTTATTTTAAAAATATGAAAAAATATGTTTGTATTTGCCATAATAAGCCCTTTCATTTGATATATTACATGATGTGCTAGAAACAATTTTAATTTAATATTTTCGATATAATTCTGTAATTTGCCCACCAAAAATTAATAGTAGAGGTTTCTTCTTATTTTTCCGGTAAAATTCTCTAATTTTATCAAAATTTTGCTACTTATAGTTTCGGAGATGAGGTGGGGGGAATTGTCGATTTTTCTAGTCCCCCCCCCCCAAAAAAAGTTCTATTAAAATCAAAATTTCTTCATTTACGATATATATATATATACTCCTGATGGGGTTACAAAACTATACATTGACACCAAATTTCAACCTTTTCTGTCCAGTAGTTTAGGATAAAATTACAGTTGTGTGAAAGAGGGAGAAATCCGGAGTGATATTATAAGGGTATCCGTATATTGTATATATATATATATATATATTTTTTTCACTTTTTAGAATACTATTATTACATTTTTTATTTTACACGAACTGTTATCTAATAAACATCCTTCTAAACTATTAGTTTTTTATAACTATACTGATTTTCATTTTTGATATTTTTAAACCCAACAGAACCATGTTTCTTAATATCTTTTGTTATAATCGACCTTATATTACAAAAATAAATATACTATTTTTTAAATATATTATTAATATATTAACATTATTTTTAACGTTAGTCTCATTCAAATTTATATTCTTGTTATTTCGTTAATATTGTATCACTTTAGACGACTTTTTATGGTCTACATTGGAAGATAGGTATTTAGATTAAAACAGGACGGGTCAGTCTGCTACACAGTCCGAGAGACAACTGACATTTAGTAAACAACATTTGGGAACAGAATACGAGATACTTATATCAATTTGCCGCCCAGATCGTACCATCTGAGCCGCCCTACTATAACAATGCACAAAAATTCGCGATTAGAAACAATGAAATGACGTGAAATTAATGAAGTTAAACCCAAAATGAGCTAAACTTTAGTTGAAGTTTCAAGTATTGCTTGCCAAGCAAACAAAAGGTCATTTGGTCAAAATTATTTCTCACATAACAGTACAACTCATATATTAATAATAGTTTATTAAATTTGCAATAGATTTACTTTACAATTTTGTCATATATGTTTATCCGAACAAAGTTGTAAGCGGCTTCAAAGAACAAATCATTTCTTTTACCAGCTCCCGTACTAACACATATTAAAAGAAAAAGTTCAACCTTGAAATAAGATAACTACGAGTACTACCGCCTAAAATTTAAAGCCACACATATGCTAACGATAGTGTTTTTAAATGCTCTGAAAATATAATACAATAACTATGTAATTTCTTGTATTGCAATTTTCTTAGTAATCCAGAATCTGTTCCGTAATTTTGAGACACATTCGGAATATAATATTTAATATTAATAAACGTAATATAAAATTATGTGAAAAGTTATGATTGGTATATCACTGAGACATCTAAAAATCGCAATTAAGGGATAGTTAATACAAAAAAATTCCAAATTGTTCTCTATAAAGATTAATGAAACTTCATGGTGCATCTTTGGAAATTCTTGGAATAAGTCGTTTCTTTTGAATTCGGGTGTAATGTGCACTTACTTAGTTCGTTATACCAATTATATTTTTGCATTTAACTACCTGTGTTTTGATCAATTTAACTCTAACTTTTGATAAACCTTGACAAGTTTTTACACAAATGTCCTGTTCAATTTGTACAATTTCGGATTCAAATATGTTTACTTAAATACTTAGAGCCCAAAAAGTGGTATGTCCTAATAATATGCTGCAGAGGGTTAGTTGTGGATCAGTTTATTATAACTCATTAATGGCAAATTTCATTTACCTTTTGGGATTTTTTTTATAAAAAATTAGACATAGACAGATGAAATATTTTTTGTGGATAATGGCCATTTTAATTTCCTGGGCTAGTAAAATGCAAATTTTGTGAAAGATACAAATATCAGCAACTAAATGTTTTTTAAATTCCGAGCCATTGTCAGGAATGATTGTTTGAGATAGTTCATAAAATGAAATATAACTGCAAAGACTTGCATTGTGTTCTTTTTAGGGTACTGGCAATGGACCCATAATTTTATCAGAAAAATATATCAATATGAATTACTTCTAAGGACTTGCTTTTAGGAGTATCTACAATCATATTTACATGTATGAGAAATTTGGCAACCACTAGTGTAAACTTTTCTTAAGGAATTCCTTTATGTTAGATTTTACCCTCAATATTTTATTAAGTTAGTTCTTTTTGTGTCATTCGCTCTGTAATGATTACATTTTAGCTTCGTCGTGATTGTCATAAAAATATAACAATATAGTCTATGGGGGTAACTACTTCTTTAGATCTACAAGAATTTCTTGTTTCGTTTGCGGATCTGGCTAAACTTGAAGTATATTGTAATATTCAAAAAAAAATGAGTTAATTCACTAGTATTTAAGGTGTTCGGGATTAGTGAAACTATTATTTTTTTGTAAGAGTTTGTAGATTTTTCAGTTAGACATATTTGTAAAACTGTGATCGTGGGATATGTGTTGTCCAGAAAGTTTTTGTCAATTTCATTCTTTTTAAATTTAAGAAGTACTTAGGGCAGGAAAGGTTAAAGACAACAAATTTAGTGATTGTTAACTTTCATGATTTTTATTTGTAGTTTTGTTATTCATTTGTAGATGTTGTCGGCATGTGAATTCTTATGTCCAGTATTTGATAATATTACTCTTTACCTTTATGATTGATTTTATCACCAATGGTTCATGAATGCCTCTTGAAAGGGAGTCTGTGGCATAATTTTGTATAAGCACATAAAAAATGTATGTATTGTAAGCAAATTTATTTAAATTTTTAACAATGATATTGGTCGAATTTCGACCATTGGGCGGCCGCTAGTTTTAGTAGCACGAGAGTACTACATTACTTTCAATCTTCTATACAAAAAACCCAGTAGAGTTTAAAAGCGATATAAAATTTAACACTGAACCGCTTATGTCATTGTGCCCCTTTATCACGTTTCATAATGTAAGCAAAAAATAAATGATCTTTATATCTTGGGGATTTTCATTATATGAATAATTTACTTTAAATAATTTTTTTATTTCCCATTCTTTGGGTACCTATCCAACTGGAAAAATGATTAAAGAACTGTTTGTGCACATAGTACCAACTATTGTTATAAAAATCTATCCAGTCCGTCTCTGGTTTCATTCCGTGAGACATCAATCGCTAGGATAGAAAAAAAAAGAGCTAGAAGGATCGGATGGAAAAAAACTTATCTCGAAATAACTCGACAACTGTAAAATTGACACCGAATTGTACGAGAGAATTTGATGCTGATTTTAAAAATAGCGGCCCACCATAGCAGCAGTTAGTTAGTGCGACAAAGAGCTTATGTTGTATTATTATTGTGATATTTGAATCAGCAGTTTCTGTATATTTGATGTTAATAAAAGTTCTAGAAAGTGGTAGTGAAAATTAGTTTTTAAATTTTAATTGAACCCAAGGAGTATATAAGAAATTTGGTGATCAGAAGTAAAATATTAAATGATGTTAAAATCGAAATTTGATTTATGGAAACCCGAAGCATGGAAAAAGAAAAAATGGACGATAATACCAAAAAAATATTCAAGCAGATTACGGATGGACTAGATGATAAAATTATCCAGATCCTGGAAAAACGAGACAAAAAATAAACATGAGGAAGAAATTCAACAAAGGATGGTGAAATCTTTTGATGAAAAACGTAAAACTGAAATAGAAAATTTTGTTACTACCATGGAAGAAAAACAACAAAATCTAGTTACTGCCATTGAAGAAAATTTGCAGAAAAACAAGGCTAAACTGAAGAAAAAAGACAACTGCAATTTGAGTAATTAATGCAAATAGTATCGCAAGTTAATGAAACAGTTTCTGAAAGAATGCAAATAGTTGAGTCAGACATATAAGAGCTAAATGATGACATTAAGACCATAAAAAATACCGTGGATACTCTTGAAACAAATGTAGATTACCCCGATTCCATCCAAAGCCAGATAAAATTTGAAATCAGTTTAATTCAAGACACAGTTCAAGACCAAATAAGTTCCATTAAACAAACAGTACAAGGTGAAGTACAAGATAAAATGAGTGCCATCCAAAAAGTAGAAACAGAAATTTAAAAAATGCAACAGGACTTACAGCGAGGAAAATACCAGAATACCGTGAGTACTAACGGTTCCGTGAGTAAACCTCCACATTTGGTGGCAATTCATCTTGGCCCATATATAAACGGCAATTTGAAAGCTTGACTGCAGCTAATGGATGGGATAACCAAGAAAAATCTCCCTCTCTTGTAATTTCCTTAAGAGGTCTGGACTTCTACAAAGCATTCCAGTCGATGAACAAGGCAATTTTGACAAGATCATCGCCATTCTAGACAAAGGTTACGACAATCAATCCCTGAGTCAAGTGTACCAGGTGCAACTTAGCGGACATGGCTTACTAGATAATTTGAAAAAACGAAATTCTGTCGATTTAGTCAAATCCCTCTAGCTCCTTTGTTTTTGATTTTATAAAAAAGTGTAAATATCATAATTGAAGGGAATCGTATCCCGAATATGATTGTCATGTCCTCGTTTGCGTGACAGCTCTCGTTTTCGAGATATGAGCTTTTCAACGATATAATACTCGATATAGTTATTCATAAAAATAACGGGGTTATGAATGCTTTTCTCTTTTATTTTCACTTTTAACGTAGTTAGCCATGAAATAGATTGATTTATTAATAACTATTCCAAAAAACATTGAACGATTTTTTCTTAGGTATATCAGATATAGCGAAAAAACTAAATAAGTAGGCACTTACTAAAAACTTAAGAAATTAAAGTACATAATAATGGTTACAATTTATGTTCGAAAAGTTCACCATTGTTATTTAGACAAAAATTTCATCTTTTTAAGATTGACATTACCGCTTTCCTCACGGACCGCAATTTCTTCAATTGCTTGTAATACCGCCTCCCTTAGGTCACCAACTGTCTCATACTTTCTTTGTTTTTTTAGCTCCCCCCATAAATAAAAGTCTATAACTGCCAAATCGGGAGATCGGGATGGCCATTCGCGTGCGCCATTTCTTCCTATCCAAGAGTTTGGATAGATTTTATCTAAGTGTTGTCTTATTAATAACGAGTTGTGAGCAGGTGCTCCATCATGTTGGACCCACTCAATTTCTAAACCAGTACTCAAATTCAAATTATGCAACATGTCTTGAAAAGTGTATCGCAAGAAATGGAAGTAGCGCTCCCCAGTAAGTGATTCGTCATAGATAAAAGGCCCCAGAATAGTAGACCCTCTGATACCACACCAAACATTAAAACCAAATATGCTCATTGGGTCTATTGAACATACCGCAGTTAGTAAATCTAGTTTCATCTAACCATATCATTAATGGAAACTGTGGATTGTCAAGGCACATTTCACTAAACCATGTACAAAACAAAATATGTCGATATTCGTCACCAGCATGCAAAGTTTGAGAAACAGAAAGTTTGTACGGGTGGAACTTGTGCGCTTTCAGTACCTTAACTACAGTTCGTTGAGATGTGCCAGCTTCTGCCGCAATCTCACGAGTTGATGTAGATGGATTTTGATTTACCAGTACCAAAACATTTATTTCTGCTGCTTTGTTGATTTGATTCCTTTCCTTTGTTGGTTGAGTAAAGATACATATCTGCGTAAACTATCGTAAAGCCTCTTAAATGTACATAGAGCAGGTGGACGACGATTAAAATATCTATGAAAGTATTCCTCAGCTGCACGAACTGAATTTTTATGGCATATGATATAACATTCCACCATATTCAGTTTTTCTTCGTTAGAACATTGAAAAGCTCTAAAAATGTCACGCAAACAAGGACATAACAATCATATTCGGGTTACAATTCCCTTTAATTTTGATATTTACACTTTTTTTATAAAATCAAAAACAAAGGAGCTAGAGGGATTTGACTAAATAGACAGAATTTCGTTTTTTCAAAATATCTAGTAAGCCATGACTTTTTACAAAAATCCGAAAGTGTCATTAAATTGGGCAGTAAAACTGCAAATCTTTCCCAATTTAACCATTGCTCTATCTCCGCTAGTTTCCGAGATCCCCATACTGATCATCAAAAAAAACTCACCCTGTATAATACTATGAAACTACAAAAACATAATATTAATATAAATGTTCTATATGAAGAAATTTCTTCATTTAAAGACACAAGCTCATTCTAAAGACTGTACAGTTCTTAATCAAAGTGTCAACAGCATTATTGTTGTTTCTCTGGAGAAGACTAAGTGACGGGATGAAAGAAACAGGGCATCCATAAATTTAATAAAGAATGAACTATTAATATACCTTAAAATGGATATAGAGTGCAAAGATGTAGTTTAAACATCCTTTAATAACAGATATTTGTTAGATATTGCTTGAAGTACAAAAAATGTGTATGAAAAATGTTTCACGGAAAAATTATTTATTTTCAGATATTGTACTTTATTTTTTTACCTTGATTGGTAAATATACTTTATTTCCTTTTAGTTACGAAAGATGTCCTGTAAGGACCTTTAGTGAATTGTCATATTCATCTTGTTATGATCATAATACCACATGACTTAGACCCTAATATTACTCGTTAATAATCTGTAAGACTTTATACAATCTATTGCGCTTTATATCCGTTTGCATGCACAAAGTTAAGGAAATCTGACAAATATAATTTTATTATATCAGTTGCACGTCTAAATTAGAAAATTAAAAAAATAATAATAGAATGTTCTCTTACTCCAACATTGTCAATACCGATATTTACCAGTAAATAATTTCAATTAGTTTTATAATAGCCACAACTACCAAATAATCAATTCGTGAATCTAGGAACAACAAAAAAGAACAAAGCGTGTACTTGTTACTTACATATCTTTCTTACAGATATTCAAGAGATTTCTGTTAAAAGATATACTGTTCAGTTTATTAATAAGTAATTAATATTAGTTAAGACTATTTAATCCAAAAGTCACAGCCTGTTAAAATAAGGTGGAAAAAATCATTTACCCTTTAAACATGATAACGTGAATTTTTTTACGCGTAGTCTGCTAGAAAAGCGTTTAGTAAACAGTAAACCTTTTGATGTACCGTTTGTCACCAGAAAACGTATCTAAATTATGCACATAGTACGGGAGTTAGGTTAAATTTTATAAAACTATTTCACCAAAAGTTTCACCTTTGAAATATGTGAAAGTTTATTTATTATCTCGGTCGTTCCATCGAAAATCACTTGAAAATGTAATTTATATGTAAGAAGATGATAGAAAATGAAATTCTCACAGTGCACTGTGCGCTATAGGTACGTTGTGATTCAATAATTACAATATAGTTGAGGATTATTTGTTTAAAAGACTTTCTAAGAAATCATTTTCGCAGTCTCTAAAGATTAATAGTTACCTATAAGTTTTATTATTTTAAATATTTTTTTTAATTTCAGAAATTCGTTTTTTGTCTTATATATAAAAATACATAATCCTTTTGCAAAACTAAGCAGTTTATATCTGTCAAAATTTTGAAATTTGAATTAGTTTTGAAGATATCACGCAAAAAATAAAATAGGGTGTATGTCGGAGGAGTGAAATATTTCACTAATGGAAAGCTTTATTTTGATAAATTATTTGATTGCTGTATGGGGGCAATGGGCTTTTCTGTATTTAATAGGTTTCTTTAAATGATTAAATATTGTTACAACTGCAGATAAGTAAGACTGCCATTTTAAAATAACAATTGAGATTGTTAATAAGTATAAAATTAATAACTTGCGGAAATTGAATTATCCATTGGTGAAGTGGGGAGGGGGCAAATATTCTTGTTACTTGTAATTTAAGAAATCTAAAGATATACAGCAGTAAAAATTAGGGTGTAGTTTATTTTCGGAAAATACACATAGATATGTTTGTTGTTTGTTTTGTAAAAACTATATTTATTGGGTCGGGCTAGCGTGAGCTAAGCTTACAAAAATTTAAGATATCGGATTTGAGATTGATACAGACATAAAATTTGGTATGGAGACTCTTCTACTAAAATGTATAAGCATCAAACTATTATTTTGCAAAAACTAATGTAGCCGATGTTGTGTGAGAGCGTAGAAATTAACTGAACTCAGTGCTGCCAGTGGCTAAGATTAAGATTCATATTGAAATATAGTCCGTGGGTTCAATTTTAAAATTATAAAACTAATATTCACTTTCACTTCTCTAGAACTTTATTTACATCAAATTATACAGAATAGCTGATTCTGTATAAACCAGCATAGAAAATTCTCGCAAAATCATCATCACTCCTACAGGTGCCTAGTCTTTTCGAGAACCATTTATTATCTCAAAGCGATTGTTGTCGTACTGCAATGAAACAGGGTCGGCTTTGGTAAATTTCGTAACACTATGGTGTAACAAAAAATTAAGAAAATACTATACTTATACTTATTTTTAGACCAGAAACCGCAAGTGAAATCCATACAGTCATTTGACAGATAATAGTGCACAATGGCGGATCCAGGATTGTCATTGGGGGGGATCTCGTTGGAGGGTCGCATGACCTCACTGAAAGTCGGGTTTAGCACAATAAACAACTATAGGAGCATACTATGCAAATGATTTGGGGGGGGGGGCTTTCGCTCCTTAGCCCTCCCCTTTGGATCCGCCATTGACAGTGCTCCTTTATTATATTAGATTACTTTATCTCCGATGTCCAAACAAGAGGAGGTTATCAATTCGGCGTGCATTTTTTAAAATTTATAAATCCGTACATTTAAAATTATTAGGTCAGCTTCTGTTTATATGTCATATTAAATTCAGCCGCTCAATGTGAGTACCCGCGCTGTTAGCAGCCTCCCAAACTGTGGTCAGACAGTGCGGTTGTGGATCTTGTTAACTTCACCTTCATACATACCCTGCTGGCAAGGATAGCATCCCTAGTAGCTATACCATCAAATTATAAAGATGGAAAATCACTCTCACGCATCATAAGTGTGCTCGTCATAAGAGAGCTATTTGAAGATATATGTTATAAATTTAAAAAAAAAACAGCAGTTACTTTCATTTTTATAAGCAATGTCTCCTGGAATTTGTTGATAACATAATCACACAAAAATTGAGGAGTTTCAGAATTACATAAATATCATATTTTTCGAATCGAATAGGATTGTTCTATGTTGGCACAATTTTGAGTAAATTTATAACAAAAAAAAAGGGAAATTTTGAACATTGACATTTTATATCTGTAGGTATTCATTTTTACTTAGACATACAAGCGTTTTTTTTTTAATTTTTAATTAACCTTTGTTCTGTCAGAATAACTATTACGAAAACAAACAATTTACATTTGTACATATTATTGGCGTAGACCAAACAAATTAAATTTTTTCATGCCAAAATACTCGAATTCCTAGAAGAACGCCTTCATTACCTTTGTTCTTACACTTGTTAACAATATTGGATGATTCATAAAAAATGTGGGTTTTTATGTCCAAATAAACAGACATTTGGCGTGTAAATTAATTTTTCAAAAGACGAAACGAATTAGTTTAATTTTAATTTTCTAATTTGAAACACAATAATAATTTCACTCTATCATATATTTCAACCACCCTGTATATGCAATTATGCAATTGCTTTTGAGCTACACAATAAAATTGTTTTTTCTAATCACGATGTATGCCTATAAACACACCCTACTCTAAATTTTAACCACCCTGTAGATGCAACTGCTTATGGGTCACGCCATAAAATATTGGGTTTATATCGCATTTTGAACCACCCTGTATAATTATAAATCTACAGCTCCTATTAACCAGTACCTGGGTGACCAGCTTCACTCGTAAATTGAAGGTTTTATCATAAACGTACATTTATCTAAATAATCGCATTTTTGCTATGCAAACTAATTTAAACCCCCTAACATAATATTTTTTTTACATTTTTTATTTACATGGTGTTACTACAATTCTACTCCCCTCTATATTTCAACCACCCTATATGTTCAACTTCTTATGAAAAACCCATTCATACATTTTTTCATCACGTTATAATTCCACTTGATTCCATATTTCAGAAACCCTGTATATGCGACCGCTTTTGGCCGTTATACAAACTCTTTGGTTTCCAAAATCTTTTAACTAACCTCTGTAACTACAAGTCTACTTTGACCTATTTTTCAACCATTATATATACGCATTATACATATATATTCTAACATTTTTGTAAACACTTTGTAGAACTATAATTCCGCTTCTCCCTATATTTGCAAATTCTTATAGGCTACCAATATTTTAAATCACTAACTATAATTTCACACCACCATATGTTTTAACTACCCTGTATATGCATTTGTTTGTGGCCACCTATTGTATTTTTTTTGAACCACCATGTATAATTATAATTCCAGTACATCGTATATTGCAACCACCCTGTAAATGCAAATGCTAATAAGCTACCCTGTAGGTATAACATTCTATTAACATTTTTTTATCGACCTGCACAACAATACTTTTACTCCGCCCTGTATGTCAGCTATCATTAATTTCCAACTGCTTATGGGGTACCCTATAAAATAAATTTTTCTCGCTTTTTTCTAGCCATACTATAATTCCATTTGACGCTATATTTTACCAATCCTGCAGAGCAAGTCTTATGTATCATCTAACAAATTTTGAACGACCCTGTATAATTATAATATTTTACCAACAATTCATATTATATACATCAAATTAACATGCGAAATCATGAGATCTTACTCATCCAAAAATTGCCTACCGTGCCAATTTTCTCACCTTGAAAACTTGAAATGTCTAGCTATAAAAATACAACGCTAGGAAAATATGACCGAGGCTTAAAATAGTTACATGTTCGGAACATACAAATACAATATTACAATTTCAGTACATCCTATATTACAACCAAGCTTTCCTATAGGTAGTATAACATGCTTTTAATTTTTTTTAGCGAACCTGCATAACCATACTTTTACTCCGCCCTGTATGTCAACTATCATTAATTAACCTATGGGTTACTCTATAAAATTATTTTTTCTCGCTTTTTCTAACCATTCTACAATTCCATTTGACGCTATATTTTAACCATCCTGTATAGCAACTCTTATGGACCATCTAACATATTTTGAACGACCCTGAATAATTATAATTTTGCACCACCAATATTATATGCCCCAAATTAACATGCGAAAACGTGAGATCTTACTCATCCAAAAATTGCCTGCCGTGCTAATTTTTTCACCTTGAAAACTTGAAATGTTTAGGTATAAAAATATAATGCTAGGAAAATATGACCGTGGCATAAAATAGTTACATTTTCGTACAAACACAATTTTTATTGAAAGAATGTTTAAAAAAAGTTTCACTCTCAAATAGGTCACCAAATCACCCTGTATTAAAAGAATTTTTACAACAGGAGTCACTCTTACGTTGGTTACCAAATTACCCTGTTTTGAATGCCTTGAAATTACAAAGTCGCCGCCTTGTATGATATAAACTGTCAATAATTTTTTAATAATTTTATTTCTCAATAAAATTTTTTTCCCAAAGATGAGACCCTCACCAATCGATTTGTATATATATATATAACAAACACTGCTCGTATTATAGTATTAGATTAACAACTTATTATGGGCTACAATTAATATTTTTTACTCATTTTGTATAACTGCCATAACTGTTATAATCTCTAACGGAATGTTTTAATATTTCATTTTGTCAATAACAACTTTTCCTAAAGTAGAAACTCCGCCCAATAGATTTTTAGTCATTGAATTCTCCTATTCATAACTTTCATCACAATCGTTTTAGAGTCCTGAACTTAATTAAATATATACAAATAAAGATATATTACTCATATTATTCGATATTGTTTTCTATGTGAAAGTTAGTTGTTGAAAAATTTGAAGGCAACACCTCTGGTATCGTACTAACAAAGTTTTCCAAGACATATTTCATGATTTCATTAAAGCTTTTGTTAGTTCAAGAAATACTGCAGGGAAGGGCTAGTGATCACTCCTCGTATATCGTGAAAATCGTTTGTGGCATCATACACTGCAAACAGGCGTCTAGTCGCGCTTGTGGCTTCAGATGTCATAGTAAACGATATTTTCAAACTAATTTTTCTCTCTTAAAAGCGAGGGTATGGCGAAACTGAACATATTGGACAAGTCTACACTGCTTGAAGAGTATCGCCCATATCTCAGATTCAATGATGCCACTTTGTCGTTGTATGCACATGATGCCATAGTAAATGCCATACCATGTATGGGTGTGTGTGTGTGTGTTCGGTGGTTTGCCGGAATTCAACCGCGTAGTTGATAACTGATCCCTGCCGGAATCGATGGTAAAATGACGACGTTTCGGCAGAGTGACATCTGCCCTCTTCAGGTCGGTTCGCATAATTCTCGTAGCCTTCTGCTTTCGCTTCTAGTTACTCGAATACTAAGATTATATATATTATATATTTTTTATAATATAATTATTTTGTATGATTCATTCTAACTTTTTGTGGGTATTATGGGTCATTAGTAAAAAATGTCATTTCATTTTATCTAATGCTGGACAGTATCGTGATTTTTGGGATGGGGATAAATTGTAACGGAAGCCGGAACATCGGTGTCTTATGATACGCCAAAAACTTTCACACTTCATCCTGAAACGAGCAAACCCTTGACCATATTTGAATCAGCTTTCATTTTAATTGACACTTTTTTGTAGAAGTCGACCGGACTGTTGACCTAAGTCAGGTTAAGCGTTATAAAATCACAAATTTGGCAAACGAGTCCATCAAGGTCGCCGCGTTTTTAGCGGCACCCGAAAATACTTTTCTCCGCGCTATAAATACATCGAGGAACACGTTAAATTAGAAACTAAAAATTTCGGAATGCCGTCAATAATAATTGAATCAGTCATTTGAGATGATAATATCGCTTTTTGTACGTACTCGCAATTATTTGGCAAAAGATTCAGGTTTTTCGTCATGGTATTATCGCCCAGTCCATCTTTCATTGAGAGACCACGCAAAAGGTGCACCGGACGCGTTTCGCTGCGATTTTGGGATGATCGCAGACAGATGATCATGGAAATATAAATGTTTTTGTTAACGGAGTAGATTCGATGGGATTTTGTTATCATCAGATGCTTCTCAAGTGAGTAATGCAGAAATGCGTGAGTGGATTCAAATGAGGTGTCGAACACTAAGAGTGTAGTTTTGGTTTGGAAATTTTTTCAGAGAAACACGTTTCTATGATGTTAAGAGAGTTTTTATTTAATGTAGCATTTATGATATTTAACTAATCGATATTAATCACATTTAACATCTTTTTAGTAAATCAGGTACATGAAGTCATGGTATTAGTCTCCCAATTTGGCTTAACCTATTCCCATTCTTTTTCTCAATGCAGTATACTAAACTTATTATTTCACCTTTAATTAATGAAGGTTATGCACTCCGACTCTGGTTAGTTGTCAAAAAAGTTGCCGTTTTTTAATTTTATAGTAATTGTTACTTTGCAAAGTTTTTGTAAAAAACTTTGTACCCTAAAATATTTAGTTTTATTATTGTTTAACGAGGTGTTCAGGAGTTTACATAGGCTAAACGGTACGTTCTCAAACCGACAAATTAAGCTGTTATAATAATTGGTGAATCTAGAAGAATCTCCGTAAAGCTGAAGGTTCATTTATTAAGAGGTACCCAGATCTTACTATATCGAGGACAGGTAGTGTTATAGATGCCAAACGACCTGGTCGACCAACAGTTAAATACGAGAAAAAATTTCCATAATGGTACAAATGATAGTAAACCGTACTTCGTCTGCAGCTAAAGTTGCATCTATCTGTAAAGTTCTCAAATTACAGTACATAAGGTATTGATAAAAAAAATTTCATCCATACAAATTAAAAATAAATGGTATACCTACCAACTTTCCGATGACGACCCCGACAGAAGACTGGAATTCTGTGAGATTATTACAAATAAAATTAATCGAAAACTACACTACACATTAACCATTTATTTTAGTGATGAAAGTACTCTTTCCCTCAATGTAAATGAGAACACACAAAATGTGAAGAACATTCTCAATTTCCAGAATGGAATTTTGGGGAAACCACATAGTTGGACCTGTTTCCCTGAATACAAATTTTAACGGTGAGGTGTATCTGGAGATGTTACAAAATGCAGTTGATCCACTAATTCTTGAAATTCTGGAAGTTATTCCCGATGAATTTGTCAATTTAGAAATAACATTTCAACAAACTGGTACTCGTACGCATTATTGCATTATTATAGTGCAGTAAGTCCCTACCTGGATGAAGAATATCTTGATAGATATATTGGACGGCAAGGTTCCATACAATGGCCAGCTCGGTCATCGGACCTGACCTAAAACCATTTCTTTTGGTCATTTCGATATCAATATGTTTGATTAATTTAGTTGGTAAGACTCAGAAGATCATTCAAAAATGAATAATTTTTCTCATATGTTTATATATCGATTTCAACCCTAGACCCATTACTACCCCCCTGCCAAAAAAAATTTCTTGGTAAAATAGATGGTAACCTATTGTTTTATTAACATGGCAGTACTCAGAAAATCGTCGCAGCACCTACTTTTTTTTGTTTTGGGAAATCTAATTTTCATAAGAAAATCCCCTAGGATTTTTCCATGAATTGTAAGTACCTCATAGGCAGGACTCAGAAAATATTGGCTGAACTTCTAATTCAGATCTCCCGGTCTATTATGTGTTATCACTAGTAGAGAAGTTTACAATGGCTTATTTTTACCGACCAAATTTCATTCGTGTAAGTAAAACGTCCAGAAGATACTAGGGGGTGGGGGAGATTACTTTTGACTGGCACAATATATTTCATTAAGACAAAGGTGAGGGTAAATCATCTAAAGTAATCTTACTAAGTAATCTTTTACATTATTACGTTCGTTATGCAAATATAGCTTAATTACATGTATTGCATTTTTTTAAATTCAAACATATAAAGAATGATTCATTGGGTGTTCTATTAAATTCTAACGAACTAAAAAAGGATTCTTTTGAATTTAATTTGTAAACACTTTCTTTCTTTAAAATAAAAATTCACAATTGCAGCGTTGCCTGCTTTACTAGAAATACACCGCAACACGGAAAATTCAAATGAAATGTCCTGTATGCTATTACTCTGAAACAGGAAGAGATGGGTCCATGGAATATTGACATACGTCACTTAGAATCTTAACAGAATTCGAAATTGTTATAACATACAGAGTATTCCATTTTTTTTTTCAAAGATGACATGAGTTTCTAGTAGAGCTGGCAGTGCTGCTTTTATGAAAATGTTTTTAAAATATAGATCAGAGGCTATTACTGCTACACACCAAATATGAAAAAAAACCAAAAGGACACTACTTGAATCACTCTTTACAATCCTACATAAAAATAATTGTCTAATATAGTTATTTAAACACGATTAATGGGATATCCTGTATGTTTATTTATTGTTTGCATTTGAAGTTGCTTTTATATCTTAGGTAAATATTGTATAAGAAATATATTCAAGTGACTGATTCAAATTATTTTCCTATTATAACCATAAATTTTCATTTTTCAGGCCAAACAAGCAAAAATTTTAAAATTTGACCGTAAAATTTGAATTTACAAAAATTGGTAACTTTTGTTTTTTTTCTTCGTTGTTCCCAGATACGAAACGAAAAATATACGATAGTCGTAGTAACAGAAGTTCGTCGGCAAAATCGCACTCGAGATCCCACTATCACAACAGAAGTTATTTCGACTACAATCCCTTTTCACAACGTTTTTTCGGTATTATAAAAATTTTGTTGTTTTTTTTTCTTCATATTTTTAAGTGTTTCTCCTGTAAACATAACCACCCATTAATAATAAACTGGCTTAAAAGCAGAACGAACGCAACTAATACTAACTTTCTTGGCATTGGAGATTGTCGACGCTTTGGAAATACCTTTTGCTTCGAGTATTTGAAAGTTTTTTTTTGGTTTTATGACTTTTTTTTATTGTTGTAGTACGTATAAATTGCATGTATATTTTGTTTTTGACATCTGATCAGCCGAATTAAGTAAAATTTATTTAAATTAAGACTTCAATTTGGCTACTATTGTATAAATATTCACATACATATAAAAAATTATAAGTACGGCTATCATTTAGTCTGTGCACCTTTTTGTATTCACGTTTCACGAAAATTTATGCAATTCATTGTTTTAAATCATTTATGATAAAGTTTCATTTATAACCATTAACAAGAAAGTAATGAAAATCGATAATTTTAATATTTTTTATTTATTATATTTTTTGTCTTGTTAATTTTAATGGACATTTTTTAAAGTTACTGCGCGGGAAAATCGAAAAGTTGTAGACTTACATACAAATTGTCCTCATACTCCTATTAAACTTTTGTGAAATTACACCGGAGACAAAAAAAAGCAACACAACGGTGGATAAACTATTTTCAAATTACTTTATTATGTAAAGATACATTGTGATATTTTTAGTAGTCGATAACTTTATTTGAACACAGAAAAAAATCAGGTGATCTTGTTGATCATTCCAAAATCTATGGCAAGATTCATTTATGCGAGAGGACAGAATATGACGATTCTAAAAGCATTTAAAGAAATAATCTATGTCATTAGGTATCGCGTTTTAAGTATACTAGCGCAAATGTTGAAATTCAAGATTAGATTACGTTTTTCAAAAAGACCTCTTCACTGATGGTGCATATTTATGAGCATTAGTGTCTTGGATGGCTTCAGATATTCGTTGATGTAGCTGGGCAATAATTTCAATTTGTTTTGGGTATACTTTTAACTTTTAAGCAACCCTACTAAAAGATATCCAAGTAGTCTGGATGTGGGGAACCGGGGTGGCCCTAAAATTGGGCCAAAACGACCGATCCATCTTTCAAGATACTCATGATTTTGGTATTCAGTAACTGGAAAAGCTTAATGACCTAGAAATGTTTTCAGTGAATCATCTATAGGGATTCAGCAAGAGGTATTGAATATAAAATATACATACATACAATTTTATATTCAAAGCTTGTGGTACATCAGAAGACCCAAAGATTTGGGCTTATCATATCTGTCCATAGGTCGTATTTTGTAGAATCTGTAATCTGTAGATATAGTTTTTATAACAACTGGTGAACTTTAAATAATTAATGGCGTAACGCACATAGTAAATGATAGTTATTATTAGATTTTAGTTTTTTATTAACATAATTGTAATATTTACACCCAGTTTTGGTTGAAGTTTAATTCGGCTGGTCTAAGTATTATTATGTACCATGGACGATCTTTGTAGATAACCCAATGCATTATTATAGCGGCCTAGAATTCAGATAGACTGGGTACAATAACAAAATGATGTAAAGTTCGAGATAGAACCTGAATGGTTGGAAATATAAAGAAACGTCCTATGACAAAGTTGTTAGGTGCACTAAAATCCGTAAACTAAAAATAATTCTGCATATAGATAGTGAGTGATAAAATTGTATGGTTATAATGTATATTTTTAACGGGACACCCTGTATAGTATTTAATATACTGAATCGGTAAGTAAGGAGCGTGACTCTTAACACACATTTTGTTGCACTTCAGGGCGATGTTAACACGTAAATTTTTTTGGTATTCTAGGGAGTCTATTTAGACAATTTAACTTGTCTGCGGGGTACGGCAATTAAATAGGGAGAATACGAAAAAAATAATTCGAAATTAGAAACAAACTAAAGCTAGATTTCTTTACATAACAGCTATATTAATATACTCACTGACCAAGAAATCGCAACACCTAGAAGGAGATGTTTAAATTTAATATTGTTTTAGTAAAACAGATGCTATGGTAAGAAGTAAATGATTAAAATTTGAATAAAAATACCATGGATTTTAATTTTTTTATTAATTTGGTTAATAATGGGTTTATCCACCGCGGTTATCTATACATTCCCCAGCACATCTTGGCATTACTTCAATAAGGTGGTCTAACCTAACCTAAGTCTTCTTGAGTAATACTATCCCAAGCCACGGATTTTGGATGTTCTAAGACATAAAATACAGGTGAATACTATCCCAAGCTACCTGTATTTCATGTCTTAGAACCTCCAAAGTCCTTGGGGACTGAAGTAAATTTCCGAGCTTTCTACCTATCATATCCCAAACATGTTCCATGGGCAAATGATCTGGGGATCTGGGCGGCCATAGCAACAGATTCACATGGGTCTCTTCAGAGAAGTTTAAACAAGTCGAGCAATATGAGGCATTATCTTGTAGAAATATGAGATCCATGAGCCGATTAAAGTAAGGAAGTGCATACGGCTCCACTACCTCCTGAAGATAACATTGCGCTGTCAGTTGTCTCGAACGAAGATTAAAGGTGACCTACTTACATGTGCAATAACACCCCCATACCATAACGCCTACAGTTCGGTGTACATGTCGCTCAACATCAAATTGAGGTTGACGTCTTTCTCGTCGACGTCGTCTAACCCTTCATGGACCGTCATGTCCACCCAAGCAGAATCGAGATTCATCAGAGCCCATTCCACATTTCAATGTTGTCGTTCTCTGCACCTCTGTAGTCGTTGCCGTTGATGCTCAGCGATCCGATGTAGCAAAAGATGAGGTCGATAATGCCGCAGTCCAAAAGTTATACGGCAGTAAACCGTTCGCACACTTACAAGATGGCCTTGATCTCCTAACCACTCATCAGCCAAATTTCGAGTTGTCGAAAATCGGGCTCTAAACGCCATAAGTCTTAGATTTTGGGTATTCTGAACCCACGCTTGACATCATTTCATAGCAGCAGTTAGATTTCTGTTCGTGCGGTTTCTCGATAAACTCGCCTCTCTCTCCTAAACCAAATTCACTTAGATGGCGATACATTCGGCGTACACGTACTCTAGGCATTTTAACATTACTAAACATCGATTTGGGATCCCAAAAAGTTCCGGCTACAATATTAATTGATAAAAAAAATTACATGAAAAAACATTAATCAAATTTTCCCAAATTTTAATCAGTTACTTATTCCTTAATATAGCTTCTATGTTTTACTAAAACAATATTAAATTTACACATATCCTTCGGGGTGTTGAGAGTTCTTTGTCAGTGCGTATATATTTTGAAACGTAAATGGATGAAATAAAATAACTAACTTTTCAAAATTAGTCATAGTTGGATGTAATTTTGTGACCATCTACTTTGCAACTGGAGTTACCTTCGGGCTAAAACTGACTTAATTATAGAGACAAAAATGTTTAATTCCTGAGGTTGGCTCACATTTCTGTTTACATTAAATTACCTTATTCTTAGAACAAAATATAAATCTAGAATGCGCAACTTCAAATTAAAGATTATTTTTAGGTTTTCTTGAGAATAACACCACAATTGAATTAAAAAAGCTGTCAACTTAAATGTCATAAATCAAACTTTCAATTTTGCAATTTACATTTTCATTACATATTGTAATGTTTTTATTTTCACACTCGGGTTCAGTTCAGTTCTTGGATTTATTTAAAAACACAGTCCAACTCACTCTTATTTATTTCCACTACTTTAACACAACTATTTACAATTTATATCTACTTAAGTATACGACCGTCGAAATCAATCCCATCGCCAGCTGTCCGTATTTATATATTTCTCTTGGAATTGTTCTGGCAAGTCAACGAACTATAGGGAAACTACTTTCATATTCTGGAAGCTTTAAGGGAATTCCCAGTAACGGCAGCCGCCGGACTGTTGAGAGACGAAACATTTCGGATTCCCAGAAGTATCGGAATAATGTCCCTTCCACGAATTGGTTGATGGCCGATTGCACCAGCTGTCGGATGAATTCTCGTAACAATATTTTAAAGCCATTGACAACGAAGTCAGAATCGACTTTGAAACGTTTGGTATTTTCTTTCAATATACAGCTTTTTTAAATCAATTGTGGTGTTATTCCCAAGGAAACTTAAAAATAATCGAGAACATGCCAAAAATAACAATTCAAAATAAAGGTTTTGTCTCTATTTTTGAGGTCAATATGAACCACATAAAAAATTCCAGTTCAAGTTTTCTGAACATTGTTAAATAGATTTTTAAATCGCAACTTGGAGGTAATGTTGCTTTTTTGGCAAGTTGATTCAGTTACATAATTTTTCCGCAAGCGATAAGTAGCAAACTATACGTTTTTCACATGATTTTGTCCACTTAAGTCGCAAAATATATATTCTCAGATCATAAGACACCCATGAACCTCTCCTGGTATCATTATTTGTAAAATTCTTGATGTACTACTCTGAATACGGAAAATAGCATTCTTTCAACGAGCTCTTCATCTGGGTAAAGAGAAAAAGTCGATTCTTTGTTGTCACATTCTGGCGGAATATGGCAAACTGGTACTGTCAACTTTTTCAAAACTTATAAAAATTAGCGCAGGCAAAAGGAAACTCGTTCCACAAAATGTGCTTCTTGTGCAGGTTTGAGAAAGTTGTAGTGTTGTCAGTTTCAACGCTAAAAAATAATAGTTATTCGAATTTTATTCTCGTATCTTGGTAGCTTGTAATCACATTTAAAAATGCACTTATTTCACTATATCCTAGTTTTACTCGCGTTGTTTGTCTAAAATTAATTTTAGCTTATTTTCGTTAATAACATAAGTTTGCTGTAGAACGTTTCTTATATTTCCTTTAGTCTTGGCTGTATCTTGGCCCTGTTAATACACAGTGTATAATTAGTGTTTCTATTTTCTATCTAATGAACGCACAATATGACTAAATTTCCATTAAAGTCGTTCTAATTATTGTCACAGCAAGTCAAGCGTGAATCGCTATCGCTTTTAAAGACACATCACCAAAGAGAAACATAGTAAAAGTTTTTATCGTGTGCCTGTTTGTTGTTGTCTTTACACAGTAACTGATTAACCTTATTATTGTTGTGCAACAGGCGAATCAGTTGTCGATTGAAATGAGAATTAATTCCTGCTATTATTCTGTTAAGTTTAATTATCATTAGAATAAAAAACTATGAAAAACCACTTTTTGGAATGAAATTTCACTAGTGTTAAAAAGGAAGTGCGGTCGATATATTTGATTTAGTAAAGACAATCGTTAATTATTGAGGTTTGAAATTTTTAACAATGGAGATACCGGGAAAGTAAGTAGAGATCGTACATCTGGAGGTTGAACTAACACACTATTAAATAGTTTTTAGGACTTGAACAGAAATGTTGATGATATAATAATGATTTTACAAGAAGTATTTCAACTTGGTTTTAAATTTTATGTAATAATTTTCATCCCGATATAGATTTTACTGTTTAATTTTCATAACGCACTTTTGACATCTCCTATGTATTCGATACTATAATTCTATTACTTTCAGTTAAGAAATAGCTTGTAGGATATAATTGATATGATGTTAACAGGAAATCCGTAGAAGTATATTGTATAAATGACAAAACCGCAAGAATTTTTTTTTAAATTTTTTGTTTATATTATGAAAAGGTATATGCAATTGCAATGTTGTCAATGGAAAAGTTGTAAAGAATCAGAAAAACGTTAAAAAGTTAATAAAAACAGAATTATAATTTAAATAATTTGGAGCAACGTGAAATATATCAACAATATGTTAAAAGCTGATAAAATGAACTGAACTTTGTATATCTTGGATTTCTCATATAATTCCACAAAATTTGTTGAAATGCCAGTGAATATTGCACTATTTTCGTGCAGATGTCTTGTTTGACTTTTATCATTTCTCCGCTGGCTGTCTGAGCCAAATTGGAGCGTTTTATGCAACATTAATTAGCATTATAGACAAATTGAAATGTGTTATATGAATCTTCAAAATTTATTTGGTACGTCCGATGTGACGATCTGATTAATACGGTGCATTTTCCAAAATATCTCTAAATTATTTCCTTAAAAAATATATTAGGCAGCACCATTCTCAAGCCATGTTAAAATTAGCTTATGAGCTAAAACATCATAATCCATATTTTTGCGGGTTTTTATTATTTAAATAATTTACTTCTGTGAATTTCGTATTCAAATCATGCCAGTTATCCCCTATCAACTGGCTAAAGTGAGGATATAAACGAATAGCTGTTAAATTTTACGTCTATAATGCCAGCCTTTCTCTTTCTACACATATGACTTGTATCGTCCCCCAAAATTCAGGTATAGCTTAGTAAATAGACTGAGATAGATTGGCAGCTGGTGATAGATGTTGGTCCCTTCTGCCTCGAGCAGGACTGCATAGTGTGTTCTATTTCCGAAAAAAAGATGGTTCGGACCAATTTTGTCGCTTCTGTCAAGTTGACTAAATGTATGATGCCACCAAGCATCAAAATACGATATGCATAAGTGTCGCATATGACCAAAGGGTTGAGATAAGGACGTGATCCTGTAAGGAAACCTAATAATATGGCCACGATCTCTTCGTTTCTTCTAAGAGGAAGAATGAAAGTTGATATCGAGAGTAGTCCACAAAAAAATTGGCTTAAGGTTTACAAATGGCCAAGTCATATTAAGTACAGGAATCGTTCAAGTTTCCACAATATTCTCCGTACGTTAATCTTACTTCGCCATTCGCAAACCTTATATCAACATTCATTCTTCCGCTTGGTAGAAGCGAGAGAATCGTGCCCAAATTGTTAAGTTTCCTTCCAGGATCAGGTGCTTATCTCAATCCTCTGGTCACATGCAACACGTATGCCTATCATATTTTGAAGCTTGGTTGAATCATCATCATGGCAGAGGCGAGAAAATCGCTCTGAAACATATTGTAAAATAGTCCGTGGGTTCAATTTTAGAAATATAAAACTAATATCCACTTTCACTATTCTAGAACTTTATTTACATTCAAACAGCTGATTCAATAATACAATAACAATCCCATATAAGCTAGTCGTCGCTGTATCACTCCTCGGCGATCGTGGCGGGCTTCTTTTATATCACCAGCGTAGAATTCTCCAGTAGAAATCATCATCGCTCCTTCCGCTGTCGAGTCTTTTCGAGAATCCTATTTTTTATATTGAAGCGTTTGTTGTCGTGCTGAAATGACACAGGGTCGGCTTTGGGTAAATTTCGTAACAATATTTTTTTCGGAAAATGTATAACGAGTTTTTTCTGTCTGTCGTCAGCTGACAGTCTATGACTAAAACTGGTTCTGAAGTGGAAGACTCTTCCCAAGCCTTATGAATTTTTTGAATGTGATAACTTTTTTTTTGCTTTGGACATATCGAGCAAACCTCTCTCGAAAAATGCTTAAGAAATTTGACCTACTAAAAGAAACAAAAATAACTTTTTCCCTATTCTAAAAACTTACAAAAGTTGCCAAACTTTTGCATGAGTGAAAAGAAAAAACTCACACATCGAGTGTACGCAATTGCAACTTAATAATTAAAAATCACATTTCATTAAATCCAGATTGGTCGCTGGCCAGCAAAGTCAATCTATTGCAATCTTATCCATTGCTGAAAAAAAAATTATCTAACCACTTTTGAATGTTTCGGAAATAGTGAACTCGCCCTGAAAGTTCATATCTCTTGAGACACTGCTGTGAGTTGTGTAACCGGAAACCTGTGTAGTCGGTGAGAGTTAAAGATTTTCCGTTCTATTATAGCAGTTTGGTTAGTAAGCAATAGCTTGTGTTTCCTTTTTGTGAGAACATTAGGGATTTTCTTGTTGTAATTTGTCATTTTCATGAGGATTATCACATTTCCTGTATCTACTGGTATAATAATGATAGATTTTTATTCCTTGAGTGTTTTAAGGATCCTTCTTTCAGATTGGATGATGTTTTTTTCGATTGCAGCTCTAAATCACCCCACTTGTCGCATTTTCTTGGTGTAAATTGACGATTTTACTGAACCATAATGCATCATTTTGGGGCACTAGCATAATGAAATCCAATAAATTTAAGACGATTAAACTCGCAAGTAAACTTTCATTTTCTAAAGAAAGAGAGCATTATTGTCTTCGAGTGTGTACAACAAAAATATATCAAAGTATCGTTTTTCGCACCATATACCAAGATCATAAATTTCAGTTTAGCCGAACAATGAAAGTAGTGTTATAAATTACAAACGAATCATTCAACAATTCTGCTTAAAACTCCATAAATCTGCTACCGGACGTCTGTCTGTCTGTATTGAATGATTAAAAATGTTACACAATTAAAAAAAAACAGCATCAAAGATGGTCAATAAAAAACCACTGAATAAATTTCCAGTTCCTTAAAAGACCAGATCTTGTTATTTACAACTCCTTGTAGCGACAGCTTAACTGTATGTTAGGTTTGACCGATATCTTTGGAATAATGAAGCTTGCATGTAGAGACATAGTCGACCTAATGAAACGATTTTAATGCGACTATAGGAATTCCGTAATTGGCATCATTTCCTCGTCGAATATTATTATGAATGTACAATGGTTTGTTTACTTTGATAATTTTACGTAACCAGTTATGAATAGTGAAGTGATTGGCAGCTTTCACGAAAACAATAACGTATTGTATTGTGGAACAGTAGTTTGTAAAGCTTATTATACTCCATTATTGTACTTCTAACGTCAATATTGTAGACACTTAATATAGCTAGGTTGATAAAACAAATAATTTTATATAAACATTGGACCGTATTCGCTTTATTTTTTAAGATACAGGAATAATTCTGTCTTGAAGTCATTCAAAAATTCACAAAATGGAAAAAATACTATCTAAAAGACAAACACTCAAAATACACTGTAGTGTATTTAGATTATTTTTTTTTTCGCCAGTGACATATGATACATAAAATCTTTTTACTGAAAGAGCGGTATTTGAAGCTGTTTACATCTAAGAAAAATGATTTTTATGTATCAATAAAAACTCGCCATCTGGTTCTATTTCAGCAGTTACTTTCGCGTTATTCCAAGAGTACCCCCAGTTGTGCAGCCCCTCTACTATTAACCGTCCCCAAATTTGTGCTGGACGGCCAGGTCTTTTTCATTGGGAAATTCTATTCGAGCGCAGTTCTCACGATGTCCTCATTTGACTTCTTCAGAGTGTTACTTATCCATCCCCACTTTCTTCTCCGAATTTCGATATGCACCTCTGGGTGGTTGATGAGATGGAGCACGTTTGTGTTACGTATGTATTCGGACAAAATGCTTATGGAACACTTCTCATGCAACGGTTAGCCAATGCAGACGTTTGGTCGATATTTTGTTCTTGTAAGGTGCTAGACTGTGCACTGTAGGTTATGCAAAACACTTGCTCATCGATTTTCATCAGAAGAACAAGACAATCAAGAGCTTTGCATTTTTGGATCGATTGGCCTACGTAATCAATCGGTAAAAACTTCCAATAATTACAAATTTATTGAGTAACCCATCTGTACTTAAATTTAATACGAGATTATCCACGGTTGAAGAACGAGATTGTTCTCCCCTGAAGAACTAGATCGCCCTTCCCTCAGCCAAGTTCTTTTCTGTATCTGCCCCTGGATTTTCCTTTTTTGTATGCCTTCCATGAAGAAGCTTTCTTTCTGCTAATCGCAATGATACAAAACCATAGAGTAGTCCCTCTTTACGTAAATTTAGTATGAGATCATCCTCTCCTGAAGAACTAGATCGCCCCAAGCTCTTTTATGGATCTGTTTCTGGATTTGGTTTTTGTATGACTTCCATGAGGAGGCTTTCTTTTGGCTAGCCCCAATGATACAAAACCTAACGTAAGCCCACTTCACTTAGATTTAATAATAGATCATCCCCCTTGAAGAACTAGATATCCCCAAGCTTTGTTCTGGATTTCCCTTTTTTACGCGTTCCATGAAATGGCTTTTCTTTCTAAAACATCTTAAAAAAAGAGCTTCTGTCATTTAAGTCTGAACGGTGGAAGCGAAAGAGTCTTGCGAAATATATTTCCCGTCTCTCGTGATCTCCTTGTCTCTGTTTCTCTTTCTTTGTCATACTTGGTATTGGATATAATTTTCAGGAGAATTAAAATAGTTGTCACTATTTTGTTACTATTCAAGTATTAATCCTAATATGTAATTTAGTTCTTAATTTAAATATAACTGCAAAGGACGTCTAAGTTAATTTTTAATTAAAATATAAAATTTGTTGAATTGTAACATTTCAAACCTACCTATTTAATATTCTGGCAATATATAGCGAGGTTCCTTTAATTATAACAGATTAAATTATGGGAATATTATTTAAGTAGTTTTTTAATATCAAAGCATCTCTAGACTATTCTTCACAGTAGCTGAAATATAGTTTAATCTAATATGGATTAAAAAAACTGTCCGTTAAAATTCAATAAATTAGGGTGGCGCTATATATATATATATATATATATATATATATATATATCCTTGGTGGAAAAATAGAAAAGACCGGTGGCTTAATATTAATATTATTTTATATTTAAAAGTTCACATCATACCCTCTTTCTACACCAGCGCCATTCTGGTCACTTCTTGAACTTATTATTTAATGCTTTCAGCTGGACACTTTTTCAGTTTAATATCCATTTAAGTTTGCCATCCTTGTCTCTAACTTGGTAATATCTAATATTGCCCTTTTCTGGTGATTGACGTATGTCATCTCTCTAATTTAAAACATCGCAAACAGAAAATTGGAATGTTTATTTTAACGCAAAGCATATTTTATGCTGGTATAGTATATTATTTCGATGTTATATTTGTTTGTTTGCTATAATTTATTGGTTTTCTAAAAACGAGGAGACTCTTAATATATAACTTGGTTCCTGTTATTTACACAGAGAACTAATTGGTACGAATTTTGCATTTTACAATTATACTTCACTAGTTTTTGGGTATGTGTAATTGTGGGCCTAAGTTAAGAAGCTTTCGCTTCAAAGATATTGCAGCTTCTGTTTATTTGATTAATTGAGACATCACGTCAACTATTATGAACAATTGATACACAATATCAAAATGCATACATCAAATATTTCATAATAATAGTGTTGTACATGATATATGTAAATCGTTATGTGTAAGGTCGTATTGATTTCGGTTCGGTATGTTAAATCGAACACAGGAGCCAGCGTAGCTGAATCGATTAATAATAAAAACGAAAGGCCAAACGCCAGATCAGATAAATTGAGATAAAAACATAATGGATTTGTAAATGAGGACACACACACACACACATAGACTATATGACTTTGGGTATTATCAAAACAAATAAAAAAAGTAACTCGGTCATAAATATATATGCTCGTTGTTTGTTTAAGAACATTACTGGCCTTCATTGAGAAACAATTTGGGATGAAAACGACCGTGCGAAAAATATTTTTGCAAACAAATCCTTGAGTGTTCGTTCGGTTTTGAATTAAATCGTGTGAGCTATTTTAACTTGAAAGGCAACCGTTGGTTTTATTTTGAAATAGATACGTTTTTAACTAAATACAGAAATGGGGATATCAAAGTGTTCTATTTTTGATTCGAGCATTTGTATACTTTGAGAAAATTCGCTTTAGGTGGCAATTTTTATTTTTTTTAAGGGACAATGCTATAATCTTTTTAGTTTTGAATATAGAGCTTGAATAGAGATAGATGACTTTTGAAGACTTCTTTGTTTTAAGAAATATTCCCCAGGAAGATAAACGCGTTTTGGCGACAACACGAACAAGTGTTGACTGCTTATTCTGGCAATCAGAACCTTTGCCAACGCACTTTGAACTGGATTTTCGGAAAGATAGAAGTGTAGTTGGGACTTATATCGGGTCTGTACGGAGGATGGTTTAACAATTTGACATTTTGTTGCTGTACAATTTCATTTATTTTGATAGCTGTGTTTTAACCCTGCCTTGGTGAAGGACGAAAGGTTTTTTGAAGATCAGCAATGACTTTCTGCAAACAAATAATTGTATACCAAACGGCGTTAATAGTTCTTTTCTTTATCACTGACCATGTTATACAACTTAGAGTTTTCTGTGATGAAACCAACTAAAGTTTTTTTGATATCCATTGTTCTTGGGTTAACATATACATTACCTAAAGCGAAACTAATTTTCCCTCCCAATTCTTCATGAATGCCTTCTGCATCCCGCGATATGTCACATTTTTCCTGGGTGACTTCTAGTTTTAGTGCACCTGCCCTTGAGCTGGCGCTAATACTCACATTTTCACATTTGAAGTCTCCGTACCAGCGAGAAATTGTCATCTGTTATGGTGCTCCATTAACATAACCACAAACCACTCTGCGGAGTATTTTTGTTGGGACTGAAAATTTTCTCGTCCCTCATCTCTTCCAAGATCTTCAGTTAATAACTGTAGAACTCCAACAGGCTCTTTTGCTAGTGAAAATCCGTCATGGACATTTGGCACTTGCTCGTGCATTTTAAAGATCTGCCACCGTTTTTATTTATCTTCTATCCTTTTCCTCTTTTTCGTTAATCATTACTTTTATCCGGTCTTTGAATTATTTCACTTTCGTCTTATCGTTAGTCATGTAATTTATTATGTTTTTTTTTCTCGTTGAGTCATCTGTTACACTCTGATCCAAATTCGCTGTATACCTTCAGTATTTTTGGCAGCAAAAGAATGTATGTTCAACTGTTCCCTCAACTCCAGAATTATCATCTTCAGTTTTCCAGATCCTTTTCAATTGCCATGACCAGAAAGAAACTGTTGTATAATAACCGTTTCTTCCATTTTTTAGGATTCCATATATCACTCCCGATTTCTACCTGTCTCACATCACAGCAATTTTCTTCTAAACTACTGGACGGAAAAGGTTGAAATTTGTTATCAGTGTATAGTTTGGTGAGTGATGAGAAGTACATATCGTAAATAAGAAATTTTGATTTTAGGGGTACTTCTGGGGGAAAAACTAAAAAAATCGACCGTCCCCCCATTATCTCCTAAACTATTAAAAGTAAAATTTTGAAGAAAATTAGAGATATAGGGAGTCACCCAAATTTTACCGGAAAAATAAGGAGAAACCTCTACTATTAATATGGGGGGCAAATTACAGAATTAAATGGAAAATATAAGACTAAAATTGTTTCTAACACATCATATACCTAATATACAAAATGAAAGGGCTCATTATGGGGAAAACAAATATATTTTTTTGATATTTTTAAAATAAATTATTTTAAAGATATTAACAAAAATATAAAATATTTTACCCATTCCCCCTACCTTATCTCCGAAACTATAAGCCGTAATATTTTGAAAAAAATAGAGATGTAGGGCCTCACCTGAATTTTCCCGGAAAAATAAGTAGAAACCTCTAGTATTAATTTTGGGGGGCAAATTACAGAATTAAACGAAAAATGTAAAATTAAAATTTTTTCTAACATCATGTAATATATCAAATGAAAGGTCTCATTATGGCGAAAACAAATATGTTTTTTTCCTATTTTTAAAATAATTTATTTTAAAAATGTCAACAAAATTATAAAAAAAATAAATAAAATTTTGAAAAAATAGGGATATAGGACCTCACCTGAACTTTACTGGAAAAATAAGGAGAAACTCCTAATATTAATTCTAGGGGGTAAATTACAGCAATAAATGGAAAAAAAAATTAAAATTATTTCTAATGCTTCATCATTTTAAAATTAATATTTTAAAAAATATTAACAAAAATGTTTTAAAAATTACACATTCCTCCCTTTATTCCCCAAACTATATGACTTTTTTTGTTTACAGTAAAAATACTAAGAAATCCCTAATATTAATTTTGGGGGGCAAGTTATAGAATTAAACGGAAAATAAAAAAAACATTTCTTTAACGCATCATGCAATACGACAAAGAAAGGGCTCATTATGAGGAATACAAATATATATTTTTCATATTTTTAAAATTAATTGTTTACAAGATATTAACATAAAGATATAAAAAAATTTCATTTCTCGCTTTATTTCCGAAACCATACTACCTAAAATTTTGAAAATAATTAGGGGTACTGGGGTCACTTGAAATTTATAAGAAAAATTATTATAAAAACCAAATATTAATTTTGGGGACAAATTATAGAATTAAATAAAAATTCAATTTTCAAACGCATCATGTAATATATCAAATAATCATTGTGTGAATTACAAATATATCATTTTTTAAAATCATTTGTTTAAAAGATATTAACAAAAATATTAAACATCGACTTAATTCCCACTTTAGAAACTACACTATCTAAAATTTTGAACAGAACAGATTTAATAATTTATTATTTAAAACTTGACCTATTTTCCCCATTATCTCCCAATCCACAGTAGATTATAAAAGGCTTCTCTGAAAGTTTATTGGTAAAATAAAACTCTAATGTTAATTTTGTGGGTCAAATTAGAAAGTTAAATACATATGTATTTTTATAAAAATCTAGCGAATTATGAAACAGAGATAATAAAAAGTCTCAATGTGGAAAATAAAAGTGTCTATTTTTTATAAATTTAAAACGCTTCTTTTAAAAATATTAGGGTAAATATAAGAAAATGCACTCATTCCTTCCTTGTCTGAAACTGTAATATTAGGATCTTGAAGGAGCTACGGAACCCTTAGTATGCGAGTCCAACTCGCACTTGAAAAAAAAATATTTTTGAATCCATCTATCAATATTTGGTATTAATGCCTTTGTCCATACGGCTTTAGTTGTGGCGGTTTCCCATTTAGTTTGCCATTCTTATAGCATTTCTTTTGTAATGTTTTAGGTATTTGTAGGATTGTCGTAGTTCTCTTTCAATTCTTTAATCAAGAGGTGTAAACATTGTATGTAGTTTTGTGGATTGTACTTTTCATGTACATCGGACCCTTAGTATTTATTAGTAATTTCGATATATTAACTATTTTCTCTTGGCTTTTTTAATCACTGCTTTGGACTTAAAGCGCCCATGCAAATGCTTTACTTGACAAAGTAACTTTTATCAGATTACACCTCTGATCGTCTGTTTTTAATGTAATACTACAAAAATACAATGTCTCCAAAACCGTTTTGAAACCCTCTTGCGATAGTAAATTTCGAACGAGATCACGTCCCCCTTAAAAGCTCCATTCTGTAAAGTAACCTTTGTAGAGAATCAGAAAATCTTAAAAATTTATGTTGATAAATTTTTATCGCAGCATATTTCATAAAAAAAAAGTTGTTTTAAAAACATTCACAACTTGGTTGTAATAACAGCGGAACCTTAATCTGCCTCCTAATGAACGTTGAAATTAATAAAGCTGAAGATCGATATTGTATTTTAAGTAGAAGTTGCAGTATTGCATTTTAAATAATTTGTAGAAATATTTAGCAGAACGCATCGTATTAACCACAATAGTTCGATAGGGATATGCTAAATATAGTTTGAAAGCTCTTAAAATACACTTCACTTTCAATTTTGGCTTAAACGACCCATCTTTAGCTCTCTTCAGATATCTTGACAGTGGCAGATCCAGTCAGTGGAAAGAAGTAATTTAATTAATAACAATAAACAGTATACAGGTAATCATTAAATAAACCAATAGAAAAGTAGATCAATAAGGGCAAATAATAGTGATATAAATAAAAACCTTATAAACGGTTGAAAAAAAAAGTGTAATAATACAATTTATCATAATTTTCATGTCGTGTCTCGACCCCAAGAAAATACTAGATTACTATTATTTTAAACCAATTGCCTGGCATTACAGGCAAAATCCAAGACAGACAAATTAAAGTGGAATTTATGAACTTTCAAAATATCAAACAAAGAGCATAATAGAGACATTCATACTGTTCAAGGGATTCGCCTTTTTGAAATGACTGGGTGGGTTGCTATGCTAAATCACAAACAAAAAAAAGAGATTGGCAGTATTGTAGAATCGATTAATATCGATTATTCAAACTGTAATCGATTGTAGTCGATTATTTTAATAGTCGATTATTGATAATCGATTTCGCACATCATAATATCTACAAAAAACGGCAAACATTAAATAAATTTTCTACACAAATTCCAACTTTAAATGTCAAGATGTGTTTAAACTTTTTTCTTTTTAATTCATTCGAAGTCAGTTGTTTTTAAATAAATATTATAAATTATCCATTAATTATTACTGGTTCACCAAGTAATCTTTTTTATGTTTGAACGAACACATTGTAGTATAAATGAATCCCTTGCGTGTTGTTAATGTGTTAATCACTGATATTGTATAATTGACAGGTTAACAATGCCAAGTATTCTTCAAGGTTTTTTTGGCAATTGTTAAATGGTAATTGTTTCATAGAATTAGATATTTTTTTTAATTGCAATTGTCAATAATGAAAAAAGCACGAATATGAAGTGTTGAAGTGCTCTTATAAAATCAAGTTTATTATTTTCCAAGATAAAAATATTCAAATACAAGAATTGTTAAAAAAGAGTACAGCCAAAATCAAGGTTAAATCCGTAAATTACAAAATTGTTCACCAGTGTTACTTAAGACAGTATATTACAAAAATTAAAACGTTTCAAAGTCTTATTCTGACTTCGGTGTTAATGACATTAATTTCTTTTAATACACAGCCTTTTTTCGTCAATGTGGTGTTATTTCCCAAGAAAACTATTAAAATAATTATTGTAGTACAGTTTATTTCATATTTTCATAATACTTACTGCACTAAACCCATTTGAACAGACACGAGTTGTAGTCACTTGTGTTCGAGATACCAAACTCTGTTACAATAAAATAACACTCTAAGTTTTCCAGATTTATCTCCATAGACGTTTTTATAATATTTTTACTTGCTATAAACCAAACTTTATATGTGAATAAAAGCTTTTGTGAATAAAATAAAATAAGATTTGATGATACTAATTGTTTTTTATATATTTTAAATGATTTTATTATTCTTTACCTAAATACCGTTAAATACCTTTGTGTGATTTCTTGAAAATATTTGTTTTATTTACGTCGGTTTATGTATGTTCTTAACATTCGTTTTCAGTTTCGCATTTGTGAAATTTATTATGTATGCTTTATGAAGATTTTTTTCACATCGAGTTTTGGCTAATATCTGTATGGATTTTTTCAGACAAGAAAAGGCGTGTGTATGATCAATATGGTAAGGATGGACTTTTGAACGGTAGCAGTCGTGGCAGAAGCCGGTACGAGGACGATTTCGATTTCGACGGGTTCGGCTTCTTCTCGTTCAGAGATCCCGAGGATGTGTTTAGGGAATTTTTCGGAGCTACAGTGTTCGACCTCTTGGGAGTCGGTAAGTGTTCAATCAAAATACAATAATACATACGCCTACCCAGGGGGTAGATTTGGAGTTTCAAAACCCCACACCCGTAATAAAGAAAAACATTCAATCTTCTGAAAGGTTATTACTAAGTATTCATAACGAAGTGAAGTGATTTTATTATTATTTAAATATTACTAAGTAAAATACTAACATAGACCGCCCCTAAAAACTGGCCCTTCCTCAGAAAAAAAAAAACATCCGGTGAGCCTATGCCATAATATGTAGTTTTTGGTATTTTAGAATTCAACTGATAAATTCATATGGAATTACAACAATTTTTTCGTCATAGATTTATCTACATTGAATTATAGGTGAAGGACTCCTGACTAAGGAGTTCTGTGTTCAGAATTCAGGTTTCACAATTGCAAACCTGATATATGCTATCACAGGGTGATCCAAAAGTCTGAAAACGACAGAATAATTCGAGATGAAACCATTTTAGAGAATAAAGTTGAATATATAAAGTGTAGCATGTTTCTCTGACTACCTAATGGTGATCTTGACCATGATCATGAAGGTCATTTTGAAGTCAATTATTTTTTTTTAATTGGAAGAAATTTTAGGTTCAAATGTGAGCCTGGCCGGTTAAAAATTTGACCGTGAACATGATGGTCTTTTCAAGCTCAAATCAATTTTTTTTTTAATTTTTCTATCCAGCCAATTGAGGTAACCTTAAGTGCCAGCCAATTAAGGCAAACAGTTTCGAGCCAGCTGCTTGGGCAAAATGGAGTGTGTCTAAGTTAATCTTTGCAATTTTTTCTACTTTTTCTCACACTTGTGTTCGGTGATAGGAATTTTCGTAAAGGAGCGCAGGTATTCATCATCCCTTAAGTTTTATAAAAATAAGTGATTTTTAACAATCTTACCCGAGGGGTAGCAATATGTAGGGTTTTTAATAACCTTCAAGGTCATGGGCTACTATGAGCTAGAGGTTAGTATTATATTCATTCAAGAAATTGACTGGACTTTAACCTTCTTGCTCAAATTTTTTGAATGGTCAGTAGAAGATTTATCAGGAAATATTCGCTCTTACCGATTCCGTGTCAAATGTAGGAGCTTCCGCCTAAAAATCTATTTGACCTTGAAATGACTGTCAGAGTCAAATTTTTAATCGGTCATGGTGATATTTGAAAATAAAGTTTCTCGCTCTTTCCGATTCCGGTGTCAAAATTTACAAAAACCTAATTGATCTTAAAATGACCTGCATGGTCGTGGTCAAGTCCAGGGCTAAGATCACTATTGGGTAACCAGAGAAAAATCATAAACTTTATGTATTGAACTTCACTAAAATTGTTGCTGCTGTTTCCATACTTTTGGATCACCTTGTATATGCATTTCACTAGTTTCAGGTTTATAGTTTATTTTAGGCCTATTTTATTACTAACTGTATTAAGTTCAGTTACTTGTTGTTGCAGATCTCAGATTGAAATATTCACCGTCTACATTAAGGCTTGTACCAATTTAACTTTCTAATCCCACTGAGAACAGTCTTGGTGAGATGCCATATTTGACACCACTGTACATAGGAACTTCTGGGCTACTATAAATTATTCTCATTTTGGTTTTGGCTTCTCTGTATATATTTAATATTTGGGTTATCTACACTTTGCTTTCTCCTTGTTGGTGCCTTTGATAATATGATACCGAACAGTATCTCGAGGCCTATGAAAGCTAAACTGAATAGTATTTAATATTCTTTGGTTCAACAACTTCAGTAAGTACATAATCAATGAAGCTGATGCCAATGCGTAATCAATGAAGCTGATGCCAATGCGGAATCTGACTTGTTCTCTTGGTTAAGCCAAATCTAGTATACCTTGCACTATATTCTGTATGAACATAGTCATGGCCCACTAAATAAATGGCCCTGGCATCTGATGTACCATGTGACGATATTAGGCGAATGTCTGTTTTGTATGTAACCTAAAAAGTGTAGAGTACCTTTTGTGTTTAGTTTTTACGTTTTAAAATGTTACTTTTAAATTTAAAAAAAAGTTTTATATTTCTATAAAACTAGTGATCGCCCAGTGGTCGAAATTCCACCCTATTTCATGAAATCGTAAATGTATATTTTTATAAAAAACAGAGTTGTGGAGAAATCGGAGAAGTGGATGTAATGAACAAAATTGTTCACTCATAGTGACAAATCTATTGAAATAAAAAGAAAATAAAAATGTAATCAAATCGGTATTTAAAATATTTTTAACAAATGAATGACCCCCCAAATGTTTGACTGGTTTGCTCCTGGCAAAATATTCGATATAATAATTGGAGGATTGTTCTTTGCGACCTAAAAGTTTTCGTCATTTGCGGTTTCAATCAAGTTCAGGAATAGGAGAACTTAAATATTTAATACATTCTCTATTGTCCACAGTCTGACAGTTTTTCACACAATACCTCCGGGAAGGTTGTGATAATAATATATTAATCAAATAATTAAATTCACATTAAAAACAAAATATTTAATATGAAAGTTAGTGCAACGCGTCCGAAAAATCAATATTGATCTACTACATTGACTATTTTATTACTAAACAATAACAACGCTTCCATGCCACTTCCAGAAGTACATGCTCTAAGTATATAACAACATCTAACTATGGGTCGATCGGTCCCTCTATATATAATTACTCAATGTTTTGAGTTTTGACGGTCTGACGGCGGCGGCACTGACAGTATGGACGTAAATAATGCATTTTTATTATATTTTATTTAATGAATAAACCAATATTATAAATTAATATTAGCATTCTGCACTGAAGGTCGTCAGTAGCAGAAAATCGGTTGAGAGACAGAGGAGAAAATGGTACCTAATCGTTTTGTTTTTGCCTATTTATATATAGATATATTTTATAAATGCAAGGTCTCTGGCCTTAATTCAATAAATCAAAAAAAAAATTGGTTTGCCTAAAAATGATAAACTAAATAGATTTTTCTGTTAACAAGTTGTGTTCATTGAAAGTACCTATTATCCGAATATATTAGATGAAGGTCTGAGTAAATGTAATTAATTACCTAACATTTCTAATTTCAGCTGATTTTTTTTAAATATAAATGTCAGACCATATTTGTGCCTCCGAGAAATATTAAAAAATAATTCACGTACCTATGTGTATTAATTGATGCAGCCAAAATGATTATAAAAAGATAATATTGCTTATCAAAGTATTGATTCTGCCGCCTACTATGGTAGTGTTACTTTGAAATTCACTTGGTACGCCAGGGCTATTTATGTATCCTTGTGAATACCTTGTACATTACTGACATGAAGTACGCTTCCTCACTGGTTAAGGTCTTCGCACCCTACACCAGTTAAGAGAAACGTACAAGTGCTATCACCATCTCCATGTGGTCTCTCCTGGTTACTGGTCACCGTCCAGAGAGTAATCTTATGAACGGTGAACTGCTAATGTGAAGGCTAAGGGTAACAGCGAGGACCGTCGGGTCATCGCCCTGTATGGGGCGCGACCTAGTATTCGAGACGAGTTCCTCTTGCTCACCATGCGCCTGTTACCCGTAAAACTAGCTCTGTGATCCACTTAGTGGAAACACCAGTGTAGTAAGGCAAGCATGGGAGAGAAGGTATAGCCTTCTCGGGTTGCGACCCGTCTACGCTAGGTAAAGCTTAAACGGACGCGGTCAGGCGAAGTACGATCGGAGGGGTCGTCACTCCAGTCTTTGACTTCTGCAAGTCTCTAATTCCGGACATCTTTGGTACTACCTTTCTTATGTCTTATTTTATTGTTCTACTATGTGTTTGGTTCTTTGACATTGCTTATCCATAAGAACAGAATGATGGAAGAATTAAATTTTGAAGAACGCAAAACTGTAGGGCACAACTCAACAGTTGAATTTCCAAAACTGACAGAAAAAACACTGCGTTTATGGAAAAGTTGTTACTGTCTTTAAAATGCTAAAATCACCATATATTTCCGAGAAACTATTTCCGCTAATTTGCAATATTTCAGATCCTCACTCGAGAGACAGAAGACGCCACAATCGTCATTCCCATCCTCAGAACGCCCTCAGTAGCGCCTCACTATTTTCACCGTTCAGTTTACACTTCGGGGGAGATCTCATGGACGATTTCTTCAATACGGGTCGGCCGGGTGGCTTCACGTCTTTCAGCTCGTTGAGTTCCTTCAACGGTGCCACGCCAAGTAATTCTAATGTTAAAAGGACCTCCACGTCGACGAGGTTCGTCAATGGGAAGAAGATAACCACTAAAAAGTAAGTGAATTGTTTAATGTTATCGATGTAATATATAGTTTAGATCACAAAATGGTATTAAATCTTAGTATTTTGATATGATTAAATATTAATTTAAAACTTTTAAAAAAATTATAATGTTATTTAGACACAAGGAGTAACAATGTCACTTTGAAAAACAAATTTACAAGTTATTGATAAAGATGAGTTTAATTTTACTTATTTTGAGTTTTCGTTCAATTTATAAATATATTTAAAAAAAGAGAATTTTTTTAACAAAAAAGTTTTTGAAATTAATCATTTGTTTGCACTGCAAGATGGTTATCTTTTAATTTTTATAATAAATTGTTAACATAATTTAAAATGTGTTAAAAACAAAAACAGGGTGAAAATGTAAAAAAATAAAGTATTTTTAACTATTACCATTATTGCTACTATGGTTGTTTTTATTATTTTTTATCACTCAGTTGTAATTTATAACAAATTACTACATCGCATTGCAAATTATTAAGTTTTAGAAAGAGATATTTTATTGTAAAAAAATATATCTATTTAAATCTGAAATTAAAAAATTAATTCAATCTAATATTATTTTCGTACATTAAAACATTTATCATTTTGAATCTGTCTTTTTGTTATTTGTTAGCTCCTATAATTGATAATTAACAGATTATAACATTTAAAAATATCACTAATAAAGTGTCCACGAAGCGAAACAATTTCTGTAGCGTTTGCTACACAATTTTCATACTCAAATATAAATGCAATTCAATTAAATTTCTATTGGCTTCTTTTTACGAAAAAATATTAACAATTTTTCATTTCATATGATTAGATATTATAATTTTGTTAACCGGTAAATGCAGTTCATCATTATTGTCTTTGTGTTCTGTCTGTTTTTTATGTTGTCGATTCAACGCTTCCAAATTCGTTTAATTCCTATTTGAAAAACCCTTTCGCTGGCTTCACTACCTCTCGACTATTGTAGAATGTGGCTTTTGTGTTAATTTCTATTTTTGCTTATCCATTCAATGTTATGCTTGATTGTTATATCGTTGCATTTTGCTCTATCTTTCAGTGTTTCACCATCAGTTCCCCCCTCAGCGTTTTCATTTCTACGGTTTCTGCTGTATTGGGTCTCATTTTCTTATGTTAGTTTATGCAATCATGGACCTTACAACTGTTTTATAAGTTCGGCTTTTAATGACTTTCATTTATTTTTTGTTTAACCATATTGTACAGTTCAGTACAGAGTACACTTGATTCATTTGTTCTTTTACTTGCCGTCTGTATTTGAACTTCAACACATTATTTTTCTTTCTCTTTAAGGCACTTATTTAAAATTAATAATCTTCGAGGAATATCCAAAAATCTATACCCGATTTTTTCCTATATCTTAATTTGTTAGTAACCTTTGCTCTTGTTTATGAACCCTTATTAAATTTTTTAATACTGGTACCAACAATTAACACCATTTTGAACTTATGAATTATGTGGAATAAAACGGAAATTATTGATACGAGAAAAACTTTTTATTTGTAATTATGTATAAAAAAAATGCGTTGGGTATACGCAATAAACATTAGTCACATATTTGTTCACATAGTGTCACAATGTTTTTATGATTCATTTGCATTCATATTTATCTGTGAGACATAATTTTTTAATACACTTTTACATGTCTTTCTAAACTTTAAAGCAATTCATTGCGGAAGTTCATGTTGATTTGTAAAACATTTATTCAAATACATATAAGTAGTCATGTAATTAGTGTGGTAATAACAATTGAAAGGTATCAATAATCAGTATCATAATCGAGATAATAATTACAGTTTCATAGTTTGAATTATCAAATTGTGTAGGCCTTCATGGCCGCTGTCAATTGATAAACTGTTTTTTGGTCTATTTTTTCCAAAAATTTTATCTGCAGCTGCGGCATACATCTTTCGTGGCACGGGCGAAGATTACGTCTCGTAAAATTCTACAAGAATATCCTGCACATATCTGTACCAGTAAATGAATGTCTTTGGTAAAACACATTAACACGGATTTTAACTTTGATAAGAGATTAACATGTCGATAGATTTACCGATTAGTTAGACAAAAAACGGCTTATCAATATTTATTATTTTTAGATTTTATTCATAAATAAATCGAAACAAATATATTTATAATCATATCAAATTATAAAAACACAAAATAGTAGAAATAGGTTTAAAAGTGAACTCTATTATTTTTTTTTCATGTTTGTAAGAAGTGGCGGCTGGTGGGTTATGAAACTGGTGGTGCACTTGGTCAAATATTGGAATTCAAAGATGCAACAAAACAAACCATAGCCTTGCTAATACTACATTTATTTTTTATTAATTAAAATATTCGTCGACTTTTATCGAGATCGAAATGTTCAATGACGTTTTTATTAAAGTCTGGCCTTGATTGAATATATTTTTTTCAATACTAAGCACAGAAAGAACATTTAGCCAGTCCTGAGACATTTTATTTCTAAGAAACGTTTTAATCCTTCATTCCATTTTCCGTCCAAATTGATTCCCCTCCATAAATAATGCAAGGAAAACTAAATAATGTATTGGTGCAATCACATCCACACAACCATTTCTTTTTATTATAAATTTCACTTTTAAAACTTCGTGTAAATACTTTATTTTTCATTTTGCACTCTTGTTTTCAATTATATCTAATTTTTTTTGAAACGATTTATTATTGTTTTTAATATAGTCAATATTAAAGTTGACACTCATTTTCACAGTTGTGTAAACACACACACACTCTGTATATTAAATATTCTTTCATAGACTACTAGGACAAAAACAAAATAACCACAAATTAAATCAAGTAAACAAAAATTTGAATTATTGAAACGTTCGGATACGTCCGATCAATATCAGCACAGCTCGGTGTCTCCGTGCGGCGTACGAGAATCAGCCCAATACTCCATATAGTTAATGAAAAATATATGGAGTATCTCAGGCGCTAAGCGTGTTATAGCGTATCCCATAGAAGCTATATATATATATATAAGTTTCACTGTGCGCTAGCCGAAGCGAATATAAGTCTTAATACAAGTTTGGATTAGAGCTTAAATTGTTTTAAATTTTTATTAAATATTTTGTGTTGATTTTTAACCTTATTAAAAGCTTATTAAATTTGGTGGTTCAGCGCACGAGTGTATTTAAGGGACAGCCGCCCCTATTAGAAAGTAGTTTCTCTCACTAAACCCCAAATGTATTCCCATCATATTTTCATTGTATTGCTTCTGATAACGATGTTCGAAGTCCTTGATGTCTTTATGAAAACGTTCTTTTTGTACTTCTGAGTTAAGTTCAAATTTATTTTTAGAGTCATTCTGCAGTTTTAAAGTCTTCTAACATGTTTTCAACTAGCTTTTTCACCTTTTTTATTCCCTAAAAATCTAAAAACTACTCCTATAAAACTTTTATTATAACTCACTTCTCACAGGCGCCATTTTTTTTTTGAAAATTCTAACTGTCAATTCTAAGAAATGCTAATGCAAACCTTGTATGTCTATAATGACACTATTTATTATATATGCAACGATATTTTTTCATAGGCCGTTTAGTCTTACTTTCATTTGCTATTGTATAGAATCCGTGGACGCTCTTTTTTATACGATATTGGATGTACACACGAACCGATTATGACGGATTAAGTGAATATACCAAATAATAAGCTATTGTAAATAAAATATTTACGTATAAATATTTATATATTTACAGAGAATAAACGTACGACCTTTTTATCGTAACAGAAAAATGAAATAAAAAAAGACTAGAGAAAAACATTAAAAAAATATATAACCGACTTCCAAATATAACTAAAAAGTTGAAAATAATTATAACAAAATAAAACTCTACACAATAAATAACACATTCAATGTTGTTATGTAATTGTAAACATTAAAAGGTGTTCATTCTGTACAAATTAATTACCTATCTATCAAGTATATTTTGAAGTCGGTGCCATGCAAATCTAAAATCCTGTATTGCGTACTTAGCTACAACTTCATCAGACTTAATTGTTGCTTTAAGCTTTAATGTGTTAAATATACATTTAAAATTGTGTTAATTAATAGTAAGAAGGACAATTTTAGTAGCAGACATTTGCTCTATAAATTAATTGTTTCAAAGACGAAATGTGTGAGTTTAATTTCAAAGTTTAATTTCAATTGTCTTTTATTAAAACACTTAATAATTCCACTTCACAATAATTTCAACCACGCTATTTGCTACCTTGTAGGTATCCCATAATTGTAAAATTTTTAACCAACCTCTATAACAGTTAATTCTTTTCCACCCTATATTTCACTATTACATATTCATGGGCCACACTTTACAACATTCTTTCTAATAGTTTTCGACCACCAAACGTTCACTCCACCCTATCTCCCATCCATCCTAATTTTTTTACATGCAAATCCTTTTGGGTCGCCCTGTAAATCATTCATTTCTCTAACTTTTTTATTATCATCATGTAAAACAATATCTCCTCTCCACCCTATATTGCAAGTTCAGCTACGCAATTAAGGATTTTAACATCACATTGTATAACAATATTTCTGCTTACCATATATTTGAACCAACCTATATTCTAAGCACCTTGTAAATTCAACTGCAATTTTTCTACCTTATAGGTACAGCTGTATTTTAACATTTTTCAGCCACCATATTTCTACTCCGCTCATACTTTCACTATCATATATATTCAACTACTGATGGCTACTTTATATAATTATTTTTTCTGTATGTATGTGTCTCAGAAGTCTATCAAAACTTCCCCAAATTCCATATTAAATTGAACGTTTAATATTAGGAGCGAAACACTTCTGAATAAGTTTCCTATATAATTGAATCGGCTCTGAAATTTGCACTAAGAAATGATAAATAGCTTTTATATATCGATATAATTCCGACCGATTCATCTGTGTTATTGGTATTGCTATTTTATCACGTTACTTTGTGGGTTTGTTTGCTATAACTCAACACCTTGTGTATAATCGCACCAAACAGCAGTTTAGAACTTGACATGAGTTGTAACTGAATTTTCTATTAGGCCGGGAGTAGGTGACACGAAAAGCACAGTCATCGTAAAATTGAAAAATTTTCATTTAAATCGATATTTGGAGGGTATACAAACAAAATAAGCTTTGGTACTCATTGATCTCAGTGCCGAGAATACTATAATATACTACCTATGTGCTTGATATATACATAGAAAATTTTCACATTCGCAATTAAAACTTCTAGTGCCTGAAATTCCCGCACTATTACGTTGGAATTAAATATTTATAAGGAAATGTCAGTTACGTCACTTCGATGGAATTTTTGATAAGAATATTGGATTTTTCGGCGATTTTCTGCAAAACTGCATGTTACAAGTCGTAGAGAAATATATGAGACCACCTAGGGATCTTCCTTAATAGTTACACCTTAAAAAACTATACACATCGATAAAGGGTTTTGGAAAAATCGACCAATATATTAGGTATATTTGTCAATTTCCACAAATTTCATCACTTTACCAACAGAATTCTTCTCAAAAATTTCAAGTTTCACCAATCCGGATATATACTCCATTAAACAAGACCAGAATCATTCAAATTGCACAACAGGAGAAGAAATCAGGTAACATAGATACAAAAAAAAAATACGGGCCGAATTGATAACCTCCTCCTTTTTGGAAGTCGGTTAAAAATATAAATTAGAAATGTTTGTACTGCGAACGTTACATTTCCTTAGACCCCCCTTCCCCCCTTGTAACATCTTGTCACGCTAAGTGAGACCCCTTGTCTGCGAACGTATTTAGTGAACGAACCGTAAATAATTTTGGAAATTCTTCATGGGCCAAAATTTTTTAATTTGTAGACCTACAAAAATTCTAGCTTTAACCTTTGCTTCTGATCTTTAATCTAGCATTTTTCGAATTTCTTTATAAGGCCTAACTCTCATTAACACATTTGTAGGTTCGGCAATAGGTTCACATTTAACGTTTTGTTTCCCAAAATTCTGTTCTTAATGGCCATAATCGGTGAACATTGTGTTGAGCATCCGCTCTACTGTCCCACAGATATAACCCGGATATTTTCTATATCCACTTTGTTGTCCTGCTACCTTAAAATCTCCAATGAACCTCCACTTATACTCTTTATATTTGAAAGCTTCTAGTAAAATTTTTACACGTTCATAGTTTTCTTTCAAATGTACAGAGTGAGTGACTGGAAAGAAACGGGAATTTATTTCCAAATTAATTTCCATTTTGTAATAAAACTGCTTTCAAGCTTTTCGACAAGCTGTCAATAAATAAACGCCACTCAGTGGCAACACAGGGCATCCATTTTTTACAACAATCGAAATAAATTTTTCATTGGTTGTAACACAGATTCAGTATTATTTCTTGATATGAATTTCTAATCGGAGATTACTTTATAAATTACTATGGTTTTATTACATCAATAAACAGCTGTAATATAAGAAACAACAATTCTGATAAAATGCATTTGTTTGTGCAATTTGGTTAACGAATGTAGTTGTAGAGAGCAGGAATTTGTTAATTTCTGTGTCTATGCTTTTTTGACTTAATTTAGTAAACGCCTTCCTTAATAGATATAGTTTTACGTACACATAGGTCAGGTGAAGCATTTAAAAGCTATAATTCAAATCGTATAACTGACGGGTGTAGGTTGTTAAAGAAAAAACGAAATGTCGTTTGATCAGTTTCTCATTCATTGTACAAATTTTCTGAAATATTTTCCATTATCAAAGTGATTAATACGCTTTGGCACCATTTACAACAACAAGTCATAAGTTGCCAGTTGAATTCCTCTGTAACTAGTAGTCATAATGAGAACTGATGCAAGCCTGACTCTAGGAATGACGCCACTATCGTGTCATTTGAGATTAAAAAAGAAATATCGCAACTTTCATCAGGTGAACCCCTTATATATCTACATAAATGGACAAAACCACCAATAGAGTTGAAAATATGAAAATCGAGGTATGATATATTTTTGTATAAAAATGTGACTTTACAAAAATAGTAAAACATCGATATCAAATTACCTTTATTTCAACTGTTTCTTAATGATTTGCTATTATGTCAGGAAATGATTCCCCAGGTCATTGAAGGCATAACATCTTTATGAACTGTGTCCGAAATGTCTAGATTTACTGCTACAAGACGTTGCACAAAATATGTTTAATTACTTGTATATTTTGTAATTTGATGAAATGTTTGTGGGTCTAGATATCAGCTAGTTGTTAGTAGAAGTGTGATCTTATTATACAGTGCCAGTCAAAAGTTCCCCCCCCCCTCATGTCTTCTTAACGGTTAGTAGGTACTTACACTAATGAAATTTTTAGGGTGAAAATTAACCGTTGTAAACTTCTCTACTACTGGTAACTGATGACGTGTAATAGTAAAAATGACGTCACAGGGCCACTATGGCCACTAATTTTCAATATGACCTTATTGCAAATGTTAGTTCACTTGAAAGGTATTGACAATCCCTACTCAACCATATTAATTTAGACCATAGATAAATTAAATAAATACTATAATTATTGTTTCACATTTACTCTGTAATTAATTAAATGAATTCTTACACAAATGTTGAAAATTTAGTGAATTCTTGTCATACTCGTTCGAATGTGTTAGCTGAAACTGCTAATTATTCAATAATCCGTTGTTTGATAACGTTAAAATTGTCGGGTTCCGTAACGTACACCTTGGATATCAAATACCCAAATAGAAAAACAAATAACGCAGGAGCACCATCTTGTTGAAATGTTAATTCCATATTCCAGAATTCATCAGAATTATCTTTTAGAATTTCGAGAATTTGCAACTCAAATGAGGAAAATAGATCCAGCAGCTATGTGGTTTCCCAAAATGCCTGACCAAACATTCACGTTTTTTGGAAATTAAGTATGTTTTTACAAAAGATTAGCTGATGTCCCTCCAATAACCGTACATTTTGTGTGTTCACATTTCCATTGAAGGAAAAACTACTTTCATCACTAAACTAAATTATTTTTGTGTAGTGTTGGTTTCAATTAATGTTATTTGCCATAATTTCACAGAATTTCAGTCATCTGTCGGGGTCGTCAACCGAAAGTTGGTGCACCATTTTTAATTTAATGGATGAAATTTGTTTTTACTTCACTAACTTCACAAATAGACGCAACTTTACCTGTAGAGGAAATAGGGTTTATTAGCAATTGGGCAATTATGTCAGTTTTTGGTCATCACTAACTATTGGTCGACCAGATCGTTTGGGATCTTTAACATTATGGCTGAGTAGGTATTGTCAATACCTTTCAAATGAGTTATCACTTGCCATAAGGTCCTTTTCAAAATTAGTTGCCCGATGATGTCATCTGTTACTGTTACGTCATCAGTTGCCACTTGTAAACAAGTTTGCAACTGTTTATTTTCACCTTCCAAATTTCATTAGTCTAAGAATAACGGTTCAAAAGATACGAGGGGGGGGAACTTTTGGCTGAAACTATAAATTGTAATGTTGCTTTCTAGTAAACTGCACTTGGATTAAATCTACAATTTTGTGTCACTATTAGTATTTTTACTTGTTCAAAATTCATATGTGATGATTAAACTGTAATTTATTTTATTTTCAGGATAATTGAGAATGGAAAAGAAACCGTCCTGTCCTACGAAAACGACGTTCTTCTATCCAAGACTGTAAACGGAATTAAACAGAGCCTGGCATACAGTTAAACTATTCATAATGACACGATAATTCGTCTGAATATTTCTAGACTAATAAATTTTAGTACTTACCTATCTACATTTAAATATAAACTATAAATTAATGAATGTGATTATTGATTGATCGATGTTCAATATTAAAATGTTGCATAAGACAAACCTACTGCGGCTACACACCGAAGAATGAGGTTATGTTGTTCATTTGATTTTCTAAATTTAGGATTTACGGTTAATTTGATATAATTTTACGTTGTAGATAGTAGCTTTGTATTTGCCGAGAATTAAATATGTATATCTAATGTTATTCCACCGACTAAATACATGTAATGCTGTCTTAAAACAAAGATTTGTGCGGATCAGCTTTTATTTTTTATATTTACGTAAAATTTCTTTAGTTGTGTTCTTGATACTTGTAAGGCAATAAATGTTAAGGAATTATTATAGAGTAATTTTAATCGCAATTTGTCAATATTTTCCAATTGTCAATAAAAAACAAAACTGAACACTTTTTTGAAAACTAAATCCTTAATTAGTTACTCAGCTTCTTAGATTCAACTGTTTTGTTACAAATTAAAGCTACAAACTGTGCCAATTGTAGTCCAGGACTGCCCAGAAGTCAGTGGAGATCTGAAAACGCAAAGGAACCATATTTACCTCCTCCACTTCCTCTTTTCCAAGGATTCTGATTGACTGGCTAGAGGAGAGGTATAACAAGCGGAGTGAAAGTTAAATTTAACTATGGTTTTTCAATCCACAAAACCTGTTCGACTAGCGACACTTTTGACAATTCTTAAAATTTTGTCCATAGAGCCAAAAATATTTGCAGCACACCAGAGACCCTCAAAGAAGAAAATGAAACTTAGAGAATACCTTTTGATGAACGGATATCCGGAAACCATCATTAACAAGGGACGTGAACAACTAGAGAAACCACCTAGACAGGAAGAGGAAACCACGATAGCAACCATATTACTACCATACACCAAAGGCTTGTCGGAAAAACTTAAACGTATTGCAACACCTTGAGGATCAAGATCACAAAAACAAAGCCGGATAATCATGCAGTATCAAAAAACTTTATATACAGCATACCATATGAATCTCTACATTGGGGAGTCTAAGCGACCACTCGACACCAGGGTTAAGGAGCACCGCAGAGCTACTCAAAGGGGAGAAAGTCTGGATTAGCTAATCACTTCATGGACCGAACACCACAACATCAACTGGGACCAGGCAAGGGTAATTCACAAGCAAGAGCACTGGTATAAAAGAAAATTCATCGAGACAGCATATATAATCTCTAATGAGAATATAATCAGCGAAGAACGTTTGAAGACCTCTTCTTGAGCCATTGCTGCTACGCATCGCCAGGTCAGGCTACGCTGATTGGACGAGACGGGATTAAGCGACCCAATAAGCATGACTGGTTAAGGGTATAAATACGACGGGTAATCCGAATTTCACATCATTCACCTGATGACGATAGCAGTTCCAAAGCTATTGTAACGTTGTGAGATCAATCATTTCAAGAAGATATAAGTCCAAGGAAACTCCGAAGATATGATGCATTAGTATATCATGATTCAACCGACGAAAGCATTGCTAGTGAAATCAAGAATTTGAACAAACCATGGTGGATAAACAAAACAAGCTTAAAAACACAGTAAGAAGAAGATCCAGGATAAAAATACAAAGAGTACAAGCAACAAAAGGAAACTTATGCAAGAAAAAGAATGAAGCATGGAAGAGGCAATGTGTGAATATGTATTCCTATTGTTTTCTATCGGTATTTCGAGTATTTGAGATTAGAGGTATACACTATGTCTCTGCAAAAATATACAATTGACCAGCGATTCTTCTATATGCCTTAATCAAAACTATACCCAGCATTGTATAGAACCGTCGATTCGAACGAACATGAATTTTATCGCTCCGACTATATGTCAGCATAAAAGTGGGGTAAAATCAGTGCTTTTTCATCGGAATTGATTGTAATTTAGGCATATAGTACGGTCTTTAAGATACTTGAATCAAAAAGTCTCTAGTACACCTGGAACGTGTAATTTTAATGCAGAAATGCAATATTAAATTTCTGTAAGGAAGACACTAATGAACATCATATTAGTGCAGGAGTGGTAGTGCGTAGTTAGATCCTAAAAGTGAACTAAAGATTCGGTCTACTTCATGCTAATAACATATATAAAAGTTTGTACATGACACAATATATCCAGCAACCCCAATAAAATATCTGTTACCTCAATGCATGCATGGAAACTAATTTTTGATATTCTATCTATGTATATCACAATATAATTTACCTAAACTAATATTTCTGCAATCATAGTCAGTAACAAAAACTAACCAGAAACAAAAACTTCCGTTCCATTCGAATGAAATTTTACTTTTAGAAACATCAACAATACTTTTTTCACGTTTACGATCTGGAATATAAAAGGTGTTCTAAATAGTTAAAAACACCCGGTAACTCACTGCGTGAATACATTATATTAACGACATTTGAATCGGAAATTACACGACCACCAAAACTCAGAAATACTTTGAACACCACTACAGTAATTCTTCGATGCGGCATCACACCGGATTATTCGGCAGCGCGAATAACATTGTCAAAAAAATTTACATTAATAACTTTGTTTATCAATATTTTTAACACATTATTGAACTGTTTTTGATTATTTGTAAAAGATATATATCGATTTAAAACTGTAAGCTAAATACTATCGTGGTATGCGTGGTATTATGGATGAAGCATCTAATAAAGACATTTACAAATTAATTCAAGACCTGATCAAAGGTAATGAAGAGACACAAAAGCAATCCTAGTGAAATTAAAAGAGAAGTACAAAACATCAAAACCGAAGTACAAGATGTTAAATCCGAAATTGGACAGTCGTTGTATGAAGTTAAACAAGACATGTAAACTAAGGAGAAGAAAATAAAGTAAAAAAAAACTTACTACAGTAGAAAGGAAAATAAAGAAGTATAACCTTATAGTCCATGGATTAGAAGAACAAATAACAGATATTGAAGACATTAACTTCTTTTTAGAAATTATAAAAAATAAACTAAATTTAGAATTTTGATTTAATGATCTACGTGACAACTACATAATTGGTAAAAAAGAAGATGGGAAGACTCGGCCACTACTACTACAATTCGTTAGTTAAAAACTAAAAGAACAAATCTCAAAGATACTGAAAGGAACTAAAATTTTTGTTACTAAGGACTATACTGCTGAAGACTACGAGAAGGTGAAAATACTACGTCATAATCAAAAAATAGCAAGAGAAAATAGTCAGGAAGCTTATATAAAAAAAATAGTATCTTTACGTGAATGGTCAAAAATATACTACCAAGAACTACTCAAACATCACAAGAGCGGGAACAAGATACAGACGTATCATAGGGAGGTTGCAAATAGAATATGCAAGTAAAACAAACCAAAAACTAGAATACGTCGCTAAAACTTCTGAAACTCCAACATCAAAAAAGACGAAGAGGAGGAAGAAAATATATTTAAAAGTTCTACACGAAACAAGCAGGCAAAACCTCCCATTAAATATGGTATATTCTACAGGTATTTTTGTTGTATTTACTATAAACTTTTCTAAATGTTTGGTCACAGACATATTTTAATGTTTTTTAAATAAATCACCCATGTTGTGTTTTGAAATAATTAATACTTATATTAGAGATTTTGAAGAAATAAAATTGAACAAAATATGTTGAAAGTCTAACTGATTGTAAATCTAATTACAGAGTAACACTAAGAAAAGAAATTTTAATATTTTTAATTCTAATGAAAGGGGTATCGAAAAATATTGATAAATAATATTTGTTAAAGAATTGTTAATAGCAATTAAAACCAAAAACATAACGTTGAAAGTTAAGACAAGATTGTTTAAGAAAAAACTAACCAAGTTTAGTGTTTATAATAATAAAATGATATACTGTTCTAATTCCACCGTAAAAGTCTTTAGAAAGACAAATTTTGTTGTTAAATGTGTAACATAATTGGTGCCCTATTAATTTATAATTTAGTTTTATTGTCTTAAAAAGACACCGATATATAATAACATTTTTATGAAAATCTTAATGTCTTTATACATACTTTTAGACGATTGAGGTTATATTCACACAATCCATTTGTTATGCCGATGGAATCAGATAGGTTGCGCTCTATTTCTTAATTTATAAACCAAAATGTTTTATATTCATTTTTGTAGATTTAGTGCCAAACAACAGGATAGACGGCGCTGTAGTCAAGTAATTAATCATTAAGTTAAAAATAACACTGGATAAGTTGCATTACATATTTAATATAATTGTGTTGACTAAGACGCATAACATTTATAACAGAGATATTTAATATACCAGGGTACAATTTAATATATAATGAAGGCGATATTAACAAACGTGATAGTGTAATAACCTATGTCAAATACGATATTAATTACAGTCATTCATAGGGTGTAATGCTAGGAGAAATCAAAACTACTCAACTAAATCTTAAACGCAGTCAACAAGAAATATTAATCACAGCTATATAGATCCCGGGCCCTTGACAAATCAGAATTTAATTAAGCGTTAAATAATTACTTTACTTCCTATAATACCCAACAACCTGAAATAAATATGTTTACTGGTGATATTAACATCGACATTTCCCTAAGGAATAATGTTATAAATTTCGTGGGTCCAATTAAAAATACACAACTAATATTCACGTTCACTTTTTAGAACTCTTATTTACATCAAATTATACAGATTATACTAAAAGCGTTCGGTGTCGTACTGGAATGAAACCAGGGCCGCTTAAGGAAATTTCTTTACACCGTTCAGAAAGACTTTTTCCCTCTCTTGGAACTCAACTGAATTGGCCTTGAGGTCGTATCTCGTCTTCATCCGTCACTGGTGGCCAACATCTGCGTTCGGGCTAATTCGTGTATTGCCAGCATGTTATGTCGGAGCTGGTCGGCATAATCGTCGATGTCTTTGGAAGGTTCTTCGGGGGAGCCAAAAGCCAAATCGCAGGGTAATCGCAGCTCCTTTCTGAATAGGACCCTGGCTGGAGTCAGGCCTGTACTATTATGTACGGCAGAGCGATATGCCAACAGGAATCATCCCAATCACGCTGGTTATTGCTGACGACCTTGGATAGGTGTTGTTCTAAGGTCCTGTTGAATCTTTCCACCATTCCGTCTGACTGTGGGTGTAATCGTGTTGTTCTCGTTTTCCTGATCCCCAACATCATGCAGACCTTCTGGAATACATTCGATTCGAAGTTATGCCCCTGGTCTGAATGTAGTTCCATCGGGACGCCAAAACTGCTGAATATTTATTCTACTAGCACCGTCGCTACCGTGGTTGCCTCTTGGTTGGGTATCGCATACCCTCAGGCCATTTGCTGAAGTAATCCATTGCGAACAGAATGTATTTGTTCCCTCAAATGGGTTGTCCACATTGTACTGCTGCATTCTGCCCTTGGTCGGGGTCTTCGGACCCTTACTGCCGGCACAGGTGTCACATTTCCGGCACCAAGCTCTGACGTCTTCAAAGTAATTTACCCAGTAGTATCGCTGGCGAACTTTGTCTAGGGTTTTGTTCACGCCAGATGGCCCCGGTAATCCCATTATGTACGTCGGTCAGGATGACTAGTACCTTTTTCTTAGGAACTACCAGTTGGGACTTCCATTCTCTACTCTTAGAGAGTCCCATTGGGCCCATAACGATTTCAGCACGCCCGAGTATCTAGCTACCTCATCCCATCGTGGCCTCGGTGCCCCTTTCGTTTTGAGTGACAAGACTGGTTCGATGTCTGGATCAGCCATTTGGTCCTGAATGCACTGTTCCGTTGTCCAGTCTTCATTGGCCTGCACTTGGATCTGTCTGATGGAGATACCCTCTCGCTGTTCCGTCTTCAGACAATGTCCGCATTCTGCTCTACAGGGTCTTCTAGATAGGGCATCGGCATTATTGTGCAAACGGCCGGCACGGTGTTCCACCTTGAAATCGTATTGCTGTAATTTCTCCATCCACCTGCCCAGTTCTTTCCGGTATCTTCATGTCCAGCAGCCATTTGAGGGCGGCATGATCTGTTCGGATTAAGAAATGATGACCATAGAGATATTTGTGGAAATGGTCTACAGCTCTTATTATTGCAAGAAGTTATTTTCTGGTGACGCAATAATTTCTTTCTGGTTTCGAGAATCCACGGCTGTAGTACTCGATCACCCTCTCTTCACCATCTTGCACCTTTTTTTTGAGGTGGAAATCCATTATGAACAATTTGAGCTTAGAATCTATCACTCAAATTAGTGTGGGACTCACACCCACTAAAACCACCTTGTTGTTTCTGCAGTTTATGAAGGTGGTGGTACTGTTATTTCTAACTTGCGTCACCACCTTCCTGCCTTTCTTTCATCACACCATTCTGTTTAAATCTTCTTTCTCCTTTTCCTCTATAGTTTCCCTTATCCATTTGTATATAATTTCCTTGTTCTCTTTACTTTCTATCATTAGTTTTATCACGTTAGATGGTGTTATCCTTTCACCAATCGTTGTTTCTGTTCTTGTTTTATTCCTTGCATATCTTCGCAGTCAAAAACCACGTGCTCCATTGTCTCCTCAATTTGGCACATATCACAGTTACTCTCCCTCATTTTCCCTATCCTTTTCAGGTATGCTTTGACACTACCATGCCCAGACAAAAATTGTGTCATAAAGTAATCTGTACTTCTATATTTGCAGCTCGCCCATTGTGTTAGGTCAGGTATTAGTTTCTTTGTCCATTCCGCTTTTCCCGTTAGCACGTCCCATTCTTTTTGCCATTCTTTTAGCGTATTATTCCTGTTTTCTCTGTATTTTTTATTTCGTAATTTTCTCTAAGTTCTTCTACCGTCAGATGGATCGGAGGAATACCGGCTATAACTGCCGTTGCCTCATACGAGATCGTTCTATATCTGCTTATTACCCGCAGCAGCGGTTTTTAACATCATGTTCTTATATATTTTTATATAACACTCGAACCATCTGTCAAGAGTATGGTATATGTTATAGCATAGTATATACTAGATTATATTACTAAATTACTCAGACGGTAGATGTCACCGACATCTATTCGGTTCAATACACTGACTGTTGTCTTACTGATGTGTATTACATCCAAGTATTTCACTTTCACTTAGAACTTGTCATTCAAGAAAGTGTATCTGACGAGAACTCCTGTTCGAAACGGCTGTTATACGTTGAATGATATAGTTCTAAAATATGTGGATATATATTTGTATATATATTTACTTTTGTGTTTTTATATAAAACACTCGAACCATCTGTCAAGAGTATGGTATATGTTATAGCATAGTATGCCTTCATATACTTAAATTACTCACTAGGCGGTAGACGTCACCGACATCTATTCGGTTCAATACACTGACTGTTATCTTTTTATCTTCATACCTCTGTGCCATGTTGGTGCCCGTACAAAAGTTTGATTGTACCACTCCATAAAGCAGTCGTCTCTTTGCATCTGATGGTCCTTTTACCTTAGCCATAACGGCCACAGGCAAATGGGTCTATATGATGTTGGGACATTCATAGGTTTAGCGCCCTTCTTCTTCGCAGATTGTAGGGAATTCCTGTTTCTTAATTAATTCGTTATACATATCCCATTGTGGTTTGGTTCTTTTGAAATGTTATTTTTATGACTTCTGGCGGTAGATTATCTGGTCCGGTGCTTTTTTCATCTAGATATGCTTAATTGCTATTTTAAATTCTTCTTTGTTATTCGGGTATTTCTTGATATTTTTATTCGCTCTTTCCATACCTTCTGCTGTCTTTAAAAAAGGGTATTTGCTATTTCTGTTTTCTTCTCTGCACTAAGTGTCAACAATGGTGTCGGTTGTATCTTTTGGATAGCTATCCCATATGCCCTTCCCCATAGGTCTGTTTCCGCTGTCTACATAATTCTTCCCAGCATTTCGGCTGCTTGGCTTCCGTTTATTGATTTTCTTTAATTCTTTCCTTTTCCTATTCATTTCTCCATCATACTCCGGTATGTCTCTGTTGTCCTCCTTT